>CM043120.1:25534447-26112685 GCA_023701765.1 Hylyphantes graminicola | reverse complement strand
CTGCAAATTTCCAATATTACACAAACTTTCAACCTCAGGTGTAAATAATTTACCTATACAATGTGTTCCGTTAAATTTGTCATTTACACCTGAGCAATTACAAATAGCTGATCTTGCTGTTTGGTTAAAATGCATTCTAAAGAAAGTTATTTGCAAACACTTAGCAGCTCTTCAGTGCAGCTAAATACTTCTGCACATGTATCCCTTGTAAACGCTTCTAGGCAATCGCATTTAGTGTCTGGTTTGCATTTTGAAGCTCCATTTTGGCATTATTTTTCCATCAAAATTTTTTTTTCCATTCGAAATTATTTATTTAAAAAATTAAATTTACGAATGTAAAAATAACATGTCACTCTAAAATACATTCTGAATTATCTTGCCCGTCATTTAAATGAATTCTTCATAAAATACTTTTTTTTTTAATTTTTAACATCAATGAGATTCAGTTGTTAATATTTTTTTAACTTGCAAACATGTGTTTCCTGAATTAAACATATGTATAGTTAGAGTCTAGTTCAAAATATAAAACTAATAACTATTTTACATTTAATAAACATGTAAAACCAAAATTATCATAAATATTTTTTTAATAATAAATTACCAAATTTAATAAACAACATTTATGTTGAATGCTGGTTCTGTACAAACAGCTCATGTTTTACTTTGTTTTTTGTTGTGGTTGAGGTACTGCCAATAAACTAATTTGCTTTGGACTTTGTGGCTATCTGATGGCAGATAGTCCCTGTACGAAAAAAAATTAATTCCTGGAATATTAGGAGTTGTCCTCAATTCCGTGTTACTATTGATGGCTTGAGTGATCTCTGAAAGGTTTTAGTCACAATAATTAATTTTTTAAGCTTTGAAATCAAAAACAGTAAATATGTGATTTACTCACTTACTTAATAATGTGTGTAATTCTCACTTCTTGGGGATTATCAATGTGGATTTCGTGCCAACCACTCAACAACTGAACAAATACATATGGTGTGGAACATTTTTGAAAAGTTTGCGGGATACAATTTAGATTTGCATGTTATAATTATCGACTTCTGACAAGCCTTTGAGAGGGTTGATAGGAAAAAATTGGTAAAAGTTTTAGTTGAGCTAAAATACCTAACAAATTAGTTAAACTAATTGAAGTAACTTTAAACGATACAAGAGCGGCAGTTGTTGTGCAAAACGAATTGACAGAAAGCTTTTATATTAAAGTTGGAGTTCGTCAGGGTTCGTCAGGGGGAGGCTCTCTCACCATGCGATTTAACTTTATATTTGAATATGCGGTCCGACAACTAGACCTAAGAGGATACATTAACAGAAGAAAATCTCAAATATGTGCTTTTGCGGATGATTTGGGGATTCTTAGTAGACATCGAACAATATTAATTACTATCACAAGACAGTTAAAAAGAATTGCAGGAGAGGTTAGCCTCACTGTAAATGCTCTTAAAACAAAATACATGGACAGATCAAAAACATCCAGGTCGCAGATTACTAAGCTCTCGGTAGACCATTTTGATTTTGAACGAGTTAATAGCTTACCCTAACTTATTTCCGATCATTACCGATACAAATAATATTCCAGAGGAAATTGCTGCAAAAATACTAAAAGGAAACATGTGCTTATACATATATATATACTAGCTGTTATACCCGACGTTGCACGGGTAGAGGTGAAAAAATAGTTTTATAGTCAATTTAACTATTTTTTCCTTCATTTGAGTTACATAAGATATGAAGATTACCCAGTAATTTTTTCCATTTAATTACCCATCTTGGATATAGTAATAATTAATATTTATTTCAAAAATACCTTTGATAAGAAGCTCAAATTAAAGAGAATACATATTTAAGTAAAAAAAAATAATCAGTAAGAATTAAAAATAAGCTACTCCAGCAAACAACAAACGATTTGCATTTTTTTATAAGTTTATTTGCTTTTTAATAAGCTTATGTTGCTGATACCGTTCGTTATTAAAGTACTCCCGCTAAAAAATCCCGCTACTTATATTACATTAAAAATTCAAAATTTAACAAATGCTATAAAATTAACAGATAATGTCATAGTAATTTCCCCGAATAAAAACATTTTAGCTCATTTGGCGACTAAAATTTGGCGAGGAAAGTATATAGCTACCACTACAGATATTCAGCTCTGGTGCAAAGACCATCGCACAATCAACCAGCTATTAAAAAATGCTCTTTTGCACGTTCTTTGTAATAATTTGGCTAGTTTGGCAAAGTAATTGGCGAAAAAAGGAAGACATGAAACAATAATATGCAGCTGTAGTGCAACGGTCTTCAAAAAACAACATAGTTCAGTAAAAGCAAAACAATGCTTTTAAAAAATTCATAATTAAAATCATATATACACAATAAAATAACAGAATGGAGACTGGTAGGACTACGTAACTCGAAACATATCCAACTATTTTTTCAAATTATTAATTTTGTTTCTGAAGGCAATGAACAAATATTAAATAAATTAAACATTTTCAATTTCAATTGTTTTCTAAAAAGTTTTATTTAAATATTTCTGCCTGATGGCATCACGAAAGAGAAAAAATGATCGGATTTGAGCGAAAGTGGTGTATTTTTTCCCTTAAAACGTTCGAAAACGATAGAAGGAACGGTGTGGAGATGAGATAAATTTTTGTGCCAAATTTCGTGACGATCTGTTGCGTGGTTCTTAAGTTTTTGCGTCCTATACAAACAGACAGACAAACAGAAGTCGCCTTTTATGTATATATAATATATATATATATATATATATATATATATATATATATATATATATATATATATATATATATATATAATATATATATAATATATATATATATATATATATATATATATATATAATATAAATATATATATATATATAGTACAAACTACTTTCAAAACCATTAAAAATAAGACTGTATAAAACAATTCTCAGACATGTGGTAACATCTGGCAGCGAGACGTGGACAATGAACAACAAAGATGAAAATAATCTACTTATTTTCGAACGTAAGGTTTTGAGAAAATAAAGGGACAAGTTCAAGTAAATTTCCAGTGGCGAATTAAGACAAACCTTGAAGTGAAAAATCAATCAGAGGAGACATTCAGACAAGTAATGGGAAAAGTGTAAGTAAACACCGTATTTTCCGAAACAGGTTCTTCCGCTCAAGAATCCAGAAACAAAAGATTAGAGGGGAAAATTTCGGAATGGTATGTGGCGTATATTTGAGTTTTAGAAAAAACAAACATTGTTTTTGGCTTTCATGAAGGAGAGGTAAACTTTGAATTATGCCAAAAAAAACCATACAGAGTCATATGTTTCACTTTTTGCGACATTTAGGAAATAACATGTTTCATTACTTTATTCATCAACAACTACCACCAAATGCATGCATTTGTGGCAACAACTCATGGTGATCGGCATTTAACAGTGTTTGGATCTTGTTAAAACAATAATATAAATCTTTTACCCAAATAACACTGCAATATTTTACAATAAGATAATTAAAATGGCTATATTAGTAGTTTGGTCAGAAATTACTTCAAAAACGTTTAAAAATACTGAATTTTATGAAAAAATCTAATTTTTTAAAGTTATCATTTAAAAAATATTACTAGCTAAGTAAAATACGAAATTATCGTTTATTTTCTCTGTACTTCTCAGCAAGATTTTTTTTTAAATTTTCACGGTTTTCTTCGGATAAAGCTTACTAATCGATATTTTGTTTCGTCGTTAATTATTTTCCCAGTATCGTTACCGGCGGTTATGCTTTTTCAACTACTTTTTTTTCAACATGCTTTAAAAGATGGTTCTTTTTAAGATTCGTACTTTTTGACATAAATATTGTTCAATAATAATTATGCATAAAAAATATTTAATGGCTTTTCAATAGAACGTTATCTATTTTAATTAATCCTAATCTTCTTGTAATTTTATCGCCCGTTATATATGTCACATATGATGAAAATGTTAAACCTTACATGAAAGTAATTTACCTGTGCAAAGTGTCCCGTTAAATTTTTCGTTTGCCCCTGTGCAATTACAAGTAGCTTCTTTCACTGTTCTGTCATAAATACATTCTAGATTAAGTTCTTTGCAATTATTTAAGAGATCTCCTGTGCACCCAAATACGTCTTCACATGTATTCCCTGTCCATCCTTCTAGGCATTCGCATGTATTGTCTTTTTTGCACTTTGGAGCTCCATTTTGGCATACTTTTCCATCACATACAACTGCAAAAAAATTATTAGAAAAAAATTATATTTAATTATGTATAAAGTTACATACTACTCTTAAATATATTCTGACTTCACTTTCCTTTATTTCAAAAAGATTTTTCATAAATTACTTTTAGTTGAATAAATGAGAATCAATTGTTTTAAATTGTTTAGAACTGTAAACATTAGATTTACGACTTTAATTTTTTTTTTTTAAGAATTCTAGTTCAAACACATAAAACCACAAAATATTTTACATTTAATGACCATATACAACCTTCATTTTTATTAAAAATTTTTAAATAATAAATTACAAAATTTCTGGATCAACATTTATGTCGAATGCTAGTTCTGTACAAACAGCTATTGTTTTACTTTGTTTCTTGTTGTGGTTGAGGTAATGCTAATAAATCACTTTGTTAGGTTCTTTGTATCTATATGAAGGCAGATAGCTCCTAAGCGAAGAAAATTAATTTTTATGTTATTCAGAGATGTCCTCATTTACGAGTTACTTTTTGATGGCTTGAGTGATCGCTGAAATTTTTACGTCACAACAATTCACTTTTAACCTTTAAAATCAAAGAGTAAAAATGTGTTTTAATCACTGTAGTGTTTGTGCAACTGTGTACTCCAACCACTATTGTTTACGCCAACTAATAATTCACAGTGAACTATAACTATCTGTGTAATCTTATATATAAAGCCTCTAATAAACTGCTTCGGACGCTTCTTGCTATGCAGTAGCTTTCAATATGGTTTTTTCTTATTTAACACGATCCTACATATTTCAAATTATGAAACGAAATTACTTAATAACGGTTAAATTCTCACTCACTCAGTCAAGTGTGTTAACTAATATAACACACTTTTATACACTCAGTTGCGAATCAATGTAGTGGCAAGAAAATACCTTATTTCGTGTGCATTTAATTCTTCCAGACAAGTAATGGGAATAGTGTAAGTGGAGGGTGGAAACACCGTATTTTCAGAAACCGGTTCTTCCACTCAAGAATCCGGAAACAAGAGATTCGAGGGGAAAATTTCGGAATGGTATGTGGGATATTTTTGAGTTTTAGAAAAAACAAACATTCTTCTTGTCTTTCAAGAAGGAGCGGTAAATTTTGTATTCTGCCAAAGTACCGTACAGAGTCATCTGTTTCACTTCTTGCGACATTTAGGAAGAAATGACAACATGTTTCATTACTTTTATTCTTCAACACCTTCCACCAAATGTATGAATTTGTTACAGCAACTCATGGTGGAAGGCATTTACAGGGTTTAGATCTTATTAAAACATTGATATTAATATTTTACCCAAATGACACAGCATTATTTCACAATACGAGAATTAAAATGGCTATATTAGTAGTTTGGTAAGAAATTGCTTCAAAAACGTATAAAAATACTGAATTCTAAAAAAATACATGTTTTTTAATTTATCATTTAAAAAATATTACAAGCTAAATAAAATACAAAATTATCGTTTAATTTCTCTGTACTTCTCAGCAAGATTTTTTTTAAATTTTCACGATTTTTTTTTCGGATAAAACTTACTAATCGATACTTTGTTTCGTCGGGTTTATTATTTTTCCCAGTATTGTTACCGGCGGTTATGCTTTTACAACTACTTTTTTCCTCAACATGTTTTAAAAGATGGTTCTTTTTAAGATTCATACTGTTTGACATAAATACTGTTCAATTATAATTATGCATAAAAAATATTTAATGGCTTTTCAATAGAACCTTGTCTATTTTAAATAATCTTAATCGTCTTGTAATTTTATCGCCCGTTATATATGTCACAAATGATGCAAATGTTAAACCTTACATGAAAGTAATTTACCTGTGCAAAGTGTCCCGTTAAATTTTTCGTTTGCCCCTGTGCAATTACAAGTAGCTTCTTTCACTGTTCTGTCATAAATACATTCTAGATTAAGTTCTTTGCAATTATTTAAGAGATCTCCTGTGCACCCAAATACGTCTTCACATGTATTCCCTGTCCATCCTTCTAGGCATTCGCATGTATTGTCTTTTTTGCACTTTGGAGCTCCATTTTGGCATACTTTTCCATCACATACAACTGCAAAAAAATTATTAGAAAAAAATTATATTTAATTATGTATAAAGTTACATACTACTCTTAAATATATTCTGACTTCACTTTCCTTTATTTCAAAAAGATTTTTCATAAATTACTTTTAGTTGAATAAATGAGAATCAGTTGTTTTAAATTGTTTAGAACTGTAAACATTAGATTTACGACTTTAAATTTTTTTTTTAAGAATTCTAGTTCAAACACATAAAACCACAAAATATTTTACATTTAATGACCATATACAACCTTCATTTTTATTAAAAATTTTTAAATAATAAATTACAAAATTTCTGGATCAACATTTATGTCGAATGCTAGTTCTGTACAAACAGCTATTGTTTTACTTTGTTTCTTGTTGTGGTTGAGGTAATGCTAATAAATCACTTTGTTAGGTTCTTTGTATCTATCTGAAGGCAGATAGCTCCTAAGCGAAGAAAATTAATTTTTTATGTTATTCAGAGATGTCCTCATTTACGAGTTACTTTTTGATGGCTTGAGTGATCGCTGAAATTTTTACGTCACAACAATTCACTTTTAACCTTTAAAATCAAAGAGTAAAAATGTGTTTTAATCACTGTAGTGTTTGTGCAACTGTGTACTCCAACCACTATTGTTTACGCCAACTAATAATTCACAGTGAACTATAACTATCTGTGTAATCTTATATATAAAGCCTCTAATAAACTGCTTCGGACGCTTCTTGCTATGCAGTAGCTTTCAATATGGTTTTTTCTTATTTAACACGATCCTACATATTTCAAATTATGAAACGAAATTACTTAATAACGGTTAAATTCTCACTCACTCAGTCAAGTGTGTTAACTAATATAACACACTTTTATACACTCAGTTGCGAATCAATGTAGTGGCAAGAAAATACCTTATTTCGTGTGCATTTAATTCTTCCAGACAAGTAATGGGAATAGTGTAAGTGGAGGGTGGAAACACCGTATTTTCAGAAACCGGTTCTTCCACTCAAGAATCCGGAAACAAGAGATTCGAGGGAAAATTTCGGAATGGTATGTGGGATATTTTTGAGTTTTAGAAAAAACAAACATTCTTCTTGTCTTTCAAGAAGGAGCGGTAAATTTTGTATTCTGCCAAAGTACCGTACAGAGTCATCTGTTTCACTTCTTGCGACATTTAGGAAGAAATGACAACATGTTTCATTACTTTTATTCTTCAACACCTTCCACCAAATGTATGAATTTGTTACAGCAACTCATGGTGGAAGGCATTTACAGGGTTTAGATCTTATTAAAACATTGATATTAATATTTTACCCAAATGACACAGCATTATTTCACAATACGAGAATTAAAATGGCTATATTAGTAGTTTGGTAAGAAATTGCTTCAAAAACGTATAAAAATACTGAATTCTAAAAAAATACATGTTTTTTAATTTATCATTTAAAAAATATTACAAGCTAAATAAAATACAAAATTATCGTTTAATTTCTCTGTACTTCTCAGCAAGATTTTTTTTAAATTTTCACGATTTTTTTTTCGGATAAAACTTACTAATCGATACTTTGTTTCGTCGGGTTTATTATTTTTCCCAGTATTGTTACCGGCGGTTATGCTTTTACAACTACTTTTTTCCTCAACATGTTTTAAAAGATGGTTCTTTTTAAGATTCATACTGTTTGACATAAATACTGTTCAATTATAATTATGCATAAAAAATATTTAATGGCTTTTCAATAGAACCTTGTCTATTTTAAATAATCTTAATCGTCTTGTAATTTTATCGCCCGTTATATATGTCACAAATGATGCAAATGTTAAACCGTACATGAAAGTAATTTACCTATGCAATGTGTCCCGTTAAATTTTTCGTTTGCCCCTGTGCAATTACAAATAGCTTCTTTCTCTGTTCTGTCATAAATACACTCTAGATTAAGTTCTTTGCAATTATTTAAGAGATCTCCTGTGCACCCAAATACGTCTTCACATGTATTCCCTGTCCATCCTTCTAGGCATTCGCATGTATTGTCTTTTTTGCACTTTGGAGCTCCATTTTGGCATACTTTTCCATCACATACAACTGCAAAAAAATTATTAGAAAAAAATTATATTTAATTATGTATAAAGTTACATATTACTCTTAAATATATTCTGACTTCACTTTCCTTTATTTCAAAAAGATTTTTCATAAATTACTTTTAGTTGAATAAATGAGAATCAATTGTTTTAAATTGTTTAGAACTGTAAACATTAGATTTACGACTTTAAATTTTTTTTTTTTTAAGAATTCTAGTTCAAACACATAAAACCACAAAATATTTTACATTTAATGACCATATACAACCTTCATTTTTATTAAAAATTTTTAAATAATAAATTACAAAATTTCTGGATCAACATTTATGTCGAATGCTAGTTCTGTACAAACAGCTATTGTTTTACTTTGTTTCTTGTTGTGGTTGAGGTAATGCTAATAAATCACTTTGTTAGGTTCTTTGTATCTATCTGAAGGCAGATAGCTCCTAAGCGAAGAAAATTAATTTTTATGTTATTCAGAGATGTCCTCATTTACGAGTTACTTTTTGATGGCTTGAGTGATCGCTGAAATTTTTACGTCACAACAATTCACTTTTAACCTTTAAAATCAAAGAGTAAAAATGTGTTTTAATCACTGTAGTGTTTGAGCAACTGTGTACTCCAACCACTATTGTTTACGCCAACTAATAATTCACAGTGAACTATAACTATCTGTGTAATCTTATATATAAAGCCTCTAATAAACTGCTTCGGACGCTTCTTGCTATGCAGTAGCTTTCAATATGGTTTTTTCTTATTTAACACGATCCTACATATTTCAAATTATGAAACGAAATTACTTAATAACGGTTAAATTCTCACTCACTCAGTCAAGTGTGTTAACTAATATAACACACTTTTATACACTCAGTTGCGAATCAATGTAGTGGCAAGAAAATACCTTATTTCGTGTGCATTTAATTCTTCCAGACAAGTAATGGGAATAGTGTAAGTGGAGGGTGGAAACACCGTATTTTCAGAAACCGGTTCTTCCACTCAAGAATCCGGAAACAAGAGATTCGAGGGAAATTTTCGGAATGGTATGTGGGGTATTTTTGAGTTTTAGAAAAAACAAACATTCTTCTTGTCTTTCAAGAAGGAGCGGTAAATTTTGTATTCTGCCAAAGTACCGTACAGAGTCATCTGTTTCACTTCTTGCGACATTTAGGAAGAAATGACAACATGTTTCATTACTTTTATTCTTCAACACCTTCCACCAAATGTATGAATTTGTTACAGCAACTCATGGTGGAAGGCATTTACAGGGTTTAGATCTTATTAAAACATTGATATTAATATTTTACCCAAATGACACAGCATCATTTCACAATACGAGAATTAAAATGGCTATATTAGTAGTTTGGTAAGAAATTGCTTCAAAAACGTATAAAAATACTGAATTCTAAAAAAATACATGTTTTTTAATTTATCATTTAAAAAATATTACAAGCTAAATAAAATACAAAATTATCGTTTAATTTCTCTGTACTTCTCAGCAAGATTTTTTTTTTAAATTTTCACGATTTTTTTTTCGGATAAAACTTACTAATCGATACTTTGTTTCGTCGGGTTTATTATTTTTCCCAGTATTGTTACCGGCGGTTATGCTTTTACAACTACTTTTTTCCTCAACATGTTTTAAAAGATGGTTCTTTTTAAGATTCATACTGTTTGACATAAATACTGTTCAATTATAATTATGCATAAAAAATATTTAATGGCTTTTCAATAGAACCTTGTCTATTTTAAATAATCTTAATCGTCTTGTAATTTTATCGCCCGTTATATATGTCACAAATGATGCAAATGTTAAACCGTACATGAAAGTAATTTACCTATGCAATGTGTCCCGTTAAATTTTTCGTTTGCCCCTGTGCAATTACAAATAGCTTCTTTCTCTGTTCTGTCATAAATACACTCTAGATTAAGTTCTTTGCAATTATTTAAGAGATCTCCTGTGCACCCAAATACGTCTTCACATGTATCCCCTGTCCATCCTTCTAGGCATTCGCATGTATTGTCTTTTTTACACTTTGGAGCTCCATTTTGACATACTTTTCCATCACATACAACTGCAAAAAAATTATTAGAAAAAAATTATATTGAATTATGTATAAAGTTACATACTACTCTTAAATATATTCTGACTTCACTTTCCTTTATTTCAAAAAGATTTTTCATAAATTACTTTTAGTTGAATGCATGAGAATCAATTGTTTTAAATTGTTTAGAACTGTAAACATTAGATTAACGACTTTAAAAAAAATGTTTTTTTAAAAATTCTAGTTCAAACACATAAAACCACTAAATATTTTACATTTGATGACCATATACAACCTTTATTTTTATTAAATTTTTTTAAATAATAAATTACAAAATTTCTGGATCAACATTTATGTCGAATGCTAGTTCTGTACAAACAGCTATTGTTTTACTTTGTTTCTTGTTGTGGTTGAGGTAATGCTAATAAATCACTTTGTTAGGTTCTTTGTATCTATCTGAAGGCAGATTGCCCCTAAACGAAGACAATTAATTTTTATGTTATTCAGAGATGTCTTCATGTACGTGTTACTTATTGATGGCTTGAATGATCGCTGAAATTTTTCCGTCACAACAATTCACTTTTTACCTTTAAAATCAAAAAGTAAAAATGTGTTTTAATCACTGTAGTGTTTGTGCAACTGTGTACTTCAACCACTAATATTTACTGTAACTGATAATTCCCGGTGAACTGTAACTATTTGTGTAATCTTATATATAAAGCCTTTAATAAACTGCTTCGGACGCTTCTTGCTATGCCGTCGCTATCAAAATGGTTTTTTCTTATTAACCACGATCCTACATATTTTAAATTATGAAACGAAATTACTTAATAAAAGCTAAATTCTCACTTACTCAGTCACGTGTGTTAACTAATATAATACACTTTTATACACTCAGTTGCGAATCAGTGTAGTGGCAAGAAAATACCTTCTTTCGTGTGCATTTAATTCTTAAAGACAAGTAATGGGAATAGTGTAAGTGGAGGGTGGAAACACCGTATTTTCAGAAACCGGTTCTTCCACTCAAGAATCCGGAAACAAGAGATTCGAAGGGGGAAATTTCGGAATGGTATGTGGGGTATTTTTGAGTTTTAGAAAAAACAAACATTCTTCTTGTCTTTCAAGAAGGAGCGGTAAATTTTGTATTCTGCCAAAGTACCGTACAGAGTCATCTGTTTCACTTCTTGCGACATTTAGGAAGAAATGACAACATGTTTCATTACTTTTATTCTTCAACACCTTCCACCAAATGTATGAATTTGTTACAGCAACTCATGGTGGAAGGCATTTACAGGGTTTAGATCTTATTAAAACATTGATATTAATATTTTACCCAAATGACACAGCATTATTTCACAATACGAGAATTAAAATGGCTATATTAGTAGTTTGGTAAGAAATTGCTTCAAAAACGTATAAAAATACTGAATTCTAAAAAAATACATGTTTTTTAATTTATCATTTAAAAAATATTACAAGCTAAATAAAATACAAAATTATCGTTTAATTTCTCTGTACTTCTCAGCAAGATTTTTTTTAAATTTTCACGATTTTTTTTTCGGATAAAACTTACTAATCGATACTTTGTTTCGTCGGGTTTATTATTTTTCCCAGTATTGTTACCGGCGGTTATGCTTTTACAACTACTTTTTTCCTCAACATGTTTTAAAAGATGGTTCTTTTTAAGATTCATACTGTTTGACATAAATACTGTTCAATTATAATTATGCATAAAAAATATTTAATGGCTTTTCAATAGAACCTTGTCTATTTTAAATAATCTTAATCGTCTTGTAATTTTATCGCCCGTTATATATGTCACAAATGATGCAAATGTTAAACCGTACATGAAAGTAATTTACCTATGCAATGTGTCCCGTTAAATTTTTCGTTTGCCCCTGTGCAATTACAAATAGCTTCTTTCTCTGTTCTGTCATAAATACACTCTAGATTAAGTTCTTTGCAATTATTTAAGAGATCTCCTGTGCACCCAAATACGTCTTCACATGTATTCCCTGTCCATCCTTCTAGGCATTCGCATGTATTGTCTTTTTTGCACTTTGGAGCTCTATTTTGGCATACTTTTCCATCACATACAACTGCAAAAAAATTATTAGAAAAAAATTATATTTAATTATGTATAAAGTTACATATTACTCTTAAATATATTCTGACTTCACTTTCCTTTATTTCAAAAAGATTTTTCATAAATTACTTTTAGTTGAATAAATGAGAATCAATTGTTTTAAATTGTTTAGAACTGTAAACATTAGATTTACGACTTTAAATTTTTTTTTTTTAAGAATTCTAGTTCAAACACATAAAACCACAAAATATTTTACATTTAATGACCATATACAACCTTCATTTTTATTAAAAATTTTTAAATAATAAATTACAAAATTTCTGGATCAACATTTATGTCGAATGCTAGTTCTGTACAAACAGCTATTGTTTTACTTTGTTTCTTGTTGTGGTTGAGGTAATGCTAATAAATCACTTTGTTAGGTTCTTTGTATCTATCTGAAGGCAGATAGCTCCTAAGCGAAGAAAATTAATTTTTATGTTATTCAGAGATGTCCTCATTTACGAGTTACTTTTTGATGGCTTGAGTGATCGCTGAAATTTTTACGTCACAACAATTCACTTTTAACCTTTAAAATCAAAGAGTAAAAATGTGTTTTAATCACTGTAGTGTTTGAGCAACTGTGTACTCCAACCACTATTGTTTACGCCAACTAATAATTCACAGTGAACTATAACTATCTGTGTAATCTTATATATAAAGCCTCTAATAAACTGCTTCGGACGCTTCTTGCTATGCAGTAGCTTTCAATATGGTTTTTTCTTATTTAACACGATCCTACATATTTCAAATTATGAAACGAAATTACTTAATAACGGTTAAATTCTCACTCACTCAGTCAAGTGTGTTAACTAATATAACACACTTTTATACACTCAGTTGCGAATCAATGTAGTGGCAAGAAAATACCTTATTTCGTGTGCATTTAATTCTTCCAGACAAGTAATGGGAATAGTGTAAGTGGAGGGTGGAAACACCGTATTTTCAGAAACCGGTTCTTCCACTCAAGAATCCGGAAACAAGAGATTCGAGGGGAAATTTTCGGAATGGTATGTGGGGTATTTTTGAGTTTTAGAAAAAACAAACATTCTTCTTGTCTTTCAAGAAGGAGCGGTAAATTTTGTATTCTGCCAAAGTACCGTACAGAGTCATCTGTTTCACTTCTTGCGACATTTAGGAAGAAATGACAACATGTTTCATTACTTTTATTCTTCAACACCTTCCACCAAATGTATGAATTTGTTACAGCAACTCATGGTGGAAGGCATTTACAGGGTTTAGATCTTATTAAAACATTGATATTAATATTTTACCCAAATGACACAGCATTATTTCACAATACGAGAATTAAAATGGCTATATTAGTAGTTTGGTAAGAAATTGCTTCAAAAACGTATAAAAATACTGAATTCTAAAAAAATACATGTTTTTTAATTTATCATTTAAAAAATATTACAAGCTAAATAAAATACAAAATTATCGTTTAATTTCTCTGTACTTCTCAGCAAGATTTTTTTTAAATTTTCACGATTTTTTTTTCGGATAAAACTTACTAATCGATACTTTGTTTCGTCGGGTTTATTATTTTTCCCAGTATTGTTACCGGCGGTTATGCTTTTACAACTACTTTTTTCCTCAACATGTTTTAAAAGATGGTTCTTTTTAAGATTCATACTGTTTGACATAAATACTGTTCAATTATAATTATGCATAAAAAATATTTAATGGCTTTTCAATAGAACCTTGTCTATTTTAAATAATCTTAATCGTCTTGTAATTTTATCGCCCGTTATATATGTCACAAATGATGCAAATGTTAAACCGTACATGAAAGTAATTTACCTATGCAATGTGTCCCGTTAAATTTTTCGTTTGCCCCTGTGCAATTACAAATAGCTTCTTTCTCTGTTCTGTCATAAATACACTCTAGATTAAGTTCTTTGCAATTATTTAAGAGATCTCCTGTGCACCCAAATACGTCTTCACATGTATCCCCTGTCCATCCTTCTAGGCATTCGCATGTATTGTCTTTTTTACACTTTGGAGCTCCATTTTGACATACTTTTCCATCACATACAACTGCAAAAAAATTATTAGAAAAAAATTATATTTAATTATGTATAAAGTTACATACTACTCTTAAATATATTCTGACTTCACTTTCCTTTATTTCAAAAAGATTTTTCATAAATTACTTTTAGTTGAATGCATGAGAATCAATTGTTTTAAATTGTTTAGAACTGTAATCATTAGATTAACGACTTTAAAAAAAATGTTTTTTTTAAGAATTCTAGTTCAAACACATAAAACCACTAAAAATTTTACATTTCATGACTATATACAACCTTTATTTTTATTAAATTTTTTTAAATAATAAATTACAAAATTTCTGGATCAACATTCATGTCGAATGCTAGTTCTGTACAAACAGCTATTGTTTTACTTTGTTTCTTGTTGTGGTTGAGGTAATGCTAATAAATCACTTTGTTAGGTTTTTTGTATCTATCTGAAGGCAGATAGCCCCTAAACGAAGAAAATTAATTTTTATGTTATTCAGAGATGTCTTACTGTACGTGTTACTTATTGATGGCTTGAATGATCGCTGAAATTTTTACGTCACAACAATTATCTTTTTACTTTTAAAATCAAACAGTAAAAAATGTGTTTTAACCACTGTAGTGTTTGTGCAACTGTGTACTTCAACCACTAATATTTACTGTAACTAATAATTCACGGTGAACTGTAACTATTTGTGTAATCTTTTATATAATGTCTAATAAACTGCTTCGGACGCTTCTTGCTATGCCGTAGCTGTCAAAATGGTTTTTTCTTATTAAACACGATCCTACATATTTTAAATTATGAAACGAAATTATTTAATAAAAGCTAAATTCTCACTAACTCAGTCACGTGTGTTAACTAATATAACACACTTTTATACACTCAGTTGCGAATCAGTGTAGTGGCAAGAAAATACCTTCTTTCGTGTGCATTTAATTCTTCCAGACAAGTAATGGGAATAGTGTAAGTGGAGGGTGGAAACACCGTATTTTCAGAAACCGGTTCTTCCACTCAAGAATCCGGAAACAAGAGATTCGAAGGGGGAAATTTCGGAATGGTATGTGGGGTATTTTTGAGTTTTAGAAAAAACAAACATTCTTTTTGTCTTTCATGAAGGAGCGGTAAATTTTGTATTATGCCAAAGTACCGTACAGAGTCATCTGTTTCACTTATTGCGACATTTAGGAAGAAATGACAACATGTTTCTTTACTTTTATTCATCAACACCTTCCACCAAATGTATGAATTTGTTACAGCAACTCTTGGTGGAAGGCATTTAACAGCGTTTAGATCTCATTAAAACATTAATATTAGTATTTTACCCAAATGACGCAGCATTATTTCACAATACGATAATTAAAATGGCTATATTGGTAGTTTGGTAAGAAATTGCTTCAAAAATTTATAAAAATACTGAATTCTATAAAAAAAATGCATGTTTTTTAATTTATCATTTAAAAAATATAACAAGCTAAATAAAATACAAAATTATCGTTTATTTTCTCTGTACTTCTCAGCAAGATTTTTTTTAAATTTTCACGATTTTTTTTTCGGATAAAACTTACTCATCGATACTTTGTTTCGTCGGGTTTATTATTTTTCCCAGTATTGTTACCGGCGGTTTTGCTTTTACAACTACTTTTTTCCTCAACATGTTTTAAAAGATGGTT
The DNA here is from genome assembly GCA_023701765.1 of Hylyphantes graminicola. Classification (NCBI taxonomy): domain Eukaryota; kingdom Metazoa; phylum Arthropoda; class Arachnida; order Araneae; family Linyphiidae; genus Hylyphantes; species Hylyphantes graminicola. The sequence goes on along the minus strand of CM043120.1, from coordinate 26,096,465 downwards.
CTTTTTAAGATTCATACTGTTTGACATAAATACTGTTAAATAATAATTATGCATCAAAAATATTTAATGGCTTTTCAATAGAACCTTATCTATTTTAAATAATCTTAATCGTCTTGTTATTTTATCGCCCGTTATATACGTCACATATGATGCAAATTTTAAACCGTACATGAAAGTAATTTACCTGTGCAATGTGTCCCGTTAAATTTTTCGTTTGCCCCTGTGCAATTACAAGTAGCTTCTTTCTCTGTTCTGTCATAAATACACTCTAGATTAAGTTCTTTGCAATTATTTAAGAGATCTCCTGTGCACCCAAATACGTCTTCACATGTATCCCCTGTCCATCCTTCTAGGCATTCGCATGTATTGTCTTTTTTACACTTTGGAGCTCCATTTTGACATACTTTTCCATCACATACAACTGCAAAAAAATTATTAGAAAAAAATTATATTGAATTATGTATAAAGTTACATACTACTCTTAAATATATTCTGACTTCACTTTCCTTTATTTCAAAAAGATTTTTCATTAATTACTTTTAGTTGAATGCATGAGAATCAATTGTTTTAAATTGTTTAGAACTGTAAACATTAGATTAACGACTTTAAAAAAAATGTTTTTTTAAGAATTCTAGTTCAAACACATAAAACCACTAAAAATTTTACATTTCATGACCATATACAACCTTTATTTTTAATTAATTTTTTTAAATAATAAATTACAAAATTTCTGGATCAACATTCATGTCGAATGCTAGTTCTGTACAAACAGCTATTGTTTTACTTTGTTTCTTGTTGTGGTTGAGGTAATGCTAATAAATCACTTTGTTAGGTTTTTTGTATCTATCTGAAGGCAGATAGCCCCTAAACGAAGAAAATTAATTTTTATGTTATACAGAGATGTCTTCATGTACGTGTTACTTATTGATGGCTTTAATGATCGCTGAAATTTTTACGTCACAACAATTATCTTTTTACCTTTAAAATCAAACAGTAAAAATGTGTTTTAATCACTGTAGTGTTTGTGCAACTGTGTACTTCAACCACTAATATTTACTGTAACTAATAATTCACGGTGAACTGTAACTGTTTGTGTAATCTTATATATAAAGCCTTTAATAAACTGCTTCGGACGCTTCTTGCTATGCCGTAGCTGTCAAAATGGTTTTTTCTTATTAAACACGATCCTACATATTTTAAATTATGAAACGAAATTACTTAATAAAAGCTAAATTCTCACTTACTCAGTCACGTGTGTTAACTAATATAACACACTTTTATACACTCAGTTGCGAATCAGTGTAGAGGCAAGAAAATACCTTCTTTCGTGTGCATTTAATTCTTCCAGACAAGTAATGGGAATAGTGTAATTGGATTGTGGAAACACCGTATTTTCAGAAACCGGTTCTTCCACTCAAGAATCCGGAAACAAGAGATTCGAAGGGGGAAATTTCGGAATGGTATGTGGGGTATTTTTGAATTTTAGAAAAAACAAACATTCTTTTTGTCTTTCATGAAGGAGCGGTAAATTTTGTATTATGCCAAAGTACCGTACAGAGTCATCTGTTTCACTTCTTGCGACATATAGGAAGAAATGACAACATGTTTTATTTCTTTTATTCATCAACACCTTCCACCAAATGTATTAATTTGTTACAGCAACTCTTGGTGGAAGGCATTTAACAGCGTTTAGATCTTATTAAAACATTAATATTAGTATTTTACCCAAATGACACAGCATTATTTCACAATACGATAATTAAAATGGCTATATTGGTAGTTTGGTAAGAAATTGCATACTGAATTCTATAAAAAAAATGCATGTTTTTTAATTTATCATTTAAAAAATATAACAAGCTAAATAAAATACAAAATTATCGTTTATTTTCTCTGTACTTCTCAGCAAGATTTTTTTTAAATTTTCACGATTTTTTTTTTTCGGATAAAACTTACTAATCGATACTTTGTTTCGTCGGGTTTATTATTTTTCCCAGTATTGTTACCGGCGGTTATGCTTTTATAACTTCTTTTTTCCTCGACATGTTTTAAAAGATGGTTCTTTTTAAGATTCATACTGTTTGACATAAATACTGTTAAATAATAATTATGCATCAAAAATATTTAATGGCTTTTCAATAGAACCTTATCTATTTTAAATAATCTTAATCGTCTTGTTATTTTATCGCCCGTTATATACGTCACATATGATGCAAATGTTAAACCGTACATGAAAGTAATTTACCTGTGCAATGTGTCCCGTTAAATTTTTCGTTTGCCCCTGTGCAATTACAAGTAGCTTCTTTCTCTGTTCTGTCATAAATACACTCTAGATTAAGTTCTTTGCAATTATTTAAGAGATCTCCTGTGCACCCAAATACGTCTTCACATGTATCCCCTGTCCATCCTTCTAGGCATTCGCATGTATTGTCTTTTTTACACTTTGGAGCTCCATTTTGACATACTTTTCCATCACATACAACTGCAAAAAAATTATTAGAAAAAAATTATATTGAATTATGTATAAAGTTACATACTACTCTTAAATATATTCTGACTTCACTTTCCTTTATTTCAAAAAGATTTTTCATAAATTACTTTTAGTTGAATGCATGAGAATCAATTGTTTTAAATTGTTTAGAACTGTAAACATTAGATTAACGACTTTAAAAAAATGTTTTTTTAAGAATTCTAGTTCAAACACATAAAACCACTAAAAATTTTACATTTCATGACCTTATACAACCTTTATTTTTATTAAATTTTTTTAAATAATAAATTACAAAATTTCTGGATCAACATTTATGTCGAATGCTAGTTCTGTACAAACAGCTATTGTTTTACTTTGTTTCTTGTTGTGGTTGAGGTAATGCTAATAAATCACTTTGTTAGGTTTTTTGTATCTATCTGAAGGCAGATAGCCCCTAAACGAAGAAAATTAATTTTTATGTTATTCAGAGATGTCTTCATGTACGTGTTACTTATTGATGGCTTGAATGATCGCTGAAATTTTTACGTCACAACAATTCACTTTTTACCTTTAAAATCAAACAGTAAAAATGTGTTTTAATCACTGTAGTGTTTGTGCAACTGTGTACTTCAACCACTAATATTTACTGTAACTAATAATTCACGGTGAACTGTAACTGTTTGTGTAATCTTATATATAAAGCCTTTAATAAACTGCTTCGGACGCTTCTTGCTATTCCGTAGCTGTCAAAATGGTTTTTTCTTATTAAACACGATCCTACATATTTTAAATTATGAAACGAAATTACTTAATAAAAGCTAAATTCTCACTTACTCAGTCACGTGTGTTAACTAATATAACACACTTTTATACACTCAGTTGCGAATCAGTGTAGAGGCAAGAAAATACCTTCTTTCGTGTGCATTTAATTCTTCCAGACAAGTAATGGGAATAGTGTAATTGGATTGTGGAAACACCGTATTTTCAGAAACCGGTTCTTCCACTCAAGAATCCGGAAACAAGAGATTCGAAGGGGGAAATTTCGGAATGGTATGTGGGGTATTTTTGAATTTTAGAAAAAACAAACATTCTTTTTGTCTTTCATGAAGGAGCGGTAAATTTTGTATTATGCCAAAGTACCGTACAGAGTCATCTGTTTCACTTCTTGCGACATATAGGAAGAAATGACAACATGTTTTATTTCTTTTATTCATCAACACCTTCCACCAAATGTATTAATTTGTTACAGCAACTCTTGGTGGAAGGCATTTAACAGCGTTTAGATCTTATTAAAACATTAATATTAGTATTTTACCCAAATGACACAGCATTATTTCACAATACGATAATTAAAATGGCTATATTGGTAGTTTGGTAAGAAATTGCATACTGAATTCTATAAAAAAAATGCATGTTTTTTAATTTATCATTTAAAAAATATAACAAGCTAAATAAAATACAAAATTATCGTTTATTTTCTCTGTACTTCTCAGCAAGATTTTTTTTAAATTTTCACGATTTTTTTTTTTCGGATAAAACTTACTAATCGATACTTTGTTTCGTCGGGTTTATTATTTTTCCCAGTATTGTTACCGGCGGTTATGCTTTTATAACTTCTTTTTTCCTCGACATGTTTTAAAAGATGGTTCTTTTTAAGATTCATACTGTTTGACATAAATACTGTTAAATAATAATTATGCATCAAAAATATTTAATGGCTTTTCAATAGAACCTTATCTATTTTAAATAATCTTAATCGTCTTGTTATTTTATCGCCCGTTATATACGTCACATATGATGCAAATGTTAAACCGTACATGAAAGTAATTTACCTGTGCAATGTGTCCCGTTAAATTTTTCGTTTGCCCCTGTGCAATTACAAGTAGCTTCTTTCTCTGTTCTGTCATAAATACACTCTAGATTAAGTTCTTTGCAATTATTTAAGAGATCTCCTGTGCACCCAAATACGTCTTCACATGTATCCCCTGTCCATCCTTCTAGGCATTCGCATGTATTGTCTTTTTTACACTTTGGAGCTCCATTTTGACATACTTTTCCATCACATACAACTGCAAAAAAATTATTAGAAAAAAATTATATTGAATTATGTATAAAGTTACATACTACTCTTAAATATATTCTGACTTCACTTTCCTTTATTTCAAAAAGATTTTTCATAAATTACTTTTAGTTGAATGCATGAGAATCAATTGTTTTAAATTGTTTAGAACTGTAAACATTAGATTAACGACTTTAAAAAAATGTTTTTTTAAGAATTCTAGTTCAAACACATAAAACCACTAAAAATTTTACATTTCATGACCTTATACAACCTTTATTTTTATTAAATTTTTTTAAATAATAAATTACAAAATTTCTGGATCAACATTTATGTCGAATGCTAGTTCTGTACAAACAGCTATTGTTTTACTTTGTTTCTTGTTGTGGTTGAGGTAATGCTAATAAATCACTTTGTTAGGTTTTTTGTATCTATCTGAAGGCAGATAGCCCCTAAACGAAGAAAATTAATTTTTATGTTATTCAGAGATGTCTTCATGTACGTGTTACTTATTGATGGCTTGAATGATCGCTGAAATTTTTACGTCACAACAATTCACTTTTTACCTTTAAAATCAAACAGTAAAAATGTGTTTTAATCACTGTAGTGTTTGTGCAACTGTGTACTTCAACCACTAATATTTACTGTAACTAATAATTCACGGTGAACTGTAACTATTTGTGTAATCTTATATATAAAGCCTTTAATAAACTGCTTCGGACGCTTCTTGCTATGCCGTAGCTATCAAAATGGTTTTTTCTTACTAAACACGATCCTACATATTTTAAATTATGAAACGAAATTACTTAATAAAAGCTAAATTCTCACTTACTCAGTCACGTGTGTTAACTAATATAACACACTTTTATACACTCAGTTGCGAATCAGTGTAGTGGCAAGAAAATACCTTCTTTCGTGTGCATTTAATTCTTCCAGACAAGTAATGGGAATAGTGTAAGTGGAGGGTGGAAACACCGTATTTTCAGAAACCGGTTCTTCCACTCAAGAATCCGGAAACAAGAGATTCGAAGGGGGAAATTTCGGAATGGTATGTGGGGTATTTTTGAGTTTTAGAAAAAACAAACATTCTTTTTGTCTTTCATGAAGGAGCGGTAAATTTTGTATTATGCCAAAGTACCGTACAGAGTCATCTGTTTCACTTCTTGCGACATTTAGGAAGAAATGACAACATGTTTCATTTCTTTTATTCATCAACACCTTCCACCAAATGTATTAATTTGTTACAGCAACTCTTGGTGGAAGGCATTTAACAGCGTTTAGATCTTATTAAAACATTAATATTAGTATTTTACCCAAATGACACAGCATTATTTCACAATACGATAATTAAAATGGCTATATTGGTAGTTTGGTAAGAAATTGCATACTGAATTCTATAAAAAAAAATGCATGTTTTTTAATTTATCATTTAAAAAATATAACAAGCTAAATAAAATACAAAATTATCGTTCATTTTCTCTGTACTTCTCAGCAAGATTTTTTTTAAATTTTCACGATTTTTTTTTCGGATAAAACTTACTCATCGATACTTTGTTTCGTCGGGTTTATTATTTTTCCCAGTATTGTTACCGGCGGTTTTGCTTTTACAACTACTTTTTTCCTCAACATGTTTTAAAAGATGGTTCTTTTTAAGATTCATACTGTTTGACATAAATACTGTTAAATAATAATTATGCATCAAAAATATTTAATGGCTTTTCAATAGAACCTTATCTATTTTAAATAATCTTAATCGTCTTGTTATTTTATCGCCCGTTATATACGTCACATATGATGCAAATTTTAAACCGTACATGAAAGTAATTTACCTGTGCAATGTGTCCCGTTAAATTTTTCGTTTGCCCCTGTGCAATTACAAGTAGCTTCTTTCTCTGTTCTGTCATAAATACACTCTAGATTAAGTTCTTTGCAATTATTTAAGAGATCTCCTGTGCACCCAAATACGTCTTCACATGTATCCCCTGTCCATCCTTCTAGGCATTCGCATGTATTGTCTTTTTTACACTTTGGAGCTCCATTTTGACATACTTTTCCATCACATACAACTGCAAAAAAATTATTAGAAAAAAATTATATTGAATTATGTATAAAGTTACATACTACTCTTAAATATATTCTGACTTCACTTTCCTTTATTTCAAAAAGATTTTTCATTAATTACTTTTAGTTGAATGCATGAGAATCAATTGTTTTAAATTGTTTAGAACTGTAAACATTAGATTAACGACTTTAAAAAAAATGTTTTTTTAAGAATTCTAGTTCAAACACATAAAACCACTAAAAATTTTACATTTCATGACCATATACAACCTTTATTTTTAATTAATTTTTTTAAATAATAAATTACAAAATTTCTGGATCAACATTCATGTCGAATGCTAGTTCTGTACAAACAGCTATTGTTTTACTTTGTTTCTTGTTGTGGTTGAGGTAATGCTAATAAATCACTTTGTTAGGTTTTTTGTATCTATCTGAAGGCAGATAGCCCCTAAACGAAGAAAATTAATTTTTATGTTATACAGAGATGTCTTCATGTACGTGTTACTTATTGATGGCTTTAATGATCGCTGAAATTTTTACGTCACAACAATTATCTTTTTACCTTTAAAATCAAACAGTAAAAATGTGTTTTAATCACTGTAGTGTTTGTGCAACTGTGTACTTCAACCACTAATATTTACTGTAACTAATAATTCACGGTGAACTGTAACTGTTTGTGTAATCTTATATATAAAGCCTTTAATAAACTGCTTCGGACGCTTCTTGCTATGCCGTAGCTGTCAAAATGGTTTTTTCTTATTAAACACGATCCTACATATTTTAAATTATGAAACGAAATTACTTAATAAAAGCTAAATTCTCACTTACTCAGTCACGTGTGTTAACTAATATAACACACTTTTATACACTCAGTTGCGAATCAGTGTAGAGGCAAGAAAATACCTTCTTTCGTGTGCATTTAATTCTTCCAGACAAGTAATGGGAATAGTGTAATTGGATTGTGGAAACACCGTATTTTCAGAAACCGGTTCTTCCACTCAAGAATCCGGAAACAAGAGATTCGAAGGGGGAAATTTCGGAATGGTATGTGGGGTATTTTTGAATTTTAGAAAAAACAAACATTCTTTTTGTCTTTCATGAAGGAGCGGTAAATTTTGTATTATGCCAAAGTACCGTACAGAGTCATCTGTTTCACTTCTTGCGACATATAGGAAGAAATGACAACATGTTTTATTTCTTTTATTCATCAACACCTTCCACCAAATGTATTAATTTGTTACAGCAACTCTTGGTGGAAGGCATTTAACAGCGTTTAGATCTTATTAAAACATTAATATTAGTATTTTACCCAAATGACACAGCATTATTTCACAATACGATAATTAAAATGGCTATATTGGTAGTTTGGTAAGAAATTGCATACTGAATTCTATAAAAAAAATGCATGTTTTTTAATTTATCATTTAAAAAATATAACAAGCTAAATAAAATACAAAATTATCGTTTATTTTCTCTGTACTTCTCAGCAAGATTTTTTTTAAATTTTCACGATTTTTTTTTTTCGGATAAAACTTACTAATCGATACTTTGTTTCGTCGGGTTTATTATTTTTCCCAGTATTGTTACCGGCGGTTATGCTTTTATAACTTCTTTTTTCCTCGACATGTTTTAAAAGATGGTTCTTTTTAAGATTCATACTGTTTGACATAAATACTGTTAAATAATAATTATGCATCAAAAATATTTAATGGCTTTTCAATAGAACCTTATCTATTTTAAATAATCTTAATCGTCTTGTTATTTTATCGCCCGTTATATACGTCACATATGATGCAAATGTTAAACCGTACATGAAAGTAATTTACCTGTGCAATGTGTCCCGTTAAATTTTTCGTTTGCCCCTGTGCAATTACAAGTAGCTTCTTTCTCTGTTCTGTCATAAATACACTCTAGATTAAGTTCTTTGCAATTATTTAAGAGATCTCCTGTGCACCCAAATACGTCTTCACATGTATCCCCTGTCCATCCTTCTAGGCATTCGCATGTATTGTCTTTTTTACACTTTGGAGCTCCATTTTGACATACTTTTCCATCACATACAACTGCAAAAAAATTATTAGAAAAAAATTATATTGAATTATGTATAAAGTTACATACTACTCTTAAATATATTCTGACTTCACTTTCCTTTATTTCAAAAAGATTTTTCATAAATTACTTTTAGTTGAATGCATGAGAATCAATTGTTTTAAATTGTTTAGAACTGTAAACATTAGATTAACGACTTTAAAAAAATGTTTTTTTAAGAATTCTGGTTCAAACACATAAAACCACTAAAAATTTTACATTTCATGACCATATACAACCTTTATTTTTATTAAATTTTTTTAAATAATAAATTACAAAATTTCTGGATCAACATTCATGTCAAATGCTAGTTCTGTACAAACAGCTATTGTTTTACTTTGTTTCTTGTTGTGGTTGAGGTAATGCTAATAAATCACTTTGTTAGGTTTTTTGTATCTATCTGAAGGCAGATAGCCCCTAAACGAAGAAAATTAATTTTTATGTTATTCAGAGATGTCTTCATGTACGTGTTACTTATTGATGGCTTGAATGATCGCTGAAATTTTTACCTCACAACAATTATCTTTTTACTTTTAAAATCAAACAGTAAAAACTGTGTTTTAACCACTGTAGTGTTTGTGCAACTGTGTACTTCAACCACTAATATTTACTGTAACTAATAATTCACGGTGAACTGTAACTATTTGTGTAATCTTATATATAAAGCCTTTAATAAACTGCTTCGGACGCATCTTGCTATGCCGTAGCTGTCAAAATGGTTTTTTCTTATTAAACACGATCCTACATATTTTAAATTATGAAACGAAATTACTTAATAAAAGCTAAATTCTCACTTACTCAGTCACGTGTGTTAACTAATATAACACACTTTTATACACTCAGTTGCGAATCAGTGTAGTGGCAAGAAAATACCTTCTTTCGTGTGCATTTAATTCTTCCAGACAAGTAATGGGAATAGTGTAAGTGGAGGGTGGAAACACCGTATTTTCAGAAACCGGTTCTTCCACTCAAGAATCCGGAAACAAGAGATTCGAAGGGGGAAATTTCGGAATGGTATGTGGGGTATTTTTGAGTTTTAGAAAAAACAAACATTCTTTTTGTCTTTCATGAAGGAGCGGTAAATTTTGTATTATGCCAAAGTACCGTACAGAGTCATCTGTTTCACTTATTGCGACATTTAGGAAGAAATGAAAACATGTTTCATTACTTTTATTCATCAACACCTTCCACCAAATGTATGAATTTGTTACAGCAACTCTTGGTGGAAGGCATTTAACAGCGTTTAGATCTCATTAAAACATTAATATTAGTATTTTACCCAAATGACGCAGCATTATTTCACAATACGATAATTAAAATGGCTATATTGGTAGTTTGGTAAGAAATTGCTTCAAAAATTTATAAAAATACTGAATTCTATAAAAAAAATGCATGTTTTTTAATTTATCATTTAAAAAATATAACAAGCTAAATAAAATACAAAATTATCGTTCATTTTCTCTGTACTTCTCAGCAAGATTTTTTTTAAATTTTCACGATTTTTTTTTCGGATAAAACTTACTCATCGATACTTTGTTTCGTCGGGTTTATTATTTTTCCCAGTATTGTTACCGGCGGTTTTGCTTTTACAACTACTTTTTTCCTCAACATGTTTTAAAAGATGGTTCTTTTTAAGATTCATACTGTTTGACATAAATACTGTTAAATAATAATTATGCATCAAAAATATTTAATGGCTTTTCAATAGAACCTTATCTATTTTAAATAATCTTAATCGTCTTGTTATTTTATCGCCCGTTATATACGTCACATATGATGCAAATTTTAAACCGTACATGAAAGTAATTTACCTGTGCAATGTGTCCCGTTAAATTTTTCGTTTGCCCCTGTGCAATTACAAGTAGCTTCTTTCTCTGTTCTGTCATAAATACACTCTAGATTAAGTTCTTTGCAATTATTTAAGAGATCTCCTGTGCACCCAAATACGTCTTCACATGTATCCCCTGTCCATCCTTCTAGGCATTCGCATGTATTGTCTTTTTTACACTTTGGAGCTCCATTTTGACATACTTTTCCATCACATACAACTGCAAAAAAATTATTAGAAAAAAATTATATTGAATTATGTATAAAGTTACATACTACTCTTAAATATATTCTGACTTCACTTTCCTTTATTTCAAAAAGATTTTTCATTAATTACTTTTAGTTGAATGCATGAGAATCAATTGTTTTAAATTGTTTAGAACTGTAAACATTAGATTAACGACTTTAAAAAAAATGTTTTTTTTTTAAGAATTCTAGTTCAAACACATAAAACCACTAAAAATTTTACATTTCATGACCATATACAACCTTTATTTTTAATTAATTTTTTTAAATAATAAATTACAAAATTTCTGGATCAACATTCATGTCGAATGCTAGTTCTGTACAAACAGCTATTGTTTTACTTTGTTTCTTGTTGTGGTTGAGGTAATGCTAATAAATCACTTTGTTAGGTTTTTTGTATCTATCTGAAGGCAGATAGCCCCTAAACGAAGAAAATTAATTTTTATGTTATACAGAGATGTCTTCATGTACGTGTTACTTATTGATGGCTTTAATGATCGCTGAAATTTTTACGTCACAACAATTATCTTTTTACCTTTAAAATCAAACAGTAAAAATGTGTTTTAATCACTGTAGTGTTTGTGCAACTGTGTACTTCAACCACTAATATTTACTGTAACTAATAATTCACGGTGAACTGTAACTGTTTGTGTAATCTTATATATAAAGCCTTTAATAAACTGCTTCGGACGCTTCTTGCTATGCCGTAGCTGTCAAAATGGTTTTTTCTTATTAAACACGATCCTACATATTTTAAATTATGAAACGAAATTACTTAATAAAAGCTAAATTCTCACTTACTCAGTCACGTGTGTTAACTAATATAACACACTTTTATACACTCAGTTGCGAATCAGTGTAGAGGCAAGAAAATACCTTCTTTCGTGTGCATTTAATTCTTCCAGACAAGTAATGGGAATAGTGTAATTGGATTGTGGAAACACCGTATTTTCAGAAACCGGTTCTTCCACTCAAGAATCCGGAAACAAGAGATTCGAAGGGGGAAATTTCGGAATGGTATGTGGGGTATTTTTGAGTTTTAGAAAAAACAAACATTCTTTTTGTCTTTCATGAAGGAGCGGTAAATTTTGTATTATGCCAAAGTACCGTACAGAGTCATCTGTTTCACTTCTTGCGACATATAGGAAGAAATGACAACATGTTTTATTTCTTTTATTCATCAACACCTTCCACCAAATGTATTAATTTGTTACAGCAACTCTTGGTGGAAGGCATTTAACAGCGTTTAGATCTTATTAAAACATTAATATTAGTATTTTACCCAAATGACACAGCATTATTTCACAATACGATAATTAAAATGGCTATATTGGTAGTTTGGTAAGAAATTGCATACTGAATTCTATAAAAAAAAATGCATGTTTTTTAATTTATCATTTAAAAAATATAACAAGCTAAATAAAATACAAAATTATCGTTTATTTTCTCTGTACTTCTCAGCAAGATTTTTTTTAAATTTTCACGATTTTTTTTTTCGGATAAAACTTACTAATCGATACTTTGTTTCGTCGGGTTTATTATTTTTCCCAGTATTGTTACCGGCGGTTATGCTTTTATAACTACTTTTTTCCTCGACATGTTTTAAAAGATGGTTCTTTTTAAGATTCATACTGTTTGACATAAATACTGTTAAATAATAATTATGCATCAAAAATATTTAATGGCTTTTCAATAGAACCTTATCTATTTTAAATAATCTTAATCGTCTTGTTATTTTATCGCCCGTTATATACGTCACATATGATGCAAATGTTAAACCGTACATGAAAGTAATTTACCTGTGCAATGTGTCCCGTTAAATTTTTCGTTTGCCCCTGTGCAATTACAAGTAGCTTCTTTCTCTGTTCTGTCATAAATACACTCTAGATTAAGTTCTTTGCAATTATTTAAGAGATCTCCTGTGCACCCAAATACGTCTTCACATGTATCCCCTGTCCATCCTTCTAGGCATTCGCATGTATTGTCTTTTTTACACTTTGGAGCTCCATTTTGACATACTTTTCCATCACATACAACTGCAAAAAAATTATTAGAAAAAAATTATATTGAATTATGTATAAAGTTACATACTACTCTTAAATATATTCTGACTTCACTTTCCTTTATTTCAAAAAGATTTTTCATAAATTACTTTTAGTTGAATGCATGAGAATCAATTGTTTTAAATTGTTTAGAACTGTAAACATTAGATTAACGACTTTAAAAAAATGTTTTTTTAAGAATTCTGGTTCAAACACATAAAACCACTAAAAATTTTACATTTCATGACCATATACAACCTTTATTTTTATTAAATTTTTTTAAATGATAAATTACAAAATTTCTGGATCAACATTCATGTCAAATGCTAGTTCTGTACAAACAGCTATTGTTTTACTTTGTTTCTTGTTGTGGTTGAGGTAATGCTAATAAATCACTTTGTTAGGTTTTTTGTATCTATCTGAAGGCAGATAGCCCCTAAACGAAGAAAATTAATTTTTATGTTATTCAGAGATGTCTTCATGTACGTGTTACTTATTGATGGCTTGAATGATCGCTGAAATTTTTACGTCACAACAAATATCTTTTTACTTTTAAAATCAAACAGTAAAAAATGTGTTTTAACCACTGTAGTGTTTGTGCAACTGTGTACTTCAACCACTAATATTTACTGTAACTAATAATTCACGGTGAACTGTAACTATTTGTGTAATCTTATGTATAAAGCCTTTAATAAACTGCTTCGGACGCTTCTTGCTATGCCGTAGCTGTCAAAATGGTTTTTACTTATTAAACACGATCCTACATATTTTAAATTATGAAACGAAATTACTTAATAAAAGCTAAATTCTCACTTACTCAGTCACGTGTGTTAACTAATATAACACACTTTTATACACTCAGTTGCGAATCAGTGTAGTGGCAAGAAAATACCTTCTTTCGTGTGCATTTAATTCTTCCAGACAAGTAATGGGAATAGTGTAAGTGGAGGGTGGAAACACCGTATTTTCAGAAACCGGTTCTTCCACTCAAGAATCCGGAAACAAGAGATTCGAAGGGGGAAATTTCGGAATGGTATGTGGGGTATTTTTGAGTTTTAGAAAAAACAAACATTCTTTTTGTCTTTCATGAAGGAGCGGTAAATTTTGTATTATGCCAAAGTACCGTACAGAGTCATCTGTTTCACTTATTGCGACATTTAGGAAGAAATGAAAACATGTTTCATTACTTTTATTCATCAACATCTTCCACCAAATGTATGAATTTGTTACAGCAACTCTTGGTGGAAGGCATTTAACAGCGTTTAGATCTCATTAAAACATTAATATTAGTATTTTACCCAAATGACGCAGCATTATTTCACAATACGATAATTAAAATGGCTATATTGGTAGTTTGGTAAGAAATTGCTTCAAAAATTTATAAAAATACTGAATTCTATAAAAAAAATGCATGTTTTTTAATTTATCATTTAAAAAATATAACAAGCTAAATAAAATACAAAATTATCGTTCATTTTCTCTGTACTTCTCAGCAAGATTTTTTTTAAGTTTTCACGATTTTTTTTTCGGATAAAACTTACTCATCGATACTTTGTTTCGTCGGGTTTATTATTTTTCCCAGTATTGTTACCGGCTGTTTTGCTTTTACAACTACTTTTTTCCTCAACATGTTTTAAAAGATGGTTCTTTTTAAGATTCATACTGTTTGACATAAATACTGTTAAATAATAATTATGCATCAAAAATATTTAATGGCTTTTCAATAGAACCTTATCTATTTTAAATAATCTTAATCGTCTTGTTATTTTATCGCCCGTTATATACGTCACATATGATGCAAATTTTAAACCGTACATGAAAGTAATTTACCTGTGCAATGTGTCCCGTTAAATTTTTCGTTTGCCCCTGTGCAATTACAAGTAGCTTCTTTCTCTGTTCTGTCATAAATACACTCTAGATTAAGTTCTTTGCAATTATTTAAGAGATCTCCTGTGCACCCAAATACGTCTTCACATGTATCCCCTGTCCATCCTTCTAGGCATTCGCATGTATTGTCTTTTTTACACTTTGGAGCTCCATTTTGACATACTTTTCCATCACATACAACTGCAAAAAAATTATTAGAAAAAAATTATATTGAATTATGTATAAAGTTACATACTACTCTTAAATATATTCTGACTTCACTTTCCTTTATTTCAAAAAGATTTTTCATTAATTACTTTTAGTTGAATGCATGAGAATCAATTGTTTTAAATTGTTTAGAACTGTAAACATTAGATTAACGACTTTAAAAAAAATGTTTTTTTTAAGAATTCTAGTTCAAACACATAAAACCACTAAAAATTTTACATTTCATGACCATATACAACCTTTATTTTTAATTAATTTTTTTAAATAATAAATTACAAAATTTCTGGATCAACATTCATGTCGAATGCTAGTTCTGTACAAACAGCTATTGTTTTACTTTGTTTCTTGTTGTGGTTGAGGTAATGCTAATAAATCACTTTGTTAGGTTTTTTGTATCTATCTGAAGGCAGATAGCCCCTAAACGAAGAAAATTAATTTTTATGTTATACAGAGATGTCTTCATGTACGTGTTACTTATTGATGGCTTTAATGATCGCTGAAATTTTTACGTCACAACAATTATCTTTTTACCTTTAAAATCAAACAGTAAAAATGTGTTTTAATCACTGTAGTGTTTGTGCAACTGTGTACTTCAACCACTAATATTTACTGTAACTAATAATTCACGGTGAACTGTAACTGTTTGTGTAATCTTATATATAAAGCCTTTAATAAACTGCTTCGGACGCTTCTTGCTATGCCGTAGCTGTCAAAATGGTTTTTTCTTATTAAACACGATCCTACATATTTTAAATTATGAAACGAAATTACTTAATAAAAGCTAAATTCTCACTTACTCAGTCACGTGTGTTAACTAATATAACACACTTTTATACACTCAGTTGCGAATCAGTGTAGAGGCAAGAAAATACCTTCTTTCGTGTGCATTTAATTCTTCCAGACAAGTAATGGGAATAGTGTAATTGGATTGTGGAAACACCGTATTTTCAGAAACCGGTTCTTCCACTCAAGAATCCGGAAACAAGAGATTCGAAGGGGGAAATTTCGGAATGGTATGTGGGGTATTTTTGAGTTTTAGAAAAAACAAACATTCTTTTTGTCTTTCATGAAGGAGCGGTAAATTTTGTATTATGCCAAAGTACCGTACAGAGTCATCTGTTTCACTTCTTGCGACATATAGGAAGAAATGACAACATGTTTTATTTCTTTTATTCATCAACACCTTCCACCAAATGTATTAATTTGTTACAGCAACTCTTGGTGGAAGGCATTTAACAGCGTTTAGATCTTATTAAAACATTAATATTAGTATTTTACTCAAATGACACAGCATTATTTCACAATACGATAATTAAAATGGCTATATTGGTAGTTTGGTAAGAAATTGCATACTGAATTCTATAAAAAAAATGCATGTTTTTTAATTTATCATTTAAAAAATATAACAAGCTAAATAAAATACAAAATTATCGTTTATTTTCTCTGTACTTCTCAGCAAGATTTTTTTAAATTTTCACGATTTTTTTTTTCGGATAAAACTTACTAATCGATACTTTGTTTCGTCGGGTTTATTATTTTTCCCAGTATTGTTACCGGCGGTTATGCTTTTATAACTACTTTTTTCCTCGACATGTTTTAAAAGATGGTTCTTTTTAAGATTCATACTGTTTGACATAAATACTGTTAAATAATAATTATGCATCAAAAATATTTAATGGCTTTTCAATAGAACCTTATCTATTTTAAATAATCTTAATCGTCTTGTTATTTTATCGCCCGTTATATACGTCACATATGATGCAAATGTTAAACCGTACATGAAAGTAATTTACCTGTGCAATGTGTCCCGTTAAATTTTTCGTTTGCCCCTGTGCAATTACAAGTAGCTTCTTTCTCTGTTCTGTCATAAATACACTCTAGATTAAGTTCTTTGCAATTATTTAAGAGATCTCCTGTGCACCCAAATACGTCTTCACATGTATCCCCTGTCCATCCTTCTAGGCATTCGCATGTATTGTCTTTTTTACACTTTGGAGCTCCATTTTGACATACTTTTCCATCACATACAACTGCAAAAAAATTATTAGAAAAAAATTATATTGAATTATGTATAAAGTTACATACTACTCTTAAATATATTCTGACTTCACTTTCCTTTATTTCAAAAAGATTTTTCATAAATTACTTTTAGTTGAATGCATGAGAATCAATTGTTTTAAATTGTTTAGAACTGTAAACATTAGATTAACGACTTTAAAAAAAATGTTTTTTTAAGAATTCTGGTTCAAACACATAAAACCACTAAAAATTTTACATTTCATGACCATATACAACCTTTATTTTTATTAAATTTTTTTAAATAATAAATTACAAAATTTCTGGATCAACATTCATGTCAAATGCTAGTTCTGTACAAACAGCTATTGTTTTACTTTGTTTCTTGTTGTGGTTGAGGTAATGCTAATAAATCACTTTGTTAGGTTTTTTGTATCTATCTGAAGGCAGATAGCCCCTAAACGAAGAAAATTAATTTTTATGTTATTCAGAGATGTCTTCATGTACGTGTTACTTATTGATGGCTTTAATGATCGCTGAAATTTTTACGTCACAACAATTATCTTTTTACCTTTAAAATCAAACAGTAAAAATGTGTTTTAATCACTGTAGTGTTTGTGCAACTGTGTACTTCAACCACTAATATTTACTGTAACTAATAATTCACGGTGAACTGTAACTGTTTGTGTAATCTTATATATAAAGCCTTTAATAAACTGCTTCGGACGCTTCTTGCTATGCCGTAGCTGTCAAAATGGTTTTTTCTTATTAAACGCGATCCTACATATTTTAAATTATGAAACGAAATTACTTAATAAAAGCTAAATTCTCACTTACTCAGTCACGTGTGTTAACTAATATAACACACTTTTATACACTCAGTTGCGAATCAGTGTAGAGGCAAGAAAATACCTTCTTTCGTGTGCATTTAATTCTTCCAGACAAGTAATGGGAATAGTGTAATTGGATTGTGGAAACACCGTATTTTCAGAAACCGGTTCTTCCACTCAAGAATCCGGAAACAAGAGATTCGAAGGGGGAAATTTCGGAATGGTATGTGGGGTATTTTTGAGTTTTAGAAAAAACAAACATTCTTTTTGTCTTTCATGAAGGAGCAGTAAATTTTGTATTATGCCAAAGTACCGTACAGAGTCATCTGTTTCACTTCTTGCGACATTTAGGAAGAAATGACAACATGTTTCATTACTTTTATTCATCAACACCTTCCACCAAATGTATTAATTTGTTACAGCAACTCTTGGTGAAAGGCATTTAACAGCGTTTAGATCTTATTAAAACATTAATATTAGTATTTTACCCAAATGACACAGCATTATTTCACAATACGATAATTAAAATGGCTATATTGGTAGTTTGGTAAGAAATTGCATACTGAATTCTATAAAAAAATGCATGTTTTTTAATTTATCATTTAAAAAATATAACAAGCTAAATAAAATACAAAATTATCGTTTATTTTCTCTGTACTTCTCAGCAAGATTTTTTTTAAATTTTCACGATTTTTTTTTTCGGATAAAACTTACTAATCGATACTTTGTTTCGTCGGGTTTATTATTTTTCCCAGTATTGTTACCGGCGGTTATGCTTTTATAACTACTTTTTTCCTCGACATGTTTTAAAAGATGGTTCTTTTTAAGATTCATACTGTTTGACATAAATACTGTTAAATAATAATTATGCATCAAAAATATTTAATGGCTTTTCAATAGAACCTTATCTATTTTAAATAATCTTAATCGTCTTGTTATTTTATCGCCCGTTATATACGTCACATATGATGCAAATGTTAAACCGTACATGAAAGTAATTTACCTGTGCAATGTGTCCCGTTAAATTTTTCGTTTGCCCCTGTGCAATTACAAGTAGCTTCTTTCTCTGTTCTGTCATAAATACACTCTAGATTAAGTTCTTTGCAATTATTTAAGAGATCTCCTGTGCACCCAAATACGTCTTCACATGTATCCCCTGTCCATCCTTCTAGGCATTCGCATGTATTGTCTTTTTTACACTTTGGAGCTCCATTTTGACATACTTTTCCATCACATACAACTGCAAAAAAATTATTAGAAAAAAATTATATTGAATTATGTATAAAGTTACATACTACTCTTAAATATATTCTGACTTCACTTTCCTTTATTTCAAAAAGTTTTTTCATAAATTACTTTTAGTTGAATGCATGAGAATCAATTGTTTTAAATTGTTTAGAACTGTAAACATTAGATTAACGACTTTAAAAAAATGTTTTTTTAAGAATTCTGGTTCAAACACATAAAACCACTAAAAATTTTACATTTCATGACCATATACAACCTTTATTTTTATTAAATTTTTTTAAATAATAAATTACAAAATTTCTGGATCAACATTCATGTCAAATGCTAGTTCTGTACAAACAGCTATTGTTTTACTTTGTTTCTTGTTGTGGTTGAGGTAATGCTAATAAATCACTTTGTTAGGTTTTTTGTATCTATCTGAAGGCAGATAGCCCCTAAACGAAGAAAATTAATTTTTATGTTATTCAGAGATGTCTTCATGTACGTGTTACTTATTGATGGCTTTAATGATCGCTGAAATTTTTACGTCACAACAATTATCTTTTTACCTTTAAAATCAAACAGTAAAAATGTGTTTTAATCACTGTAGTGTTTGTGCAACTGTGTACTTCAACCACTAATATTTACTGTAACTAATAATTCACGGTGAACTGTAACTGTTTGTGTAATCTTATATATAAAGCCTTTAATAAACTGCTTCGGACGCTTCTTGCTATGCCGTAGCTGTCAAAATGGTTTTTTCTTATTAAACACGATCCTACATATTTTAAATTATGAAACGAAATTACTTAATAAAAGCTAAATTCTCACTTACTCAGTCACGTGTGTTAACTAATATAACACACTTTTATACACTCAGTTGCGAATCAGTGTAGAGGCAAGAAAATACCTTCTTTCGTGTGCATTTAATTCTTCCAGACAAGTAATGGGAATAGTGTAATTGGATTGTGGAAACACCGTATTTTCAGAAACCGGTTCTTCCACTCAAGAATCCGGAAACAAGAGATTCGAAGGGGGAAATTTCGGAATGGTATGTGGGGTATTTTTGAGTTTTAGAAAAAACAAACATTCTTTTTGTCTTTCATGAAGGAGCGGTAAATTTTGTATTATGCCAAAGTACCGTACAGAGTCATCTGTTTCACTTCTTGCGACATATAGGAAGAAATGACAACATGTTTTATTTCTTTTATTCATCAACACCTTCCACCAAATGTATTAATTTGTTACAGCAACTCTTGGTGGAAGGCATTTAACAGCGTTTAGATCTTATTAAAACATTAATATTAGTATTTTACCCAAATGACACAGCATTATTTCACAATACGATAATTAAAATGGCTATATTGGTAGTTTGGTAAGAAATTGCATACTGAATTCTATAAAAAAAATGCATGTTTTTTAATTTATCATTTAAAAAATATAACAAGCTAAATAAAATACAAAATTATCGTTTATTTTCTCTGTACTTCTCAGCAAGATTTTTTTTAAATTTTCACGATTTTTTTTTTCGGATAAAACTTACTAATCGATACTTTGTTTCGTCGGGTTTATTATTTTTCCCAGTATTGTTACCGGCGGTTATGCTTTTATAACTACTTTTTTCCTCGACATGTTTTAAAAGATGGTTCTTTTTAAGATTCATACTGTTTGACATAAATACTGTTAAATAATAATTATGCATCAAAAATATTTAATGGCTTTTCAATAGAACCTTATCTATTTTAAATAATCTTAATCGTCTTGTTATTTTATCGCCCGTTATATACGTCACATATGATGCAAATGTTAAACCGTACATGAAAGTAATTTACCTGTGCAATGTGTCCCGTTAAATTTTTCGTTTGCCCCTGTGCAATTACAAGTAGCTTCTTTCTCTGTTCTGTCATAAATACACTCTAGATTAAGTTCTTTGCAATTATTTAAGAGATCTCCTGTGCACCCAAATACGTCTTCACATGTATCCCCTGTCCATCCTTCTAGGCATTCGCATGTATTGTCTTTTTTACACTTTGGAGCTCCATTTTGACATACTTTTCCATCACATACAACTGCAAAAAAATTATTAGAAAAAAATTATATTGAATTATGTATAAAGTTACATACTACTCTTAAATATATTCTGACTTCACTTTCCTTTATTTCAAAAAGATTTTTCATAAATTACTTTTAGTTGAATGCATGAGAATCAATTGTTTTAAATTGTTTAGAACTGTAAACATTAGATTAACGACTTTAAAAAAATGTTTTTTTAAGAATTCTGGTTCAAACACATAAAACCACTAAAAATTTTACATTTCATGACCATATACAACCTTTATTTTTATTAAATTTTTTTAAATAATAAATTACAAAATTTCTGGATCAACATTCATGTCAAATGCTAGTTCTGTACAAACAGCTATTGTTTTACTTTGTTTCTTGTTGTGGTTGAGGTAATGCTAATAAATCACTTTGTTAGGTTTTTTGTATCTATCTGAAGGCAGATAGCCCCTAAACGAAGAAAATTAATTTTTATGTTATTCAGAGATGTCTTCATGTACGTGTTACTTATTGATGGCTTGAATGATCGCTGAAATTTTTACGTCACAACAATTATCTTTTTACTTTTAAAATCAAACAGTAAAAAATGTGTTTTAACCACTGTAGTGTTTGTGCAACTGTGTACTTCAACCACTAATATTTACTGTAACTAATAATTCACGGTGAACTGTAACTATTTGTGTAATCTTATATATAAAGCCTTTAATAAACTGCTTCGGACGCTTCTTGCTATGCCGTAGCTGTCAAAATGGTTTTTTCTTATTAAACGCGATCCTACATATTTTAAATTATGAAACGAAATTACTTAATAAAAGCTAAATTCTCACTTACTCAGTCACGTGTGTTAACTAATATAACACACTTTTATACACTCAGTTGCGAATCAGTGTAGAGGCAAGAAAATACCTTCTTTCGTGTGCATTTAATTCTTCCAGACAAGTAATGGGAATAGTGTAATTGGATTGTGGAAACACCGTATTTTCAGAAACCGGTTCTTCCACTCAAGAATCCGGAAACAAGAGATTCGAAGGGGGAAATTTCGGAATGGTATGTGGGGTATTTTTGAGTTTTAGAAAAAACAAACATTCTTTTTGTCTTTCATGAAGGAGCGGTAAATTTTGTATTATGCCAAAGTACCGTACAGAGTCATCTGTTTCACTTCTTGCGACATATAGGAAGAAATGACAACATGTTTTATTTCTTTTATTCATCAACACCTTCCACCAAATGTATTAATTTGTTACAGCAACTCTTGGTGGAAGGCATTTAACAGCGTTTAGATCTTATTAAAACATTAATATTAGTATTTTACCCAAATGACACAGCATTATTTCACAATACGATAATTAAAATGGCTATATTGGTAGTTTGGTAAGAAATTGCATACTGAATTCTATAAAAAAAATGCATGTTTTTTAATTTATCATTTAAAAAATATAACAAGCTAAATAAAATACAAAATTATCGTTTATTTTCTCTGTACTTCTCAGCAAGATTTTTTTTAAATTTTCACGATTTTTTTTTTCGGATAAAACTTACTAATCGATACTTTGTTTCGTCGGGTTTATTATTTTTCCCAGTATTGTTACCGGCGGTTATGCTTTTATAACTACTTTTTTCCTCGACATGTTTTAAAAGATGGTTCTTTTTAAGATTCATACTGTTTGACATAAATACTGTTAAATAATAATTATGCATCAAAAATATTTAATGGCTTTTCAATAGAACCTTATCTATTTTAAATAATCTTAATCGTCTTGTTATTTTATCGCCCGTTATATACGTCACATATGATGCAAATGTTAAACCGTACATGAAAGTAATTTACCTGTGCAATGTGTCCCGTTAAATTTTTCGTTTGCCCCTGTGCAATTACAAGTAGCTTCTTTCTCTGTTCTGTCATAAATACACTCTAGATTAAGTTCTTTGCAATTATTTAAGAGATCTCCTGTGCACCCAAATACGTCTTCACATGTATCCCCTGTCCATCCTTCTAGGCATTCGCATGTATTGTCTTTTTTACACTTTGGAGCTCCATTTTGACATACTTTTCCATCACATACAACTGCAAAAAAATTATTAGAAAAAAATTATATTGAATTATGTATAAAGTTACATACTACTCTTAAATATATTCTGACTTCACTTTCCTTTATTTCAAAAAGATTTTTCATAAATTACTTTTAGTTGAATGCATGAGAATCAATTGTTTTAAATTGTTTAGAACTGTAAACATTAGATTAACGACTTTAAAAAAATGTTTTTTTAAGAATTCTGGTTCAAACACATAAAACCACTAAAAATTTTACATTTCATGACCATATACAACCTTTATTTTTATTAAATTTTTTTAAATAATAAATTACAAAATTTCTGGATCAACATTCATGTCAAATGCTAGTTCTGTACAAACAGCTATTGTTTTACTTTGTTTCTTGTTGTGGTTGAGGTAATGCTAATAAATCACTTTGTTAGGTTTTTTGTATCTATCTGAAGGCAGATAGCCCCTAAACGAAGAAAATTAATTTTTATGTTATTCAGAGATGTCTTCATGTACGTGTTACTTATTGATGGCTTGAATGATCGCTGAAATTTTTACGTCACAACAATTATCTTTTTACTTTTAAAATCAAACAGTAAAAAATGTGTTTTAACCACTGTAGTGTTTGTGCAACTGTGTACTTCAACCACTAATATTTACTGTAACTAATAATTCACGGTGAACTGTAACTATTTGTGTAATCTTATATATAAAGCCTTTAATAAACTGCTTCGGACGCTTCTTGCTATGCCGTAGCTGTCAAAATGGTTTTTTCTTATTAAACACGATCCTACATATTTTAAATTATGAAACGAAATTACTTAATAAAAGCTAAATTCTCACTTACTCAGTCACGTGTGTTAACTAATATAACACACTTTTATACACTCAGTTGCGAATCAGTGTAGTGGCAAGAAAATACCTTCTTTCGTGTGCATTTAATTCTTCCAGACAAGTAATGGGAATAGTGTAAGTGGAGGGTGGAAACACCGCATTTTCAGAAACCGGTTCTTCCACTCAAGAATCCGGAAACAAGAGATTCGAAGGGGGAAATTTCGGAATGGTATGTGGGGTATTTTTGAGTTTTAGAAAAAACAAACATTCTTTTTGTCTTTCATGAAGGAGCGGTAAATTTTGTATTATGCCAAAGTACCGTACAGAGTCATCTGTTTCACTTATTGCGACATTTAGGAAGAAATGACAACATGTTTCATTACTTTTATTCATCAACACCTTCCACCAAATGTATTAATTTGTTACAGCAACTCTTGGTGGAAGGCATTTAACAGCGTTTAGATCTTATTAAAACATTAATATTAGTATTTTACCCAAATGACACAGCATTATTTCACAATAGGATAATTAAAATGGCTATATTGGTAGTTTGGTAAGAAATTGCATACTGAATTCTATAAAAAAATGCATGTTTTTTAATTTATCATTTAAAAAATATAACAAGCTAAATAAAATACAAAATTATCGTTTATTTTCTCTGTACTTCTCAGCAAGATTTTTTTTAAATTTTCACGATTTTTTTTTTTCGGATAAAACTTACTAATCGATACTTTGTTTCGTCGGGTTTATTATTTTTCCCAGTATTGTTACCGGCGGTTATGCTTTTATAACTACTTTTTTCCTCGACATGTTTTAAAAGATGGTTCTTTTTAAGATTCATACTGTTTGACATAAATACTGTTAAATAATAATTATGCATCAAAAATATTTAATGGCTTTTCAATAGAACCTTATCTATTTTAAATAATCTTAATCGTCTTGTTATTTTATCGCCCGTTATATACGTCACATATGATGCAAATGTTAAACCGTACATGAAAGTAATTTACCTGTGCAATGTGTCCCGTTAAATTTTTCGTTTGCCCCTGTGCAATTACAAGTAGCTTCTTTCTCTGTTCTGTCATAAATACACTCTAGATTAAGTTCTTTGCAATTATTTAAGAGATCTCCTGTGCACCCAAATACGTCTTCACATGTATCCCCTGTCCATCCTTCTAGGCATTCGCATGTATTGTCTTTTTTACACTTTGGAGCTCCATTTTGACATACTTTTCCATCACATACAACTGCAAAAAAATTATTAGAAAAAAATTATATTGAATTATGTATAAAGTTACATACTACTCTTAAATATATTCTGACTTCACTTTCCTTTATTTCAAAAAGATTTTTCATAAATTACTTTTAGTTGAATGCATGAGAATCAATTGTTTTAAATTGTTTAGAACTGTAAACATTAGATTAACGACTTTAAAAAAATGTTTTTTTAAGAATTCTGGTTCAAACACATAAAACCACTAAAAATTTTACATTTCATGACCATATACAACCTTTATTTTTATTAAATTTTTTTAAATAATAAATTACAAAATTTCTGGATCAACATTCATGTCAAATGCTAGTTCTGTACAAACAGCTATTGTTTTACTTTGTTTCTTGTTGTGGTTGAGGTAATGCTAATAAATCACTTTGTTAGGTTTTTTGTATCTATCTGAAGGCAGATAGCCCCTAAACGAAGAAAATTAATTTTTATGTTATTCAGAGATGTCTTCATGTACGTGTTACTTATTGATGGCTTGAATGATCGCTGAAATTTTTACGTCACAACAAATATCTTTTTACTTTTAAAATCAAACAGTAAAAAATGTGTTTTAACCACTGTAGTGTTTGTGCAACTGTGTACTTCAACCACTAATATTTACTGTAACTAATAATTCACGGTGAACTGTAACTATTTGTGTAATCTTATATATAAAGCCTTTAATAAACTGCTTCGGACGCTTCTTGCTATGCCGTAGCTGTCAAAATGGTTTTTACTTATTAAACACGATCCTACATATTTTAAATTATGAAACGAAATTACTTAATAAAAGCTAAATTCTCACTTACTCAGTCACGTGTGTTAACTAATATAACACACTTTTATACACTCAGTTGCGAATCAGTGTAGTGGCAAGAAAATACCTTCTTTCGTGTGCATTTAATTCTTCCAGACAAGTAATGGGAATAGTGTAAGTGGAGGGTGGAAACACCGTATTTTCAGAAACCGGTTCTTCCACTCAAGAATCCGGAAACAAGAGATTCGAAGGGGGAAATTTCGGAATGGTATGTGGGGTATTTTTGAGTTTTAGAAAAAACAAACATTCTTTTTGTCTTTCATGAAGGAGCGGTAAATTTTGTATTATGCCAAAGTACCGTACAGAGTCATCTGTTTCACTTATTGCGACATTTAGGAAGAAATGACAACATGTTTCATTACTTTTATTCATCAACACCTGCCACCAAATGTATGAATTTGTTACAGCAACTCTTGGTGGAAGGCATTTAACAGCGTTTAGATCTCATTAAAACATTAATATTAGTATTTTACCCAAATGACGCAGCATTATTTCACAATACGATAATTAAAATGGCTATATTGGTAGTTTGGTAAGAAATTGCTTCAAAAATTTATAAAAATACTGAATTCTATAAAAAAAAATGCATGTTTTTTAATTTATCATTTAAAAAATATAACAAGCTAAATAAAATACAAAATTATCGTTTATTTTCTCTGTACTTCTCAGCAAGATTTTTTTTAAATTTTCACGATTTTTTTTTTCGGATAAAACTTACTAATCGATACTTTGTTTCGTCGGGTTTATTATTTTTCCCAGTATTGTTACCGGCGGTTATGCTTTTACAACTACTTTTTTCCTCAACATGTTTTAAAAGGTGGTTCTTTTTAAGATTCATACTGTTTGACATAAATACTGTTAAATAATAATTATGCATCAAAAATATTTAATGGCTTTTCAATAGAACCTTATCTATTTTAAATAATCTTAATCGTCTTGTTATTTTATCGCCCGTTATATACGTCACATATGATGCGAATGTTAAACCGTACATGAAAGTAATTTACCTGTGCAATGTGTCCCGTTAAATTTTTCGTTTGCCCCTGTGCAATTACAAGTAGCTTCTTTCTCTGTTCTGTCATAAATACACTCTAGATTAAGTTCTTTGCAATTATTTAAGAGATCTCCTGTGCACCCAAATACGTCTTCACATGTATCCCCTGTCCATCCTTCCAGGCATTCGCATGTATTGTCTTTTTTACACTTTGGAGCTCCATTTTGACATACTTTTCCATCACATACAACTGCAAAAAAATTATTAGAAAAAAAT
Source organism: Hylyphantes graminicola (assembly GCA_023701765.1). Classification (NCBI taxonomy): domain Eukaryota; kingdom Metazoa; phylum Arthropoda; class Arachnida; order Araneae; family Linyphiidae; genus Hylyphantes; species Hylyphantes graminicola. The sequence goes on along the minus strand of CM043120.1, from coordinate 26,069,224 downwards.
TATATTTAATTATGTATAAAGTTATATACTACTCTTAAATATATTCTGACTTCACTTTCCTTTCTTTCAAAAAGATTTTTTCATAAATTACTTTTAGTTGAATGCATGGGAGTCAATTGTTTTAAATTGTTTAGAACTGTAAACATTAGATTTACGACTTTAAAAAAGTTTTTTTTTTTAAGAATTCTAGTTCAAACACATAAAACCACTAAATATTTTACATTTGATGACCATATACAACCTTTATTTTTATTCAATTTTTTTAAATAATAAATTACAAAATTTCTGGATCAACATTTATGTCGTATGCTAGTTCTGTACAAACAGCTATTGTTTTACTTTGTTTCTTGTTGTGGTTGAGGTAATGCTAATAAATCACTTTGTTAGGTTTTTTGTATCTATCTGAAGGCAGATAGCCCCTAAACGAAGAAAATTAGTTTTTATGTTTTTCAGAGATGTCCTCATGTACGTGTTACTTTTTGATGGCTTGAGTGATCGCTGAAATTTTTACGTCACAACAATTCACTTTTTACCTTTAAAATCAAACAGTAAAAATGTGTTTCAATCACTGTAGTGTTTGTGCAACTGTGTACTTCAACCACTAATATTTACTGTAATCAATAATTCACAGTGAACTGTAACTATTTGTGTAATCTTATATATAAAGCCTCTAATAAACTGCTTCGGACGCTTCTTGCTATGCCGTAGCTTTCAAAATGGTTTTTTCTTATTAGACACGATCCTACATATTTTAAATTATGAAACGAAATTACTTAATAAAATATAAATTCTCACTTACTCAGTCACGTGTGTTAACTAATATAACACACTTTTATACACTCAGTTGCGAATCAGTGTAGTGGCAAGAAAATACCTTCTTTCGTGTGCATTTAATTCTTCCAGACAAGTAATGGGAATACTGTAAGTGGAGGGTGGAAACACCGTATTTTCAGAAACCGGTTCTTCCTCTCAAGAATAAGGAAACAAGAGATTCGAAGGGGGAAATTTCGGAATGGTATGAGGGGTATTTTTGAGTTTTAGAAAAAACAAACATTCTTTTTGTCTTTCATGAAGGAGCGGTAAATTTTGTATTATGCCAAAGTACCGTACAGAGTCATCTGTTTCACTTCTTGCGACATTTAGGAAGAAATGACAACATGTTTCATTACTTTTATTCATCAACACCTTCCACCAAATGTATGAATTTGTTACAGCAACTCTTGGTGGAAGGCATTTCACAGCGTTTAGATCTTATTAAAACTTTAATATTAGAATTTTACCCAAATGACACAGCATTATTTCACACTACGATAATTAAAATGGCTATATTGGTAGTTTGGTAAGAAATTGCTTCAAAAATTTATAAAAATACTGAATTCTATAAAAAAAAATGCATGTTTTTTAATTTATCATTTAAAAAATATAACAAGCTAAATAAAATACAAAATTATCGTTTATTTTCTCTGTACTTCTCAGCAAGATTTTTTTTAAATTTTCACGATTTTTTTTTTCGGATAAAACTTACTAATCGATACTTTGTTTCGTCGGGTTTATTATTTTTCCCAGTATTGTTACCGGCGGTTATACTTTTACAACTACTTTTTTCCTCAACATGTTTTAAAAGATGGTTTTTTAAGATTCATACTGTTTGACATAAATACTGTTAAATAATAATTACGCATCAAAAATATTTAATGGCTTTTCAATAGAACCTTATCTATTTTAAATAATCTTAATCGTCTTGTAATTTTATCGCGCGTTATATAAGTCACATATGATGCAAATGTTAAACCGTACATGAAACCGTACCTGTGCAATGTGTCCCGTTAAATTTTTCGTTTGCCCCTGTGCAATTACAAATAGCTTTTTTCTCTGTTCTGTCATAAATACACTCTAGATTAAGTTCTTTGCAATTATTTAAGAGATCTCCTGTGCACCCAAATACGTCTTCACATGTATCCCCTGTCCATCCTTCTAGGCATTTGCATGTATTGTCTTTTTTACACTTTGGAGCTCCATTTTGGCATACTTTTCCATCACATACAACTGCAAAAAAATTATTAGAAAAAAATTATATTTAATTATGTATAAAGTTACATACTACTCTTAAATATATTCTGACTTCACTTTCCTTTATTTCAAAAAGATTTTTTCATAAATTACTCTTAGTTGAATGCATGGGAGTCAATTGTGTTAAATTGTTTAGAACTGTAAACATTAGATTTACGACTTTAAAAGAGGTTTTTTTTAAGAATTCTAGTTCAAACACATAAAACCACTAAATATTTTACATTTGATGACCATATACAACCTTTATTTTTATTCAATTTTTTTAAATAATAAATTACAAAATTTCTGGATCAACATTTATGTCGTATGCTTGTTCTGTACAAACAGCTATTGTTTTACTTTGTTTCTTGTTGTGGTTGAGGTAATGCTAATAAATCACTTTGTTAGGTTTTTTGTATCTATCTGAAGGCAGATTGCCCCTAAACGAAGAAAATTAGTTGTTATGTTTTTCAGAGATGTCCTCATGTACGTGTTACTTTTTGATGGCTTGAGTGATCGCTGAAATTTTTACGTCACAACAATTCACTTTTAACCTTTAAAATCAAACAGTAAAAATGTGTTTTAATCACTGTAGTGTTTGTGCAACTGTGTACTTCAACCACTAATATTTACTGTAATCAATAATTCACAGTGAACTGTAACTATTTGTGTAATCTTATATATAAAGCCTCTAATAAACTGCTTCGTACGCTTCTTGTTATGCCGTAGCTTTCAATATGGTTTCTTCTTATTTAACACGATCCTACATATTTTAAATTATGAAACGAAATTACTTAATAAAGGTTAAATTCTCGCTTACTCCGTCACGAGTGTTAACTAATGTAACACACTTTTATACACTCAGTTGCGAATCAATGTAGTGGCAAGAAAAAAACTTCTTTCGTGTGCATTTTATTCTTCCAGACAAGTAATGGGAATAGTGTAAGTGGAGGGTGGAAACACCGTATTTTCAGAAACCGGTTCTTCCACTCAAGAATCCGGAAACAAGAGATTCGAGGGTTAAATTTCGGAATGGTATGTGGGGTATTTGTGAGTTTTAGAAAAAACAAACATTCTTTTTGTCTTTCATGAAGGAGCGGTACATTTTGTATTATGCCAAAGTACCGTACAGAGTCATCTGTTTCACTTCTTGCGACATTTAGGAGGAAATGACAACATGTTTCATTACTTTTATTCTTCAACACCTTCCACCAAATGTATGAATTTGTTACAGCAACTCATGGTGGAGGCATTGAACAGGGTTTAGATCTTATTAAAACATTAATATTAATATTTTACCCAAATGACACAGCATTATTTCACAATACGAGAATTAAAATGGCTATATTAGTAGTTTGGTAAGAATTTGCTTCAAAAACGTATAAAAATACTGAATTCTAAAAAAAATGCATGTTTTTTAATTTATCATTTAAAAAATATTACAAGCTAACTAAAATACAAAATTATCGTTTAATTTCTCTGTACTTCTCAGCAAGATTTTTTTTAAATTTTCACGATTTTTTTTTCGGATAAAACTTACTAATCGATACTTTGTTTCGTCGGGTTTATTACTTTTCCCAGTATTGTTACCGGCGGTTATGCTTTTACAAATACTTTTTTCCTCAACATGTTTTAAAAGATGGTTCTTTTAAAGATTCATACTGTTTGACATAAATACTGTTCAATAATAATTATGCATAAAAAATATTTAATGGCTTTTCAATAGAACCTTGTCTATTTTAAATAATCTTAATCGTCTTGTAATTTTATCGCCCGTTATATATGTCACATATGATGCAAATGTTAAACCGTACATGAAAGTAATTTACCTGTGCAATGTGTCCCGTTAAATTTTTCGTTTGCCCCTGTGCAATTACAAATAGCTTCTTTCTCTGTTCTGTCATAAATACACTCTAGATTAAGTTCTTTGCAATTATTTAAGAGATCTCCTGTGCACCCAAATACGTCTTCACATGTATCCCCTGTCCATCCTTCTAGGCATTCGCATGTATTGTCTTTTTTACACTTTGGAGCTCCATTTTGGCATACTTTTCCATCACATACAACTGCAAAAAAATAATTCGAAAAAAATTATATTGAATTATGTATAAAGTTACATACTACTCTTAAATATATTCTGACTTCACTTTCCTTTATTTCAAAAAGATTTTTCATAAATTACTTTTAGTTGAATGCATGAGAATCAATTGTTTTAAATTGTTTAGAACTGTAAACATTAGATTTACGACTTTAAAAAAGGTTTTTTTTAAGAATTCTAGTTCAAACACATAAAACCACTAAATATTTTACATTTGATGACCATATACAACCTTTATTTTTATTAAATTTTTTTTAATAATAAATTACAAAATTTCTGGATCAACATTTATGTCGAATGCTAGTTCTGTACAACCAGCTATTGTTTTACTTTGTTTCTTGTTGTGGTTGAGGTAATGCTAATAAATCACTTTGTTAGGTTTCTTGTATCTATCTGAAGGCAGATAGCCCCTAAACGAAGAAAATTAATTTTTATGTTTTTCAGAGATGTCCTCATGTACGTGTTACTTTTTGATGGCTTGAGTGATCGCTGAAATTTTTACTTCACAACAATTCACTTTTAACCTTTAAAATCAAACAGTAAAAATGTGTTTTAATCACTGTAGTGTTTGTGCAACTGTGTACTTCAACCACTAATATTTACTGTAATCAATAATTCACAGTGAACTGTAACTATTTGTGTAATCTTATATATAAAGCCTCTAATAAACTGCTTCGGACGCTTCTTGCTATGCCGTAGCTTTCAATATGGTTTTTTCTTATTTAACACGATCCTACATATTTTAAATTATGAAACGAAATTACTTAATAAAGTTAAATTCTCGCTTACTCCGTCACGAGTGTTAACTAATGTAACACACTTTTATACACTCAGTTGCGAATCAATGTAGTGGCAAGAAAAAAACTTCTTTCGTGTGCATTTTATTCTTCCAGACAAGTAATGGGAATAGTGTAAGTGGAGGGTGGAAACACCGTATTTTCAGAAACCGGTTCTTCCACTCAAGAATCCGGAAACAAGAGATTCGAGGGTTAAATTTCGGAATGGTATGTGGGGTATTTGTGAGTTTTAGAAAAAACAAACATTCTTTTTGTCTTTCATGAAGGAGCGGTACATTTTGTATTATGCCAAAGTACCGTACAGAGTCATCTGTTTCACTTCTTGCGACATTTAGGAAGAAATGACAACATGTTTCATTACTTTTATTCTTCAACACCTTCCACCAAATGTATGAATTTGTTACAGCAACTCATGGTGGAGGCATTTAACAGGGTTTAGATCTTATTAAAACATTAATATTAATATTTTACCCAAATGACACAGCATTATTTCACAATACGAGAATTAAAATGGCTATATTAGTAGTTTGGTAAGAATTTGCTTCAAAAACGTATAAAAATACTGAATTCTAAAAAAAATGCATGTTTTTTAATTTATCATTTAAAAAATATTACAAGCTAGCTAAAATACAAAATTATCGTTTAATTTCTCTGTACTTCTCAGCAAGATTTTTTTTAAATTTTCACGATTTTTTTTTCGGATAAAACTTACTAATCGATACTTTGTTTCGTCGGGTTTATTACTTTTCCCAGTATTGTTACCGGCGGTTATGCTTTTACAAATACTTTTTTCCTCAACATGTTTTAAAAGATGGTTCTTTTTAAGATTCATACTGTTTGACATAAATACTGTTCAATAATAATTATGCATAAAAAATATTTAATGGCTTTTCAATAGAACCTTGTCTATTTTAAATAATCTTAATCGTCTTGTAATTTTATCGCCCGTTATATATGTCACATATGATGCAAATGTTAAACCGTACATGAAAGTAATTTACCTGTGCAATGTGTCCCGTTAAATTTTTCGTTTGCCCCTGTGCAATTACAAATAGCTTCTTTCTCTGTTCTGTCATAAATACACTCTAGATTAAGTTCTTTGCAATTATTTAAGAGATCTCCTGTGCACCCAAATACGTCTTCACATGTATCCCCTGTCCATCCTTCTAGGCATTCGCATGTATTGTCTTTTTTACACTTTGGAGCTCCATTTTGGCATACTTTTCCATCACATACAACTGCAAAAAAATAATTCGAAAAAAATTATATTGAATTATGTATAAAGTTACATACTACTCTTAAATATATTCTGACTTCACTTTCCTTTATTTCAAAAAGATTTTTCATAAATTACTTTTAGTTGAATGCATGAGAATCAATTGTTTTAAATTGTTTAGAACTGTAAACATTAGATTTACGACTTTAAAAAAGTTTTTTTTTAAGAATTCTAGTTCAAACACATAAAACCACTAAATATTTTACATTTGATGACCATATACAACCTTTATTTTTATTAAATTTTTTTTAATAATAAATTACAAAATTTCTGGATCAACATTTATGTCGAATGCTAGTTCTGTACAACCAGCTATTGTTTTACTTTGTTTCTTGTTGTGGTTGAGGTAATGCTAATAAATCACTTTGTTAGGTTTCTTGTATCTATCTGAAGGCAGATAGCCCCTAAACGAAGAAAATTAATTTTTATGTTTTTCAGAGATGTCCTCATGTACGTGTTACTTTTTGATGGCTTGAGTGATCGCTGAAATTTTTACTTCACAACAATTCACTTTTAACCTTTAAAATCAAACAGTAAAAATGTGTTTTAATCACTGTAGTGTTTGTGCAACTGTGTACTTCAACCACTAATATTTACTGTAATCAATAAATCACAGTGAACTGTAACTATTTGTGTAATCTTATATATAAAGCCTCTAATAAACTGCTTCGGACGCTTCTTGCTATGTCGTAGCTTTCAATGTGGTTTTTTCTTATTTAACACGATCCTACATATTTTAAATTATGAAACGAAATTACTTAATAAAGTTAAATTCTCGCTTACTCCGTCACGAGTGTTAACTAATGTAACACACTTTTATACACTCAGTTGCGAATCAATGTAGTGGCAAGAAAAAAACTTCTTTCGTGTGCATTTTATTCTTCCAGACAAGTAATGGGAATAGTGTAAGTGGAGGGTGGAAACACCGTATTTTCAGAAACCGGTTCTTCCACTCAAGAATCCGGAAACAAGAGATTCGAGGTTAAAATTTCGGAATGGTATTATTCGGTTATATTCGCGCAGTGGAATGAAATAAGCCAGAGTTCTAAAACTTTTAATTTATTGATCCAGAAAAATCAGCTCGTTTTTTCAAAGTATATAAAAATATCATCACCAAACATTAACACGGCAGAAAGATTTAAAGTTATAATATTTCATCTTATATTGATAGTAATAATCTGATAACCATCAAAGAATATTTCATAAACAGTCATCACCTAAGAAAAAACTAAAGACAAAGCTTATATAATAGTACTGGGTGCTACGTCAGCAACGCCCACTGCGACGCTGTCCCAAACAAATATAGTCCATGACATCATGGGCAGCGCCGCAGCGAGACAACGCAACACCTCGTAATTTGCATGACAACGGTTATGCCAACAATCGGCCCCCTAATGCAAATCCAAAAAATCTTATAAATTTAAAATAACACTAAAGACATTGAAAATACACTTTAAAGTAAATTATTCTTTAACAAATACATGACCATAGAATTTCTCAATCTCGCCTTTTGATACAGGCTTCGTGAAAATATCAGCTAAATTATTTTTGCTGCTCACATGTGATAAATTAAACTGTTTATCAAAAATTAAATTTCGAAGAAAATGATAACGAATATCAATATGCTTAGTCCTGTAGTTTTCGATCGGCGAGTTTGAGAAGTCTATAGCAGCTTGGTTGTCTGAAAATAGAAAACAATTCTTTAAAGATAATTGCTGCAAACCCAAGTTATAACACTCTTCAATTATATTTTTAAACCACATCAATTCTTTTGATGCTTCAGTCATCGTGACGTATTCGGCTTCCATGGTGGATAACGCTACGCATTTTTGTTTGAAAACTCTCCAGAAAATTGGAGCTCTATCTAGTAACAGAATTATTCCACCAATGGAAACCCTGTCGTCACGGTTTGCTGCAAAGTCCGAGTCGCTGAAACAGTTAATATCTAAATTTGACACACCAGATAAATCCAATTTTAAATTTTTAGTGTAACTTAAGTATCCCAAAAGTTTTAATAAAGTGTTCCAGTGAATTATTCCAGGATTTTCCTGAAATTGGGATAATAAATTCACGGCATATGCAATGTCAGGTCTAGTACGATTTGAAACATATGATAAACAACCAATAATACTTCGGTAAGGTAAACGATTCATTTCCAGAATTTCGTCTTCAGTTGAAGGGCAGTCTCTTTTAGATAAAACCACACCTCTTGGAATGGGTAGAGACGAAATTGGACAGTTAAATTCAGAAAATCTTTCCAACACCTTTTCAATGTATTCTTGTTGATGAATATACAATTTCCCGTGTTCTTGAACAAAATCTACGCCTAAAAGTCTTTTAGTTTTACCCAACATTTTTACATCAAATTTGCCATTTATAAGAGATATTACAAAATCGAGTTTAGTTTGATTTTTACTGAAGATAATTACATCATCAACATATACAAGTAATATTATATCATTATCTAATATATAAGCACAATTACACCAATTTAAATGTTTAAAACACAAAGATTCCAATACACGGTCAAACTCAAAAAACCACTCACGGCCGCTTTGGTGCAAGCCGTAAATAGCCTTATTTAGACGGCAAACATAGTCTTTTCCTTCAGGATCAGAGAAACCTTGAGGCTGGTTCATAAATACCTCCTCTGTTAGCGGAGCATACAAATAAGCACACTTAATGTCTAATTGACAATGCAACCAATTACACATACATACTAGAATAGCAAAAAACAATCTTATAACAGAAAAATTAACCACCGGGCTAAATACTTCGTCGTAGGATTCAAATTTTCTTTGGCTAAAGCCCTGTGCAACTAGCCGTGCTTTATACCTAACAATTTCGTTATTTTCGTTTTTCTTGACAGTATATACCCACTTAGATCCAAGAACCTTTCTATTTTTGGGAGGGGGGACTATACTCCAAACTTCTCGGTCTTTCATTACCTCCAACTCTTCCTCCATGGCCTTTTGCCATTTAAAGGATTCAGAAGACGTTAAAGTTTCTTTGTAATTTTTAGGTATTTTTATTTCTACGTGATTCGCTTCAGGGTTAGAGTCATTATTCGAATCAGAGCTATCGTCCGGTGTTTCGACAATAGTTTGGTCGGATGTGATTTTTCCCGACGAGCTATTCTTACTACTAAAATTAAACAGTTCTTTCTTAAAATTAATGTTCTTAGAACCACAATATTTTTCTATGTCATTGTATGACTTAAAACGAGTTCTCGTACCATCAATACTATAGTAAATATCATTTTTAGTTTTGTCAGCCTTCCTACGTACACATCGAACCCATGGTATTTCTCCACATGGCGTTTGATTTTGGGTAACCTCTTCGGTATCTGATTCACTTGCAGAGGAGTAGCTTTTAAATGAGACGTAGTTTTTAGGAGCATTGACTTTTTGGCCCAGGACAGCTTCCACACCACTAACATTTTCATTAAACTTAACGTTAATAGTTTCAATTATCTTATATTCGTCTTGTAACCAAATACGATATCCCTTAGTGTTTTGGGCATATCCCATCATTATTCCCACTTTAGATCTCATGTCTAATTTTCTCCGTAGTGCTTTAGGAACACCGACGTAAGCTAAACTGCCAAAAGCCTTTAAATGAGACACGCTAGGTTTTCTACCAGAATAGAGTTCGAACGGGGTTTTATCTTTTGTTTTATGACACACTCTGTTCCACGCGTAGGTGAAGCACATTAAAGCTTCTGTCCAAAACTTTTGGTCGAGATTACTATCATTTAACATACTTTTCACGTTGTCCAGCGCTGTAAGGTTAAAACGCTCACATACCCCATTCTGTTCAGGAGAATATACGTTCGTTCTTTCGGCTTTTATGCCTTGTTTTTCCAGGAAGTTATTAAATTCATTGTGGCAGAATTCAAGTCCATAATCAGTTCTAACACTTAGCACTTTTAAGTTTAGAAAACGTTCCGCCCTCGTAAGAAATCTAGTGAAAATATCGTAAACATCAGACTTATTTTTCATAGGATAAGTTAAAACTTTCCGGGAAAAGTCGTCAGTTATTGACAGAAAATACCTTTTTCCGTCATAGGAGGTAACCGGAAGAGGGCCACAGACATCCATATGCAATAGTTCTAGCGGTTTGGCTGACCTTATCTTAGAAATAGCCTTAAAGGAAACTCTTTTCGACTTTGCCAATCTGCAATAAACGCACTCATCACTACAAGAATTCTTTAAATCTGGTAAACCATTTACACTTGATTTCTTACTAGTATGTGTGATGTAGTCGTTATTAATATGACAAAATCTTTTATGCCAAAGATTAAGATCGCTTTTATTAACACTTTTAGTTGGACAGTTATAAGCATTTTCACTAGATGCCTGTGGGTCCCCACTGGTTACATACCCATGCGGTCTGAAATAATATAAACCATTAATTCGTTTTGCAAAAAATAGTTTTTCACCAATTTTATTATAAACCCACAGTTTTCCATTTTCCCCTTCAAAAGAACCACCTGCCTTTTCCACAACAGACCCAGAAATTAAATTTCTTCTAAGTTTTGGGGAATACATTACATTATTAAGGGTTACAGTTTGGGTCTTATTGTTAAGCGTGACATAGAACTGGACTGTACCAACACATTCAACGGGACTATCCATGTCACCTATAGCTAAAGACATTTTAACATCCTTTAAGGGTTCATAAACACAAAATAGATCGAGATTATTGCAAAATTGCGACGAGGCCGCAGTGTCAAAGACCCATGACTCGTTGTCCGAAGGTTCACTAACGTGACTAACTGATGCCTCAAGGTGAAAAGAATTATTTATTTTGCAAAAGTTGTTAACTGGTTTCTTATAGTCATCATTAAACTTTGATTTTACAATTTTACAATCGGCCATTATGTGACCACGTTTATGACAACGAAAACAAGTCTTTTGAGTAGGTTTAGACTTAGATTTATTATTTACATTTTTAGTCACTGAATTATAAACACTAATAGAACTAGTATTATTTTCAAGATCATTTTTACATTGACTAAGTCGACTTTCTTCTGTAAGCAAATCCGACAATATTTTGTCAAACTTAAAGTTTTTATCTTCCCAACGATAAAAAGACTGCACAATATTTTGAAAGTTAGAAGGTAAGTACCTGATGAGTTGAAATCCTTGATACAAATCGTCAAGTGGATGTCCAACGTCTTTCAATTCCATCACAATCTTTTGAAGTCGCGCTGCAAAAAGTCCGATGTCTTCACCAGGTTGAAATTTGCACGAGAAGAATGTATCTAGTAGGTTGATGACTCGAGCCCTTGAGTGCGGCTCGAAATGATCTTTCAGTTTCAGCCAGGCTTCTTTTCCGTCGGTAGTCGAAGAGATAAGGATCCGAAGATTAGGCTCCACAGACAAATATATCGTTGAAAATGCACGGTCTTTTCGAAGATTGAAGTCTAGCTTCTCCATAGCTGTGGCAGACTCTCCCAAGGCTGGTTCGGTCCCGGATATAAATCCCCAAAGACCACGTTCCATCAGTGGAACTTTGGCGTCATCCCGCCAAGTCGACCAATTCTGGCCGTTCAATCTCTCAATGCGGTCGCAATGAGACTCCATGTTTACGTGACGCTGACTTTTACAGAACACAGTTCAAGCTGGATGTAGAAACGCCGCGGATGCGGCCCCAATCGAAGAAAACGAGTAGCTTATTTCCACGTGGGCTTAAGGCCCATAACCGATATTCGGTTATATTCGCGCAGTGGAATGAAATAAGCCAGAGTTCTAAAACTTTTAATTTATTGATCCAGAAAAATCAGCTCGTTTTTTCAAAGTATATAAAAATATCATCACCAAACATTAACACGGCAGAAAGATTTAAAGTTATAATATTTCATCTTATATTGATAGTAATAATCTGATAACCATCAAAGAATATTTCATAAACAGTCATCACCTAAGAAAAAACTAAAGACAAAGCTTATATAATAGTACTGGGTGCTACGTCAGCAACGCCCACTGCGACGTCCCAATCAAATATAGTCCATGACATCATGGGCAGCGCCGCAACGAGACAACGCAACACCTCGTAATTTGCATGACAACGGTTATGCCAACAGGTATGTGGGGTATTTGTGAGTTTAAAAAAAACAAACATTCTTTTTGTCTTTCATGAAGGAGCGGTACATTTTGTATTATGCCAAAGTACCGTACAGAGTCATCTGTTTCACTTCTTGCGACATTTAGGAAGAAATGACAACATGTTTCATTACTTTTATTCATCAACACCTTCCACCAAATTTATGAATTTGTTACAGCAACTCATGATGGAAGGCATTTAACAGGGTTTAGATCTTATTAAACATTAATATTAATATTTTACCCAAATGACACAGCATTATTTCACAGGACGAGAATTAAAATGGCTATATTGGTAGTTTGGTAAGAAATTGCTTCAAAAACGTATAAAAATACTAAATTCTATAAAAAAAAATGCATGTTTTTTAATTTATCATTTAAAAAATATTACAAGCTAAATAAAATACAAAATTATCGTTTATTTTCTCTGTACTTCTCAGCAAGATTTTTTTTTTCGGATAAACTTACTAATCGATACTTTGTTTCGTCGGGTTTATTACTTTTCCCAGTATTGTTACCGGCGGTTATGCTTTTACAACTACTTTTTTCCTCAACATGTTTTAAAAGATGGTTCTTTTTAAGATTCATACTGTTTGACATAAATACTGTTCAATAATAATTATGCATAAAAAATATTTAATGGCTTTTCAATAGAACCTTGTCTATTTTAAATAATCTTAATCGTCTTGTAATTTTATCGCCCGTTATGTATGTCACATATGATGCAAATGTTAAACCGTACATGAAAGTAATTTACCTGTGCAATGTGTCCCGTTAAATTTTTCGTTTGCCCCTGTGCAATTACAAATAGCTTCTTTCTCTGTTCTGTCATAAATACACTCTAGATTAAGTTCTTTGCAATTATTTAAGAGATCTCCTGTGCACCCAAATACGTCTTCACATGTATCCCCTGTCCATCCTTCTAGGCATTCGCATGTATTGTCTTTTTTACACTTTGGAGCTCCATTTTGGCATGATTTTCCATCACATACAACTGCAAAAAAAAAATTCGAAAAAAATTATATTGAATTATGTATAAAGTTACATACTACTCTTAAATATATTCTGACTTCACTTTCCTTTATTTCAAAAAGATTTTTCATAAATTACTTTTAGTTGAATGCATGAGAATCAATTGTTTTAAATTGTTTAGAACTGGAAACATTAGATTTACGACTTTAAAAAAGGTTTTTTTTTAAGAATTCTAGTTCAAACACATAAAACCACTAAATAGTTTACATTTGATGACCATATACAACCTTTATTTTTATTAATTTTTTTTTAATAATAAATTACAAAATTTCTGGATCAACATTTATGTCGAATGCTAGTTCTGTACAAACAGCTATTGTTTTACTTTGTTTCTTGTTGTGGTTGAGGTAATGCTAATAAATCACTTTGTTAGGTTTCTTGTATCTATCTGAAGGCAGATAGCCCCTAAACGAAGAAAATTAGTTTTTATGTTTTTCAGAGATGTCCTCATGTACGTGTTACTTTTTGATGGCTTGAGTGATCGCTGAAATTTTTACGTCACAACAATTCACTTTTAACCTTTAAAATCAAACAGTAAAAATGTGTTTTAATCACTGTAGTGTTTGTGCAACTGTGTACTTCAACCACTAATATTTACTGTAATCAATAATTCACAGTGAACTGTAACTATTTGTGTAATCTTATATATAAAGCCTCTAATAAACTGCTTCGGACGCTTCTTGCTATGCCGTAGCTTTCAATATGGTTTTTTCTTATTTAACACGATCCTACATATTTTAAATTATGAAACGAAATTACTTAATAATGTTAAATTCTCGCTTACTCCGTCACGAGTGTTAACTAATGTAACACACTTTTATACACTCAGTTGCGAATCAATGTAGTGGCAAGAAAAAAACTTCTTTCGTGTGCATTTTATTCTTCCAGACAAGTAATGGGAATAGTGTAAGTGGAGGGTGGAAACACCGTATTTTCAGAAACCGGTTCTTCCACTCAAGAATCCGGAAACAAGAGATTCGAGGGGAAAATTTCGGAATGGTATGTGGGGTATTTGTGAGTTTAAAAAAAACAAACATTCTTTTTGTCTTTCATGAAGGAGCGCTACATTTTGTATTATGCCAAAGTACCGTACAGAGTCATCTGTTTCACTTCTTGCGACATTTAGGAAGAAATGACAACATGTTTCATTACTTTTATTCATCAACACCTTCCACCAAATGTATGAATTTGTTACAGCAACTCATGATGGAAGGCATTTAACAGGGTTTAGATCTTATTAAACATTAATATTAATATTTTACCCAAATGACACAGCATTATTTCACAGGACAAGAATTAAAATGGCTATATTGGTAGTTTGGTAAGAAATTGCTTCAAAAACGTATAAAAATACTAAATTCTATAAAAAAAAAATGCATGTTTTTTAATTTATAATTTAAAAAATATTACAAGCTAAATAAAATACAAAATTATCGTTTATTTTCTCTGTACTTCTCAGCAAGATTTTTTTTTCGGATAAAACTTACTAATCGATACTTTGTTATTCTATTTTAAATAATCTTAATCGTCTTGTAATTTTATCGCCCGTTATATATGTCACATATGATGCAATGTTAAACCGTACATGAAAGTAATTTACCTGTGCAATGTGTCCCGTTAAATTTTTCGTTTGCCCCTGTGCAATTACAAATAGCTTCTTTCTCTGTTCTGTCATAAATACACTCTAGATTAAGTTCTTTGCAATTATTCAAGAGATCTCCTGTGCACCCAAATACGTCTTCACATGTATCCCCTGTCCATCCTTCTAGGCATTCGCATGTATTGTCTTTTTTACACTTTGGAGCTCCATTTTGGCATACTTTTCCATCACATACAACTGCAAAAAAATTATTAAAAAAAATTATATTGAATTATGTATAAAGTTACATACTACGCTTAAATATATTCTGACTTCACTTTCCTTTATTTCAAAAAGATTTTTCATAAATACTTTTAGTTGAATGCATGAGAATCAATTGTTTTAACTTGTTTAGAACTGTAAACATTAGATTTACGACTTTAAAAAAATGTTTTTTTAAGAATTCGAGTTCAAACACATAAAACCACTAAATATTTTACATTTGATGACCATATACAACCTTTATTTTTATTAAATTTTTTTAAATAATAAATTACAAAATTTCTGGATCAACATTTATGTCGAATGCTAGTTCTGTACAAACAGCTATTGTTTTACTTTGTTTCTTGTTGTGGTTGAAGTAATGCTAATAAATCACTTTGTTAAGTTTTTTGTATCTATCTGAAGGCAGATAGCCCCTAAACGTAGAAAATTAATTTTTATGTTATTCAGAGATGTCTTCATGTACGTGTTACTTATTGATGGCTTGAATGATCGCTGAAATTTTTACGTCACACGAATTCACTTTTAACCTTTAAAATCAAACAGTAAAAATGTGTTTTATTCACTGTAGTGTTTGTGCAACTGTGTACTTCAACAACTAATATTTACTGTAACTAATAATTCACAGTTAACTGTAACTATTTGTGTAATCTTATATATAAAGCCTCTAATAAACTGCTTCGGACGCTTCTTGCTATGCCGTAGCTTTCAAAATGGTTTTTCTTATTTAACACGATCTTACATATTTTAAATTATGAAACGAAATTACTTAATAAAGGTTAAATTCTCACTTACTCAGTCACGTGTGTTAACTAATATAACACATTTTTATACACTCAGTTGCGAATCAGTGTAGTGGCAAGAAAATACCTTCTTTCGTGTGCATTTAATTCTTCCAGACAAGTAATGGGAATAGTGTAAGTGGAGGGTGGAAACACCGTATTTTCAGAAACCGGTTCTTCCACTCAAGAATCCGGAAACAAAAGATTCGAGGAGGGGAATTTTATGTTGGGTATTATTTGTGAGTTTTAGAAAAAACAAACATTTTTTTGTCTTTCATGAAGGAGAGGTAATTTTGTATTTATGCCAAAGTCATTTAACAGGTTTAGATCTTATTAAACATTTATTATTAATATTTTACCAACTGACACAGTGACACAGCATTATTTCACAATACGAGAATTAAAATGGCTATATTAGTAGTTTGGTAAGAAATTGCTTCAAAAACGTATAAAAATACTGAATTCTATAAAAAAAAATGCATGTTTTTTAATTTATCATTTAAAAAATATTACAAGCTAAATAAAATACAAAATTATCGTTTATTTTCTCTGTACCTCAGCAAGATTTTTTTTTCTATTATAAATAAAATTATTTTAAATAATCTTAATCGTCTTGTAATTTTATCGCCCGTTATATATGTCACATATGATGCAAATGTTAAACCGTACATGAAAGTAATTTACCTGTGCAATGTGTCCCGTTAAATTTTTCGTTTGCCCCAGTGCAATTACAAATAGCTTCTTTCTCTGTTCTGTCATAAATACACTCTAGATTAAGTTCTTTGCAATTATTTAAGAGATCTCCTGTGCACCCAAATACGTCTTCACATGTATCCCCTGTCCATCCTTCTAGGCATTCGCATGTATTGTCTTTTTTACACTTTGGAGCTCCATTTTGGCATACTTTTCCATCACATACAACTGCAAAAAAATTATTAGAAAAAAATTATATTTAATTATGTATAAAGTTACATACTACTTTTTAATATATTCTGACTTCACTTTCCTTTATTTCAAAAAGATTTTTCATAAATTACTTTTAGTTGAATGCATGAGAATCAATTGTTTTAAATTGTTTAGAACTGTAAACATTAGATTTACGAATTTAAAGATATGTTTTTTACGAATTCGAGTTCAAACACATAAAACCACTAAATATTTTACATTTGATGACCATATACAATTTTCATTTTTAGTAAATTTTTTTAAATAATAAATTTTAGAATTTCTGGATCAACATTTAAGTCGAATGCTAGTTCTGTAAAAACAGCTATTGTTTTACTTTGTTTCTTGTTGTGGTTAAGGTAATGCTATCAAATCACTTTGTTAGGTTCTTTGTATCTATCTGAAGGCAGATTGCCCCTAAACGAAGAAAATTAATTTTTATGTTATTCAGAGATGTCCTCATTTACGTGTTACTTTTTGATGGCTTGAGTGATCGCTGAAATTTTTACGTCACAACAATTAACTTTTAACCTTTAAAATCAAGCAGTAAAATTGTGTTTTAATCACTGTAGTGTTTGTGCAACTGTGTTCTTCAACCACTAATATTTACTGTAACTAATAATTCACAGTTAACTGTAACTATTTGTGTAATCTTATATATAAAGCCTCTAATAAACTGCTTCGGACGCTTCTTGCTATGCCGTAGCTTTCAATATTGTTTTTTATTATTTAACACGTTCCTACATATTTTAAATTATGAAACGAAATTACTTAATAAAGGTTAAATTCTCACTTACTCAGTCACGTGTGTTAACTAATATAACACACTTTTATACACTCAGTTGCGAATCAGTGTAGTGGCAAGAAAATACCTTCTTTCGTGTGCATTTAATTCTTAGAGACAAGTAATGGGAATAGTGTAAGTGGAGGGTGGAAACACCGTATTTTCAGAAACCGGTTCTTCCACTCAAGAATCCGGAAACAAGAGATTCGGGAGGAAAATTTCGGAATGGTACGTGGGGTATTCTTGAGTTTTTGAAAAACCAACATTCTTTTTGTCTTTCATGAAGGAGCGGTAAGTTTTGTATTATGCCAAAGTACCGTACAGAGTCATCTGTTTCACTTATTGCGACATTTAGGAAGAAATGACAACATGTTTCATTACTTTTATTCTTCAACACCTTCAACCAATTGTATGAATTTGTTACAGCAACTCATGGTGGAAGGCATTTAACAGGGTTTAGATCTTATTAAAACATTAATATTAATATTTTGCCCAAATGACACAGCATTATTTCACAATGCGAGAATTAAAATGGCTTTATTAGTAGTTTGGTAAGAAATTGCTTCAAAAACGTATAAAAATACTGCATTCTATAAAAAAATGCATGCTTTTTAAGCTATCATTTAAAAAATATTACAAGCTAAATAAAATACTAAATTATCGTTTATTTTCTCTGTACTTCTCAGCAATGTTTTTTTTTAAGCTTTCACGATTTTTTTTCTCGGATAAAACTTACTAATCGATACTTTGTTTCGTCGGGTTTATTATTTTTCCCAGTTTTGTTACCGGCGGTTATGCTTTTACAACTATTTTTTCCTCAACATGTTTTAAAAGACGGTTCTTTTTAAGATTCATTCTGTTTGACATAAATACTTTTCAATAATAATTATGCATAAAAAATATTTAATTTCTTTTCAATAGAACCTTATCTATTTTAAATAATCTTAATCGTCTTGTAATTTTATCGCCAGTTATATATGTCACATATGATGCAAATGTGAAACCGTACATGAAAGTAATTTACCTGTGCAATGTGTCCCGTTAAATTTTTCGTTTGCCCCTGTGCAATTACAAATAGCTTCTTTCTCTGTTCTGTCATAAATACACTCTAGATTAAGTTCTTTGCAATTATTTAAGAGATCTCCTGTGCACCCAAATACGTCTTCACATGTATCCCCTGTCCATCCTTCTAGGCATTCGCATGTATTGTCTTTTTTACACTTTGGAGCCCCATTTTGGCATACTTTTCCATCACATACAACTGCAAAAAAAATTATTAGAAAAAAATTATATTTAATTATGTATAAAGTTACATACTACTTTTTAATATATTCTGACTTCACTTTCCTTTATTTCAAAAAGATTTTTCATAAATTACTTTTAGTTGAATGCATGAGAATCAATTGTTTTAAATTGTTTAGAACTGTAAACATTAGATTTACGACTTTAAAGATATGTTTTTTAAGAATTCTAGTTCAAACACATAAAACCACTAAATATTTTACATTTGATGACCATATACAATTTTCATTTTTAGTAAATTTTTTTAAATAATAAATTTTAGAATTTCTGGATCAACATTTAAGTCGAATGCTAGTTCTGTAAAAACAGCTATTGTTTTACTTTGTTTCTTGTTGTGGTTAAGGTAATGCTATCAAATCACTTTGTTAGGTTCTTTGTATCTATCTGAAGGCAGATTGCCCCTAAACGAAGAAAATTAATTTTTATGTTATTCAGAGATGTCCTCATTTACGTGTTACTTTTTGATGGCTTGAGTGATCGCTGAAATTTTTACGTCACAACAATTAACTTTTAACCTTTAAAATCAAGCAGTAAAATTGTGTTTTAATCACTGTAGTGTTTGTGCAACTGTGTTCTTCAACCACTAATATTTACTGTAACTAATAATTCACAGTTAACTGTAACTATTTGTGTAATCTTATATATAAAGCCTCTAATAAACTGCTTCGGACGCTTCTTGCTAAGCCGTAGCTTTCAATATTGTTTTTTATTATTTAACACGTTCCTACATATTTTAAATTATGAAACGAAATTACTTAATAAAGGTTAAATTCTCACTTACTCAGTCACGTGTGTTAACTAATATAACACACTTTTATACACTCAGTTGCGAATCAGTGTAGTGGCAAGAAAATACCTTCTTTCGTGTGCATTTAATTCTTAGAGACAAGTAATGGGAATAGTGTAAGTGGAGGGTGGAAACACCGTATTTTCAGAAACCGGTTCTTCCACTCAAGAATCCGGAAACAAGAGAATCGGGAGGAAAATTTCGGAATGGTACGTGGGGTATTTTTGAGTTTTTGAAAAACCAACATTCTTTTTGTCTTTCATGAAGGAGCGGTAAGTTTTGTATTATGCCAAAGTACCGTACAGAGTCATCTGTTTCACTTATTGCGACATTTAGGAAGAAATGACAACATGTTTCATTACTTTTATTCTTCAACACCTTCAACCAATTGTATGAATTTGTTACAGCAACTCATGGTTTAAGGCATTTAACAGGGTTTAGATCTTATTAAAACATTAATATTAATATTTTACCCAAATGACACAGCATTATTTCACAATGCGAGAATTAAAATGGCTTTATTAGTAGTTTGGTAAGAAATTGCTTCAAAAACGTATAAAAATACTGCATTCTATAAAAAAAAATGCATGCTTTTTAAGCTATCATTTAAAAAATATTACAAGCTAAATAAAATACTGAATTATCGTTTATTTTCTCTGTACTTCTCAGCAATGTTTTTTTTAAGCTTTCACGATTTTTTTTCTCGGATAAAACTTACTAATCGATACTTTGTTTCGTCGGGTTTATTATTTTTCCCAGTTTTGTTACCGGCGGTTATGCTTTTACAACTTCTTTTTTCCTCAACATGTTTTAAAAGATGGTTCTTTTTAAGATTCATTCTGTTTGACATAAATACTTTTCAATAATAATTATGCATAAAAAATATTTAATTTCTTTTCAATAGAACCTTATCTATTTTAAATAATCTTAATCGTCTTGTAATTTTATCGCCAGTTATATATGTCACATATGATGCAAATGTGAAACCGTACATGAAAGTAATTTACCTGTGCAATGTGTCCCGTTAAATTTTTCGTTTGCCCCTGTGCAATTACAAATAGCTTCTTTCTTTGTTCTGTCATAAATACACTCTAGATTAAGTTCTTTGCAATTATTTAAGAGATCTCCTGTGCACCCAAATACGTCTTCACATGTATCCCCTGTCCATCCTTCTAGGCATTCGCATGTATTGTCTTTTTTACACTTTGGAGCCCCATTTTGGCATACTTTTCCATCACATACAACTGCAAAAAAAATTATTAGAAAAAAATTATATTTAATTATGTATAAAGTTACATACTACTTTTTAATATATTCTGACTTCACTTTCCTTTATTTCAAAAAGATTTTTCATAAATTACTTTTAGTTGAATGCATGAGAATCAATTGTTTTAAATTGTTTAGAACTGTAAACATTAGATTTACGAATTTAAAGATATGTTTTTTACGAATTCTAGTTCAAACACATAAAACCACTAAATATTTTACATTTGATGACCATATACAATTTTCATTTTTAGTAAATTTTTTTAAATAATAAATTTTAGAATTTCTGGATCAACATTTAAGTCGAATGCTAGTTCTGTAAAAACAGCTATTGTTTTACTTTGTTTCTTGTTGTGGTTAAGGTAATGCTATCAAATCACTTTGTTAGGTTCTTTGTATCTATCTGAAGGCAGATTGCCCCTAAACGAAGAAAATTAATTTTTATGTTATTCAGAGATGTCCTCATTTACGTGTTACTTTTTGATGGCTTGAGTGATCGCTGAAATTTTTACGTCACAACAATTAACTTTTAACCTTTAAAATCAAGCAGTAAAATTGTGTTTTAATCACTGTAGTGTTTGTGCAACTGTGTTCTTCAACCACTAATATTTACTGTAACTAATAATTCACAGTTAACTGTAACTATTTGTGTAATCTTATATATAAAGCCTCTAATAAACTGCTTCGGACGCTTCTTGCTAAGCCGTAGCTTTCAATATTGTTTTTTATTATTTAACACGTTCCTACATATTTTAAATTATGAAACGAAATTACTTAATAAAGGTTAAATTCTCACTTACTCAGTCACGTGTGTTAACTAATATAACACACTTTTATACACTCAGTTGCGAATCAGTGTAGTGGCAAGAAAATACCTTCTTTCGTGTGCATTTAATTCTTAGAGACAAGTAATGGGAATAGTGTAAGTGGAGGGTGGAAACACCGTATTTTCAGAAACCGGTTCTTCCACTCAAGAATCCGGAAACAAGAGAATCGGGAGGAAAATTTCGGAATGGTACGTGGGGTATTTTTGAGTTTTTGAAAAACCAACATTCTTTTTGTCTTTCATGAAGGAGCGGTAAGTTTTGTATTATGCCAAAGTACCGTACAGAGTCATCTGTTTCACTTATTGCGACATTTAGGAAGAAATGACAACATGTTTCATTACTTTTATTCTTCAACACCTTCAACCAATTGTATGAATTTGTTACAGCAACTCATGGTTTAAGGCATTTAACAGGGTTTAGATCTTATTAAAACATTAATATTAATATTTTACCCAAATGACACAGCATTATTTCACAATGCGAGAATTAAAATGGCTTTATTAGTAGTTTGGTAAGAAATTGCTTCAAAAACGTATAAAAATACTGCATTCTATAAAAAAATGCATGCTTTTTAAGCTATCATTTAAAAAATATTACAAGCTAAATAAAATACTAAATTATCGTTTATTTTCTCTGTACTTCTCAGCAATGTTTTTTTTAAGCTTTCACGATTTTTTTTCTCGGATAAAACTTACTAATCGATACTTTGTTTCGTCGGGTTTATTATTTTTCCCAGTTTTGTTACCGGCGGTTATGCTTTTACAACTACTTTTTTCCTCAACATGTTTTAAAAGATGGTTCTTTTTAAGATTCATTCTGTTTGACATAAATACTTTTCAATAATAATTATGCATAAAAAATATTTAATTTCTTTTCAATAGAACCTTATCTATTTTAAATAATCTTAATCGTCTTGTAATTTTATCGCCAGTTATATATGTCACATATGATGCAAATGTGAAACCGTACATGAAAGTAATTTACCTGTGCAATGTGTCCCGTTAAATTTTTCGTTTGCCCCTGTGCAATTACAAATAGCTTCTTTCTCTGTTCTGTCATAAATACACTCTAGATTAAGTTCTTTGCAATTATTTAAGAGATCTCCTGTGCACCCAAATACGTCTTCACATGTATCCCCTGTCCATCCTTCTAGGCATTCGCATGTATTGTCTTTTTTACACTTTGGAGCCCCATTTTGGCATACTTTTCCATCACATACAACTGCAAAAAAAATTATTAGAAAAAAATTATATTTAATTATGTATAAAGTTACATACTACTTTTTAATATATTCTGACTTCACTTTCCTTTATTTCAAAAAGATTTTTCATAAATTACTTTTAGTTGAATGCATGAGAATCAATTGTTTTAAATTGTTTAGAACTGTAAACATTAGATTTACGACTTTAAAGATATGTTTTTTAAGAATTCTAGTTCAAACACATAAAACCACTAAATATTTTACATTTGATGACCATATACAATTTTCATTTTTAGTAAATTTTTTTAAATAATAAATTTTAGAATTTCTGGATCAACATTTAAGTCGAATGCTAGTTCTGTACAAACAGCTATTGTTTTACTTTGTTTCTTGTTGTGGTTAAGGTAATGCTATTAAATCACTTTGTTAGGTTCTTTGTATCTATCTGAAGGCAGATTGCCCCTAAACGAAGAAAATTAATTTTTATGTTATTCAGAGATGTCCTCATTTACGTGTTACTTTTTGATGGCTTGAGTGATCGCTGAAATTTTTACGTCACAACAATTAACTTTTAACCTTTAAAATCAAGCAGTAAAATTGTGTTTTAATCACTGTAGTGTTTGTGCAACTGTGTTCTTCAACCACTAATATTTACTGTAACTAATAATTCACAGTTAACTGTAACTATTTGTGTAATCTTATATATAAAGCCTCTAATAAACTGCTTCGGACGCTTCTTGCTAAGCCGTAGCTTTCAATATTGTTTTTTATTATTTAACACGTTCCTACATATTTTAAATTATGAAACGAAATTACTTAATAAAGGTTAAATTCTCACTTACTCAGTCACGTGTGTTAACTAATATAACACACTTTTATACACTCAGTTGCGAATCAGTGTAGTGGCAAGAAAATACCTTCTTTCGTGTGCATTTAATTCTTAGAGACAAGTAATGGGAATAGTGTAAGTGGAGGGTGGAAACACCGTATTTTCAGAAACCGGTTCTTCCACTCAAGAATCCGGAAACAAGAGAATCGGGAGGAAAATTTCGGAATGGTACGTGGGGTATTTTTGAGTTTTTGAAAAACCAACATTCTTTTTGTCTTTCATGAAGGAGCGGTAAGTTTTGTATTATGCCAAAGTACCGTACAGAGTCATCTGTTTCACTTATTGCGACATTTAGGAAGAAATGACAACATGTTTCATTACTTTTATTCTTCAACACCTTCAACCAATTGTATGAATTTGTTACAGCAACTCATGGTTTAAGGCATTTAACAGGGTTTAGATCTTATTAAAACATTAATATTAATATTTTACCCAAATGACACAGCATTATTTCACAATGCGAGAATTAAAATGGCTTTATTAGTAGTTTGGTAAGAAATTGCTTCAAAAACGTATAAAAATACTGCATTCTATAAAAAAAATGCATGCTTTTTAAGCTATCATTTAAAAAATATTACAAGCTAAATAAAATACTAAATTATCGTTTATTTTCTCTGTACTTCTCAGCAATGTTTTTTTTAAGCTTTCACGATTTTTTTTCTCGGATAAAACTTACTAATCGATACTTTGTTTCGTCGGGTTTATTATTTTTCCCAGTTTTGTTACCGGCGGTTATGCTTTTACAACTACTTTTTTCCTCAACATGTTTTAAAAGACGGTTCTTTTTAAGATTCATTCTGTTTGACATAAATACTTTTCAATAATAATTATGCATAAAAAATATTTAATTTCTTTTCAATAGAACCTTATCTATTTTAAATAATCTTAATCGTCTTGTAATTTTATCGCCAGTTATATATGTCACATATGATGCAAATGTGAAACCGTACATGAAAGTAATTTACCTGTGCAATGTGTCCCGTTAAATTTTTCGTTTGCCCCTGTGCAATTACAAATAGCTTCTTTCTCTGTTCTGTCATAAATACACTCTAGATTAAGTTCTTTGCAATTATTTAAGAGATCTCCTGTGCACCCAAATACGTCTTCACATGTATCCCCTGTCCATCCTTCTAGGCATTCGCATGTATTGTCTTTTTTACACTTTGGAGCCCCATTTTGGCATACTTTTCCATCACATACAACTGCAAAAAAAAAATTATTAGAAAAAAATTATATTTAATTATGTATAAAGTTACATACTACTTTTAATATATTCTGACTTCACTTTCCTTTATTTCAAAAAGATTTTTCATAAATTACTTTTAGTTGAATGCATGAGAATCAATTGTTTTAAATTGTTTAGAACTGTAAACATTAGATTTACGACTTTAAAGATATGTTTTTTAAGAATTCTAGTTCAAACACATAAAACCACTAAATATTTTACATTTGATGACCATATACAACCTTTTCATTTTTAGTAAATTTTTTTTAAATAATAAATTTTAGAATTTCTGGATCAACATTTAAGTCGAATGCTAGTTCTGTACAAACAGCTATTGTTTTACTTTGTTTCTTGTTGTGGTTAAGGTAATGCTATTAAATCACTTTGTTAGGTTCTTTGTATCTATCTGAAGGCAGATTGCCCCTAAACGAAGAAAATTAATTTTTATGTTATTCAGAGATGTCCTCATTTACGTGTTACTTTTTGATGGCTTGAGTGATCGCTGAAATTTTTACGTCACAACAATTAACTTTTAACCTTTAAAATCAAGCAGTAAAATTGTGTTTTAATCACTGTAGTGTTTGTGCAACTGTGTTCTTCAACCACTAATATTTACTGTAACTAATAATTCACAGTTAACTGTAACTATTTGTGTAATCTTATATATAAAGCCTCTAATAAACTGCTTCGGACGCTTCTTGCTAAGCCGTAGCTTTCAATATTGTTTTTTATTATTTAACACGTTCCTACATATTTTAAATTATGAAACGAAATTACTTAATAAAGGTTAAATTCTCACTTACTCAGTCACGTGTGTTAACTAATATAACACACTTTTATACACTCAGTTGCGAATCAGTGTAGTGGCAAGAAAATACCTTCTTTCGTGTGCATTTAATTCTTCCAGACAAGTAATGGGAATAGTGTAAGTGGAGGGTGGAAACACCGTATTTTCAGAAACCGGTTCTTCCACTCAAGAATCCGGAAACAAGAGAATCGGGAGGAAAATTTCGGAATGGTACGTGGGGTATTTTTGAGTTTTTGAAAAACCAACATTCTTTTTGTCTTTCATGAAGGAGCGGTAAGTTTTGTATTATGCCAAAGTACCGTACAGAGTCATCTGTTTCACTTATTGCGACATTTAGGAAGAAATGACAACATGTTTCATTACTTTTATTCTTCAACACCTTCAACCAATTGTATGAATTTGTTACAGCAACTCATGGTGGAAGGCATTTAACAGGGTTTAGATCTTATTAAAACATTAATATTAATATTTTACCCAAATGACACAGCATTATTTCAAAATGCGAGAATTAAAATGGCTTTATTAGTAGTTTGGTAAGAAATTGCTTCAAAAACGTATAAAAATACTGCATTCTATAAAAAAATGCATGCTTTTTAAGCTATCATTTAAAAAATATTACAAGCTAAATAAAATACTAAATTATCGTTTATTTTCTCTGTACTTCTCAGCAATGTTTTTTTTAAGCTTTCACGATTTTTTTTCTCGGATAAAACTTACTAATCGATACTTTGTTTCGTCGGGTTTATTATTTTTCCCAGTATTGTTACCGGCGGTTATGCTTTTACAACTACTTTTTTCCTCAACATGTTTTAAAAGATGGTTCTTTTTAAGATTCATTCTGTTTGACATAAATACTTTTCAATAATAATTATCCATAAAAAAATATTTAATTTCTTTTCAATAGAACCTTATCTATTTTAAATAATCTTAATCGTCTTGTAATTTTATCGCCAGTTATATATGTCACATATGATGCAAATGTGAAACCGTACATGAAAGTAATTTACCTGTGCAATGTGTCCCGTTAAATTTTTCGTTTGCCCCTGTGCAATTACAAATAGCTTCTTTCTTTGTTCTGTCATAAATACACTCTAGATTAAGTTCTTTGCAATTATTTAAGAGATCTCCTGTGCACCCAAATACGTCTTCACATGTATCCCCTGTCCATCCTTCTAGGCATTCGCATGTATTGTCTTTTTTACACTTTGGAGCCCCATTTTGGCATACTTTTCCATCACATACAACTGCAAAAAAAATTATTAGAAAAAAATTATATTTAATTATGTATAAAGTTACATACTACTTTTTAATATATTCTGACTTCACTTTCCTTTATTTCAAAAAGATTTTTCATAAATTACTTTTAGTTGAATGCATGAGAATCAATTGTTTTAAATTGTTTAGAACTGTAAACATTAGATTTACGAATTTAAAGATATGTTTTTTACGAATTCTAGTTCAAACACATAAAACCACTAAATATTTTACATTTGATGACCATATACAATTTTCATTTTTAGTAAATTTTTTTAAATAATAAATTTTAGAATTTCTGGATCAACATTTAAGTCGAATGCTAGTTCTGTAAAAACAGCTATTGTTTTACTTTGTTTCTTGTTGTGGTTAAGGTAATGCTATTAAATCACTTTGTTAGGTTCTTTGTATCTATCTGAAGGCAGATTGCCCCTAAACGAAGAAAATTAATTTTTATGTTATTCAGAGATGTCCTCATTTACGTGTTACTTTTTGATGGCTTGAGTGATCGCTGAAATTTTTACGTCACAACAATTAACTTTTAACCTTTAAAATCAAGCAGTAAAATTGTGTTTTAATCACTGTAGTGTTTGTGCAACTGTGTTCTTCAACCACTAATATTTACTGTAACTAATAATTCACAGTTAACTGTAACTATTTGTGTAATCTTATATATAAAGCCTCTAATAAACTGCTTCGGACGCTTCTTGCTAAGCCGTAGCTTTCAATATTGTTTTTTATTATTTAACACGTTCCTACATATTTTAAATTATGAAACGAAATTACTTAATAAAGGTTAAATTCTCACTTACTCAGTCACGTGTGTTAACTAATATAACACACTTTTATACACTCAGTTGCGAATCAGTGTAGTGGCAAGAAAATACCTTCTTTCGTGTGCATTTAATTCTTAGAGACAAGTAATGGGAATAGTGTAAGTGGAGGGTGGAAACACCGTATTTTCAGAAACCGGTTCTTCCACTCAAGAATCCGGAAACAAGAGAATCGGGAGGAAAATTTCGGAATGGTACGTGGGGTATTTTTGAGTTTTTGAAAAACCAACATTCTTTTTGTCTTTCATGAAGGAGCGGTAAGTTTTGTATTATGCCAAAGTACCGTACAGAGTCATCTGTTTCACTTATTGCGACATTTAGGAAGAAATGACAACATGTTTCATTACTTTTATTCTTCAACACCTTCAACCAATTGTATGAATTTGTTACAGCAACTCATGGTTTAAGGCATTTAACAGGGTTTAGATCTTATTAAAACATTAATATTAATATTTTACCCAAATGACACAGCATTATTTCACAATGCGAGAATTAAAATGGCTTTATTAGTAGTTTGGTAAGAAATTGCTTCAAAAACGTATAAAAATACTGCATTCTATAAAAAAATGCATGCTTTTTAAGCTATCATTTAAAAAATATTACAAGCTAAATAAAATACTAAATTATCGTTTATTTTCTCTGTACTTCTCAGCAATGTTTTTTTTAAGCTTTCACGATTTTTTTTCTCGGATAAAACTTACTAATCGATACTTTGTTTCGTCGGGTTTATTATTTTTCCCTGTATTGTTACCGGTGGTTATGCTTTTACAACTACTTTTTTCCTCAACATGTTTTAAAAGATGGTTCTTTTTAAGATTCATTCTGTTTGACATAAATACTTTTCAATAATAATTATGCATAAAAAATATTTAATTTCTTTTCAATAGAACCTTATCTATTTTAAATAATCTTAATCGTCTTGTAATTTTATCGCCAGTTATATATGTCACATATGATGCAAATGTGAAACCGTACATGAAAGTAATTTACCTGTGCAATGTGTCCCGTTAAATTTTTCGTTTGCCCCTGTGCAATTACAAATAGCTTCTTTCTCTGTTCTGTCATAAATACACTCTAGATTAAGTTCTTTGCAATTATTTAAGAGATCTCCTGTGCACCCAAATACGTCTTCACATGTATCCCCTGTCCATCCTTCTAGGCATTCGCATGTATTGTCTTTTTTACACTTTGGAGCCCCATTTTGGCATACTTTTCCATCACATACAACTGCAAAAAAAATTATTAGAAAAAATTATATTTAATTATGTATAAAGTTACATACTACTTTTTAATATATTCTGACTTCACTTTCCTTTATTTCAAAAAGATTTTTCATAAATTACTTTTAGTTGAATGCATGAGAATCAATTGTTTTAAATTGTTTAGAACTGTAAACATTAGATTTACGACTTTAAAGATATGTTTTTTAAGAATTCTAGTTCAAACACATAAAACCACTAAATATTTTACATTTGATGACCATATACAATTTTCATTTTTAGTAAATTTTTTTAAATAATAAATTTTAGAATTTCTGGATCAACATTTAAGTCGAATGCTAGTTCTGTACAAACAGCTATTGTTTTACTTTGTTTCTTGTTGTGGTTAAGGTAATGCTATTAAATCACTTTGTTAGGTTCTTTGTATCTATCTGAAGGCAGATTGCCCCTAAACGAAGAAAATTAATTTTTATGTTATTCAGAGATGTCCTCATTTACGTGTTACTTTTTGATGGCTTGAGTGATCGCTGAAATTTTTACGTCACAACAATTAACTTTTAACCTTTAAAATCAAGCAGTAAAATTGTGTTTTAATCACTGTAGTGTTTGTGCAACTGTGTTCTTCAACCACTAATATTTACTGTAACTAATAATTCACAGTTAACTGTAACTATTTGTGTAATCTTATATATAAAGCCTCTAATAAACTGCTTCGGACGCTTCTTGCTAAGCCGTAGCTTTCAATATTGTTTTTTATTATTTAACACGTTCCTACATATTTTAAATTATGAAACGAAATTACTTAATAAAGGTTAAATTCTCACTTACTCAGTCACGTGTGTTAACTAATATAACACACTTTTATACACTCAGTTGCGAATCAGTGTAGTGGCAAGAAAATACCTTCTTTCGTGTGCATTTAATTCTTCCAGACAAGTAATGGGAATAGTGTAAGTGGAGGGTGGAAACACCGTATTTTCAGAAACCGGTTCTTCCACTCAAGAATCCGGAAACAAGAGAATCGGGAGGAAAATTTCGGAATGGTACGTGGGGTATTTTTGAGTTTTTGAAAAACCAACATTCTTTTTGTCTTTCATGAAGGAGCGGTAAGTTTTGTATTATGCCAAAGTACCGTACAGAGTCATCTGTTTCACTTATTGCGACATTTAGGAAGAAATGACAACATGTTTCATTACTTTTATTCTTCAACACCTTCAACCAATTGTATGAATTTGTTACAGCAACTCATGGTTTAAGGCATTTAACAGGGTTTAGATCTTATTAAAACATTAATATTAATATTTTACCCAAATGACACAGCATTATTTCACAATGCGAGAATTAAAATGGCTTTATTAGTAGTTTGGTAAGAAATTGCTTCAAAAACGTATAAAAATACTGCATTCTATAAAAAAAATGCATGCTTTTTAAGCTATCATTTAAAAAATATTACAAGCTAAATAAAATACTAAATTATCGTTTATTTTCTCTGTACTTCTCAGCAATGTTTTTTTTAAGCTTTCACGATTTTTTTTCTCGGATAAAACTTACTAATCGATACTTTGTTTCGTCGGGTTTATTATTTTTCCCTGTATTGTTACCGGTGGTTATGCTTTTACAACTACTTTTTTCCTCAACATGTTTTAAAAGATGGTTCTTTTTAAGATTCATTCTGTTTGACATAAATACTTTTCAATAATAATTATGCATAAAAAATATTTAATTTCTTTTCAATAGAACCTTATCTATTTTAAATAATCTTAATCGTCTTGTAATTTTATCGCCAGTTATATATGTCACATATGATGCAAATGTGAAACCGTACATGAAAGTAATTTACCTGTGCAATGTGTCCCGTTAAATTTTTCGTTTGCCCCTGTGCAATTACAAATAGCTTCTTTCTCTGTTCTGTCATAAATACACTCTAGATTAAGTTCTTTGCAATTATTTAAGAGATCTCCTGTGCACCCAAATACGTCTTCACATGTATCCCCTGTCCATCCTTCTAGGCATTCGCATGTATTGTCTTTTTTACACTTTGGAGCCCCATTTTGGCATACTTTTCCATCACATACAACTGCAAAAAAAAAATTATTAGAAAAAAATTATATTTAATTATGTATAAAGTTACATACTACTTTTTAAATATATTCTGACTTCACTTTCCTTTATTTCAAAAAGATTTTTCATAAATTACTTTTAGTTGAATGCATGAGAATCAATTGTTTTAAATTGTTTAGAACTGTAAACATTAGATTTACGACTTTAAAGATATGTTTTTTAAGAATTCTAGTTCAAACACATAAAACCACTAAATATTTTACATTTGATGACCATATACAACCTTCATTTTTAGTAAATTTTTTTTAAATAATAAATTTTAGAATTTCTGGATCAACATTTAAGTCGAATGCTAGTTCTGTACAAACAGCTATTGTTTTACTTTGTTTCTTGTTGTGGTTAAGGTAATGCTATTAAATCACTTTGTTAGGTTCTTTGTATCTATCTGAAGGCAGATTGCCCCTAAACGAAGAAAATTAATTTTTATGTTATTCAGAGATGTCCTCATTTACGCGTTACTTTTTGATGGCTTGAGTGATCGCTGAAATTTTTACGTCACAACAATTAACTTTTAACCTTTAAAATCAAGCAGTAAAATTGTGTTTTAATCACTGTAGTGTTTGTGCAACTGTGTTCTTCAACCACTAATATTTACTGTAACTAATAATTCACAGTTAACTGTAACTATTTGTGTAATCTTATATATAAAGCCTCTAATAAACTGCTTCGGACGCTTCTTGCTAAGCCGTAGCTTTCAATATTGTTTTTTATTATTTAACACGTTCCTACATATTTTAAATTATGAAACGAAATTACTTAATAAAGGTTAAATTCTCACTTACTCAGTCACGTGTGTTAACTAATATAACACACTTTTATACACTCAGTTGCGAATCAGTGTAGTGGCAAGAAAATACCTTCTTTCGTGTGCATTTAATTCTTCCAGACAAGTAATGGGAATAGTGTAAGTGGAGGGTGGAAACACCGTATTTTCAGAAACCGGTTCTTCCACTCAAGAATCCGGAAACAAGAGAATCGGGAGGAAAATTTCGGAATGGTACGTGGGGTATTTTTGAGTTTTTGAAAAACCAACATTCTTTTTGTCTTTCATGAAGGAGCGGTAAGTTTTGTATTATGCCAAAGTACCGTACAGAGTCATCTGTTTCACTTATTGCGACATTTAGGAAGAAATGACAACATGTTTCATTACTTTTATTCTTCAACACCTTCAACCAAATGTATGAATTTGTTACAGCAACTCATGGTGGAAGGCATTTAACAGGGTTTAGATCTTATTAAAACATTAATATTAATATTTTGCCCAAATGACACAGCATTATTTCACAATGCGAGAATTAAAATGGCTTTATTAGTAGTTTGGTAAGAAATTGCTTCAAAAACGTATAAAAATACTGCATTCTATAAAAAAATGCATGCTTTTTAAGCTATCATTTAAAAAATATTACAAGCTAAATAAAATACTAAATTATCGTTTATTTTCTCTGTACTTCTCAGCAATGTTTTTTTTAAGCTTTCACGATTTTTTTTCTCGGATAAAACTTACTAATCGATACTTTGTTTCGTCGGGTTTATTATTTTTCCAGTATTGTTACCGGCGGTTATGCTTTTACAACTACTTTTTTCCTCAACATGTTTTAAAAGATGGTTCTTTTTAAGATTCATTCTGTTTGACATAAATACTTTTCAATAATAATTATGCATAAAAAATATTTAATTTCTTTTCAATAGAACCTTATCTATTTTAAATAATCTTAATCGTCTTGTAATTTTATCGCCAGTTATATATGTCACATATGATGCAAATGTGAAACCGTACATGAAAGTAATTTACCTGTGCAATGTGTCCCGTTAAATTTTTCGTTTGCCC
The DNA here is from genome assembly GCA_023701765.1 of Hylyphantes graminicola. Lineage (NCBI taxonomy): Eukaryota > Metazoa > Arthropoda > Arachnida > Araneae > Linyphiidae > Hylyphantes > Hylyphantes graminicola. Next base: position 26,035,932 of record CM043120.1, on the reverse strand, counting down.
CTGTGCAATTACAAATAGCTTCTTTCTTTGTTCTGTCATAAATACACTCTAGATTAAGTTCTTTGCAATTATTTAAGAGATCTCCTGTGCACCCAAATACGTCTTCACATGTATCCCCTGTCCATCCTTCTAGGCATTCGCATGTATTGTCTTTTTTACACTTTGGAGCCCCATTTTGGCATACTTTTCCATCACATACAACTGCAAAAAAAATTATTAGAAAAAAATTATATTTAATTATGTATAAAGTTACATACTACTTTTTAATATATTCTGACTTCACTTTCCTTTATTTCAAAAAGATTTTTCATAAATTACTTTTAGTTGAATGCATGAGAATCAATTGTTTTAAATTGTTTAGAACTGTAAACATTAGATTTACGAATTTAAAGATATGTTTTTTACGAATTCTAGTTCAAACACATAAAACCACTAAATATTTTACATTTGATGACCATATACAATTTTCATTTTTAGTAAATTTTTTTAAATAATAAATTTTAGAATTTCTGGATCAACATTTAAGTCGAATGCTAGTTCTGTAAAAACAGCTATTGTTTTACTTTGTTTCTTGTTGTGGTTAAGGTAATGCTATTAAATCACTTTGTTAGGTTCTTTGTATCTATCTGAAGGCAGATTGCCCCTAAACGAAGAAAATTAATTTTTATGTTATTCAGAGATGTCCTCATTTACGTGTTACTTTTTGATGGCTTGAGTGATCGCTGAAATTTTTACGTCACAACAATTAACTTTTAACCTTTAAAATCAAGCAGTAAAATTGTGTTTTAATCACTGTAGTGTTTGTGCAACTGTGTTCTTCAACCACTAATATTTACTGTAACTAATAATTCACAGTTAACTGTAACTATTTGTGTAATCTTATATATAAAGCCTCTAATAAACTGCTTCGGACGCTTCTTGCTAAGCCGTAGCTTTCAATATTGTTTTTTATTATTTAACACGTTCCTACATATTTTAAATTATGAAACGAAATTACTTAATAAAGGTTAAATTCTCACTTACTCAGTCACGTGTGTTAACTAATATAACACACTTTTATACACTCAGTTGCGAATCAGTGTAGTGGCAAGAAAATACCTTCTTTCGTGTGCATTTAATTCTTAGAGACAAGTAATGGGAATAGTGTAAGTGGAGGGTGGAAACACCGTATTTTCAGAAACCGGTTCTTCCACTCAAGAATCCGGAAACAAGAGAATCGGGAGGAAAATTTCGGAATGGTACGTGGGGTATTTTTGAGTTTTTGAAAAACCAACATTCTTTTTGTCTTTCATGAAGGAGCGGTAAGTTTTGTATTATGCCAAAGTACCGTACAGAGTCATCTGTTTCACTTATTGCGACATTTAGGAAGAAATGACAACATGTTTCATTACTTTTATTCTTCAACACCTTCAACCAATTGTATGAATTTGTTACAGCAACTCATGGTTTAAGGCATTTAACAGGGTTTAGATCTTATTAAAACATTAATATTAATATTTTACCCAAATGACACAGCATTATTTCACAATGCGAGAATTAAAATGGCTTTATTAGTAGTTTGGTAAGAAATTGCTTCAAAAACGTATAAAAATACTGCATTCTATAAAAAAAATGCATGCTTTTTAAGCTATCATTTAAAAAATATTACAAGCTAAATAAAATACTAAATTATCGTTTATTTTCTCTGTACTTCTCAGCAATGTTTTTTTTAAGCTTTCACGATTTTTTTTCTCGGATAAAACTTACTAATCGATACTTTGTTTCGTCGGGTTTATTATTTTTCCCTGTATTGTTACCGGTGGTTATGCTTTTACAACTACTTTTTTCCTCAACATGTTTTAAAAGATGGTTCTTTTTAAGATTCATTCTGTTTGACATAAATACTTTTCAATAATAATTATGCATAAAAAATATTTAATTTCTTTTCAATAGAACCTTATCTATTTTAAATAATCTTAATCGTCTTGTAATTTTATCGCCAGTTATATATGTCACATATGATGCAAATGTGAAACCGTACATGAAAGTAATTTACCTGTGCAATGTGTCCCGTTAAATTTTTCGTTTGCCCCTGTGCAATTACAAATAGCTTCTTTCTCTGTTCTGTCATAAATACACTCTAGATTAAGTTCTTTGCAATTATTTAAGAGATCTCCTGTGCACCCAAATACGTCTTCACATGTATCCCCTGTCCATCCTTCTAGGCATTCGCATGTATTGTCTTTTTTACACTTTGGAGCCCCATTTTGGCATACTTTTCCATCACATACAACTGCAAAAAAAATTATTAGAAAAAAATTATATTTAATTATGTATAAAGTTACATACTACTTTTTAATATATTCTGACTTCACTTTCCTTTATTTCAAAAAGATTTTTCATAAATTACTTTTAGTTGAATGCATGAGAATCAATTGTTTTAAATTGTTTAGAACTGTAAACATTAGATTTACGACTTTAAAGATATGTTTTTTAAGAATTCTAGTTCAAACACATAAAACCACTAAATATTTTACATTTGATGACCATATACAACCTTCATTTTTAGTAAATTTTTTTAAATAATAAATTTTAGAATTTCTGGATCAACATTTAAGTCGAATGCTAGTTCTGTACAAACAGCTATTGTTTTACTTTGTTTCTTGTTGTGGTTAAGGTAATGCTATTAAATCACTTTGTTAGGTTCTTTGTATCTATCTGAAGGCAGATTGCCCCTAAACGAAGAAAATTAATTTTTATGTTATTCAGAGATGTCCTCATTTACGTGTTACTTTTTGATGGCTTGAGTGATCGCTGAAATTTTTACGTCACAACAATTAACTTTTAACCTTTAAAATCAAGCAGTAAAATTGTGTTTTAATCACTGTAGTGTTTGTGCAACTGTGTTCTTCAACCACTAATATTTACTGTAACTAATAATTCACAGTTAACTGTAACTATTTGTGTAATCTTATATATAAAGCCTCTAATAAACTGCTTCGGACGCTTCTTGCTAAGCCGTAGCTTTCAATATTGTTTTTTATTATTTAACACGTTCCTACATATTTTAAAATTATGAAACGAAATTACTTAATAAAGGTTAAATTCTCACTTACTCAGTCACGTGTGTTAACTAATATAACACACTTTTATACACTCAGTTGCGAATCAGTGTAGTGGCAAGAAAATACCTTCTTTCGTGTGCATTTAATTCTTCCAGACAAGTAATGGGAATAGTGTAAGTGGAGGGTGGAAACACCGTATTTTCAGAAACCGGTTCTTCCACTCAAGAATCCGGAAACAAGAGAATCGGGAGGAAAATTTCGGAATGGTACGTGGGGTATTTTTGAGTTTTTGAAAAACCAACATTCTTTTTGTCTTTCATGAAGGAGCGGTAAGTTTTGTATTATGCCAAAGTACCGTACAGAGTCATCTGTTTCACTTATTGCGACATTTAGGAAGAAATGACAACATGTTTCATTACTTTTATTCTTCAACACCTTCAACCAAATGTATGAATTTGTTACAGCAACTCATGGTGGAAGGCATTTAACAGGGTTTAGATCTTATTAAAACATTAATATTAATATTTTACAAAAATGACACAGCATTATTTCACAATGCGAGAATTAAAATGGCTTTATTAGTAGTTTGGTATGAAATTGCTTCAAAAACGTATAAAAATACTGCATTCTATAAAAAAAAATGCATGCTTTTTAAGCTATCATTTAAAAAATATTACAAGCTAAATAAAATACTAAATTATCGTTTATTTTCTCTGTATTTCTCAGCAATGTTTTTTTTAAGCTTTCACGATTTTTTTTTCTCGGATAAAACTTACTAATCGATACTTTGTTTCGTCGGGTTTATTATTTTTCCAGTATTGTTACCGGCGGTTATGCTTTTACAACTACTTTTTTCCTCAACATGTTTTAAAAGATGGTTCTTTTTAAGATTCATTCTGTTTGACATAAATACTTTTCAATAATAATTATGCATAAAAAATATTTAATTTCTTTTCAATAGAACCTTATCTATTTTAAATAATCTTAATCGTCTTGTAATTTTATCGCCAGTTATATATGTCACATATGATGCAAATGTGAAACCGTACATGAAAGTAATTTACCTGTGCAATGTGTCCCGTTAAATTTTTCGTTTGCCCCTGTGCAATTACAAATAGCTTCTTTCTCTGTTCTGTCATAAATACACTCTAGATTAAGTTCTTTGCAATTATTTAAGAGATCTCCTGTGCACCCAAATACGTCTTCACATGTATCCCCTGTCCATCCTTCTAGGCATTCGCATGTATTGTCTTTTTTACACTTTGGAGCCCCATTTTGGCATACTTTTCCATCACATACAACTGCAAAAAAAAATTATTAGAAAAAAATTATATTTAATTATGTATAAAGTTACATACTACTTTTAAATATATTCTGACTTCACTTTCCTTTATTTCAAAAAGATTTTTTCATAAATTACTTTTAGTTGAATGCATGAGAATCAATTGTTTTAAATTGTTTAGAACTGTAAACATTAGATTTACGACTTTAAAGATATGTTTTTTAAGAATTCTAGTTCAAACACATAAAACCACTAAATATTTTACATTTGATGACCATATACAACCTTCATTTTTAGTAAATTTTTTTTAATAATAAATTTTAGAATTTCTGGATCAACATTTAAGTCGAATGCTAGTTCTGTACAAACAGCTATTGTTTTACTTTGTTTCTTGTTGTGGTTAAGGTAATGCTATTAAATCACTTTGTTAGGTTCTTTGTATCTATCTGAAGGCAGATTGCCCCTAAACGAAGAAAATTAATTTTTATGTTATTCAATGATGTCCTCATTTACGCGTTACTTTTTGATGGCTTGAGTGATCGCTGAAATTTTTACGTCACAACAATTAACTTTTAACCTTTAAAATCAAGCAGTAAAATTGTGTTTTAATCACTGTAGTGTTTGTGCAACTGTGTTCTTCAACCACTAATATTTACCGTAACTAATAATTCACAGTTAACTGTAACTATTTGTGTAATCTTATATATAAAGCCTCTAATAAACTGCTTCGGACGCTTCTTGCTAAGCCGTAGCTTTCAATATTGTTTTTTATTATTTAACACGTTCCTACATATTTTAAATTATGAAACGAAATTACTTAATAAAGGTTAAATTCTCACTTACTCAGTCACGTGTGTTAACTAATATAACACACTTTTATACACTCAGTTGCGAATCAGTGTAGTGGCAAGAAAATACCTTCTTTCGTGTGCATTTAATTCTTCCAGACAAGTAATGGGAATAGTGTAAGTGGAGGGTGGAAACACCGTATTTTCAGAAACCGGTTCTTCCACTCAAGAATCCGGAAACAAGAGAATCGGGAGGAAAATTTCGGAATGGTACGTGGGGTATTTTTGAGTTTTTGAAAAACCAACATTCTTTTTGTCTTTCATGAAGGAGCGGTAAGTTTTGTATTATGCCAAAGTACCGTACAGAGTCATCTGTTTCACTTATTGCGACATTTAGGAAGAAATGACAACATGTTTCATTACTTTTATTCTTCAACACCTTCAACCAAATGTATGAATTTGTTACAGCAACTCATGGTGGAAGGCATTTAACAGGGTTTAGATCTTATTAAAACATTAATATTAATATTTTACCCAAATGACACATCATTATTTCACAATGCGAGAATTAAAATGGCTTTATTAGTAGTTTGGTAAGAAATTGCTTCAAAAACGTATAAAAATACTGCATTCTATAAAAAAATGCATGCTTTTTAAGCTATCATTTAAAAAATATTACAAGCTAAATAAAAAACTAAATTATCGTTTATTTTCTCTGTACTTCTCAGCAATGTTTTTTTTAAGCTTTCACGATTTTTTTTCTCGGATAAAACTTACTAATCGATACTTTGTTTCGTCGGGTTTATTATTTTTCCCAGTATTGTTACCGGCGGTTATGCTTTTACAACTACTTTTTTCCTCAACATGTTTTAAAAGATGGTTCTTTTTAAGATTCATTCTGTTTGACATAAATACTTTTCAATAATAATTATCCATAAAAAAATATTTAATTTCTTTTCAATAGAACCTTATCTATTTTAAATAATCTTAATCGTCTTGTAATTTTATCGCCAGTTATATATGTCACATATGATGCAAATGTGAAACCGTACATGAAAGTAATTTACCTGTGCAATGTGTCCCGTTAAATTTTTCGTTTGCCCCTGTGCAATTACAAATAGCTTCTTTCTTTGTTCTGTCATAAATACACTCTAGATTAAGTTCTTTGCAATTATTTAAGAGATCTCCTGTGCACCCAAATACGTCTTCACATGTATCCCCTGTCCATCCTTCTAGGCATTCGCATGTATTGTCTTTTTTACACTTTGGAGCCCCATTTTGGCATACTTTTCCATCACATACAACTGCAAAAAAAATTATTAGAAAAAAATTATATTTAATTATGTATAAAGTTACATACTACTTTTTAATATATTCTGACTTCACTTTCTTTTATTTCAAAAAGATTTTTCATAAATTACTTTTAGTTGAATGCATGAGAATCAATTGTTTTAAATTGTTTAGAACTGTAAACATTAGATTTACGAATTTAAAGATATGTTTTTTACGAATTCTAGTTCAAACACATAAAACCACTAAATATTTTACATTTGATGACCATATACAATTTTCATTTTTAGTAAATTTTTTTAAATAATAAATTTTAGAATTTCTGGATCAACATTTAAGTCGAATGCTAGTTCTGTAAAAACAGCTATTGTTTTACTTTGTTTCTTGTTGTGGTTAAGGTAATGCTATTAAATCACTTTGTTAGGTTCTTTGTATCTATCTGAAGGCAGATTGCCCCTAAACGAAGAAAATTAATTTTTATGTTATTCAGAGATGTCCTCATTTACGTGTTACTTTTTGATGGCTTGAGTGATCGCTGAAATTTTTACGTCACAACAATTAACTTTTAACCTTTAAAATCAAGCAGTAAAATTGTGTTTTAATCACTGTAGTGTTTGTGCAACTGTGTTCTTCAACCACTAATATTTACTGTAACTAATAATTCACAGTTAACTGTAACTATTTGTGTAATCTTATATATAAAGCCTCTAATAAACTGCTTCGGACGCTTCTTGCTAAGCCGTAGCTTTCAATATTGTTTTTTATTATTTAACACGTTCCTACATATTTTAAATTATGAAACGAAATTACTTAATAAAGGTTAAATTCTCACTTACTCAGTCACGTGTGTTAACTAATATAACACACTTTTATACACTCAGTTGCGAATCAGTGTAGTGGCAAGAAAATACCTTCTTTCGTGTGCATTTAATTCTTAGAGACAAGTAATGGGAATAGTGTAAGTGGAGGGTGGAAACACCGTATTTTCAGAAACCGGTTCTTCCACTCAAGAATCCGGAAACAAGAGAATCGGGAGGAAAATTTCGGAATGGTACGTGGGGTATTTTTGAGTTTTTGAAAAACCAACATTCTTTTTGTCTTTCATGAAGGAGCGGTAAGTTTTGTATTATGCCAAAGTACCGTACAGAGTCATCTGTTTCACTTATTGCGACATTTAGGAAGAAATGACAACATGTTTCATTACTTTTATTCTTCAACACCTTCAACCAATTGTATGAATTTGTTACAGCAACTCATGGTTTAAGGCATTTAACAGGGTTTAGATCTTATTAAAACATTAATATTAATATTTTACCCAAATGACACAGCATTATTTCACAATGCGAGAATTAAAATGGCTTTATTAGTAGTTTGGTAAGAAATTGCTTCAAAAACGTATAAAAATACTGCATTCTATAAAAAAAATGCATGCTTTTTAAGCTATCATTTAAAAAATATTACAAGCTAAATAAAATACTAAATTATCGTTTATTTTCTCTGTACTTCTCAGCAATGTTTTTTTTAAGCTTTCACGATTTTTTTTCTCGGATAAAACTTACTAATCGATACTTTGTTTCGTCGGGTTTATTATTTTTCCCTGTATTGTTACCGGTGGTTATGCTTTTACAACTACTTTTTTCCTCAACATGTTTTAAAAGATGGTTCTTTTTAAGATTCATTCTGTTTGACATAAATACTTTTCAATAATAATTATGCATAAAAAATATTTAATTTCTTTTCAATAGAACCTTATCTATTTTAAATAATCTTAATCGTCTTGTAATTTTATCGCCAGTTATATATGTCACATATGATGCAAATGTGAAACCGTACATGAAAGTAATTTACCTGTGCAATGTGTCCCGTTAAATTTTTCGTTTGCCCCTGTGCAATTACAAATAGCTTCTTTCTCTGTTCTGTCATAAATACACTCTAGATTAAGTTCTTTGCAATTATTTAAGAGATCTCCTGTGCACCCAAATACGTCTTCACATGTATCCCCTGTCCATCCTTCTAGGCATTCGCATGTATTGTCTTTTTTACACTTTGGAGCCCCATTTTGGCATACTTTTCCATCACATACAACTGCAAAAAAAATTATTAGAAAAAATTATATTTAATTATGTATAAAGTTACATACTACTTTTTAATATATTCTGACTTCACTTTCCTTTATTTCAAAAAGATTTTTCATAAATTACTTTTAGTTGAATGCATGAGAATCAATTGTTTTAAATTGTTTAGAACTGTAAACATTAGATTTACGACTTTAGAGATATGTTTTTTAAGAATTCTAGTTCAAACACATAAAACCACTAAATATTTTACATTTGATGACCATATACAATTTTCATTTTTAGTAAATTTTTTTAAATAATAAATTTTAGAATTTCTGGATCAACATTTAAGTCGAATGCTAGTTCTGTACAAACAGCTATTGTTTTACTTTGTTTCTTGTTGTGGTTAAGGTAATGCTATTAAATCACTTTGTTAGGTTCTTTGTATCTATCTGAAGGCAGATTGCCCCTAAATTAAGAAAATTAATTTTTATGTTATTCAGAGATGTCCTCATTTACGTGTTACTTTTTGATGGCTTGAGTGATCGCTGAAATTTTTACGTCACAACAATTAACTTTTAACCTTTAAAATCAAGCAGTAAAATTGTGTTTTAATCACTGTAGTGTTTGTGCAACTGTGTTCTTCAACCACTAATATTTACTGTAACTAATAATTCACAGTTAACTGTAACTATTTGTGTAATCTTATATATAAAGCCTCTAATAAACTGCTTCGGACGCTTCTTGCTAAGCCGTAGCTTTCAATATTGTTTTTTATTATTTAACACGTTCCTACATATTTTAAATTATGAAACGAAATTACTTAATAAAGGTTAAATTCTCACTTACTCAGTCACGTGTGTTAACTAATATAACACACTTTTATACACTCAGTTGCGAATCAGTGTAGTGGCAAGAAAATACCTTCTTTCGTGTGCATTTAATTCTTCCAGACAAGTAATGGGAATAGTGTAAGTGGAAGGTGGAAACACCGTATTTTCAGAAACCGGTTCTTCCACTCAAGAATCCGGAAACAAGAGAATCGGGAGGAAAATTTCGGAATGGTACGTGGGGTATTTTTGAGTTTTTGAAAAACCAACATTCTTTTTGTCTTTCATGAAGGAGCGGTAAGTTTTGTATTATGCCAAAGTACCGTACAGAGTCATCTGTTTCACTTATTGCGACATTTAGGAAGAAATGACAACATGTTTCATTACTTTTATTCTTCAACACCTTCAACCAAATGTATGAATTTGTTACAGCAACTCATGGTGGAAGGCATTTAACAGGGTTTAGATCTTATTAAAACATTAATATTAATATTTTACAAAAATGACACAGCATTATTTCACAATGCGAGAATTAAAATGGCTTTATTAGTAGTTTGGTATGAAATTGCTTCAAAAACGTATAAAAATACTGCATTATATTAAAAAATGCATGCTTTTTAAGCTATCATTTAAAAAATATTACAAGCTAAATAAAATACTAAATTATCGTTTATTTTCTCTGTATTTCTCAGCAATGTTTTTTTTAAGCTTTCACGATTTTTTTTCTCGGATAAAACTTACTAATCGATACTTTGTTTCGTCGGGTTTATTATTTTTTCCAGTATTGTTACCGGCAGTTATGCTTTTACAACTACTTTTTCCCTCAACATGTTTTAAAAGATGGTTCTTTTTAAGATTCATTCTGTTTGACATAAATACTTTTCAATAATAATTATGCATAAAAAATATTTAATTTCTTTTCAATAGAACCTTATCTATTTTAAATAATCTTAATCGTCTTGTAATTTTATCGCCAGTTATATATGTCACATATGATGCAAATGTGAAACCGTACATGAAAGTAATTTACCTGTGCAATGTGTCCCGTTAAATTTTTCGTTTGCCCCTGTGCAATTACAAATAGCTTCTTTCTCTGTTCTGTCATAAATACACTCTAGATTAAGTTCTTTGCAATTATTTAAGAGATCTCCTGTGCACCCAAATACGTCTTCACATGTATCCCCTGTCCATCCTTCTAGGCATTCGCATGTATTGTCTTTTTTACACTTTGGAGCCCCATTTTGGCATACTTTTCCATCACATACAACTGCAAAAAAAAATTATTAGAAAAAAATTATATTCAATTATGTATAAAGTTACATACTACTTTTAAATATATTCTGACTTCACTTTCCCTTATTTCAAAAAGATTTTTCATAAATTACTTTTAGTTGAATGCATGAGAATCAATTGTTTTAAATTGTTTAGAACTGTAAACATTAGATTTACGACTTTAAAGATATGTTTTTTAAGAATTCTAGTTCAAACACATAAAACCACTAAATATTTTACATTTGATGACCATATACAACCTTCATTTTTAGTAAATTTTTTTAAATAATAAATTTTAGAATTTCTGGATCAACATTTAAGTCGAATGCTAGTTCTGTACAAACAGCTATTGTTTTACTTTGTTTCTTGTTGTGGTTAAGGTAATGCTATTAAATCACTTTGTTAGGTTCTTTGTATCTATCTGAAGGCAGATTGCCCCTAAACGAAGAAAATTAATTTTTATGTTATTCAGAGATGTCCTCATTTACGCGTTACTTTTTGATGGCTTGAGTGATCGCTGAAATTTTTACGTCACAACAATTAACTTTTAACCTTTAAAATCAAGCAGTAAAATTGTGTTTTAATCACTGTAGTGTTTGTGCAACTGTGTTCTTCAACCACTAATATTTACTGTAACTAATAATTCACAGTTAACTGTAACTATTTGTGTAATCTTATATATAAAGCCTCTAATAAACTGCTTCGGACGCTTCTTGCTAAGCTGTAGCTTTCAATATTGTTTTTTTATTATTTAACACGTTCCTACATATTTAAAATTATGAAACGAAATTACTTAATAAAGGTTAAATTCTCACTTACTCAGTCACGTGTGTTAACTAATATAACACACTTTTATACACTCAGTTGCGAATCAGTGTAGTGGCAAGAAAATACCTTCTTTCGTGTGCATTTAATTCTTCCAGACAAGTAATGGGAATAGTGTAAGTGGAGGGTGGAAACACCGTATTTTCAGAAACCGGTTCTTCCACTCAAGAATCCGGAAACAAGAGAATCGGGAGGAAAATTTCGGAATGGTACGTGGGGTATTTTTGAGTTTTTGAAAAACCAACATTCTTTTTGTCTTTCATGAAGGAGCGGTAAGTTTTGTATTATGCCAAAGTACCGTACAGAGTCATCTGTTTCACTTATTGCGACATTTAGGAAGAAATGACAACATGTTTCATTACTTTTATTCTTCAACACCTTCAACCAAATGTATGAATTTGTTACAGCAACTCATGGTGGAAGGCATTTAACAGGGTTTAGATCTTATTAAAACATTAATATTAATATTTTACAAAAATGACACAGCATTATTTCACAATGCGAGAATTAAAATGGCTTTATTAGTAGTTTGGTATGAAATTGCTTCAAAAACGTATAAAAATACTGCATTCTATAAAAAAAAATGCATGCTTTTTAAGCTATCATTTAAAAAATATTACAAGCTAAATAAAATACTAAATTATCGTTTATTTTCTCTGTATTTCTCAGCAATGTTTTTTTTAAGCTTTCACGATTTTTTTTTCTCGGATAAAACTTACTAATCGATACTTTCTTTCGTCGGGTTTATTATTTCTTCCAGTATTGTTACCGGCGGTTATGCTTTTACAACTACTTTTTCCCTCAACATGTTTTAAAAGATGGTTCTTTTTAAGATTCATTCTGTTTGACATAAATACTTTTCAATAATAATTATGCATAAAAAATATTTAATTTCTTTTCAATAGAACCTTATCTATTTTAAATAATCTTAATCGTCTTGTAATTTTATCGCCAGTTATATATGTCACATATGATGCAAATGTGAAACCAAACATGAAAGTAATTTACCTGTGCAATGTGTCCCGTTAAATTTTTCGTTTGCCCCTGTGCAATTACAAATAGCTTCTTTCTCTGTTCTGTCATAAATACACTCTAGATTAAGTTCTTTGCAATTATTTAAGAGATCTCCTGTGCACCCAAATACGTCTTCACATGTATCCCCTGTCCATCCTTCTAGGCATTCGCATGTATTGTCTTTTTTACACTTTGGAGCTCCATTTTGGCATACTTTTCCATCACATACAACTGCAAAAAAAAATTATTAGAAAAAAATTATATTTAATTATGTATAAAGTTACATACTACTTTTAAATATATTCTGACTTCACTTTCCTTTATTTCAAAAAGATTTTTCATAAATTACTTTTAGTTGAATGCATGAGAATCAATTGTTTTAAATTGTTTAGAACTGTAAACATTAGATTTACGACTTTAAAGATATGTTTTTTAAGAATTCTAGTTCAAACACATAAAACCACTAAATATTTTACATTTGATGACCATATACAACCTTCATTTTTAGTAAATTTTTTTAAATAATAAATTTAAGAATTTCTGGATCAACATTTAAGTCGAATGCTAGTTCTGTACAAACAGCTATTGTTTTACTTTGTTTCTTGTTGTGGTTAAGGTAATGCTATTAAATCACTTTGTTAGGTTCTTTGCATCTATCTGAAGGCAGATTGCCCCTAAACGAAGAAAATTATTTTTTATGTTATTCAATGATGTCCTCATTTACGCGTTACTTTTTGATGGCTTGAGTGATCGCTGAAATTTTTACGTCACAACAATTAACTTTTAACCTTTAAAATCAAGCAGTAAAATTGTGTTTTAATCACTGTAGTGTTTGTGCAACTGTGTTCTTCAACCACTAATATTTACTGTAACTAATAATTCACAGTTAACTGTAACTATTTGTGTAATCTTATATATTAAACCTCTAATAAACTGCTTCGGACGCTTCTTGCTAAGCCGTAGCTTTCAATATTGTTTTTTATTATTTAACACGTTCCTACATATTTTAAATTATGAAACGAAATTACTTAATAAAGGTTAAATTCTCACTTACTCAGTCACGTGTGTTAACTAATATAACACACTTTTATACACTCAGTTGCGAATCAGTGTAGTGGCAAGAAAATACCTTCTTTCGTGTGCATTTAATTCTTCCAGACAAGTAATGGGAATAGTGTAAGTGGAGGGTGGAAACACCGTATTTTCAGAAACCGGTTCTTCCACTCAAGAATCCGGAAACAAGAGAATCGGGAGGAAAATTTCGGAATGGTACGTGGGGTATTTTTGAGTTTTTGAAAAACCAACATTCTTTTTGTCTTTCATGAAGGAGCGGTAAGTTTTGTATTATGCCAAAGTACCGTACAGAGTCATCTGTTTCACTTATTGCGACATTTAGGAAGAAATGACAACATGTTTCATTACTTTTATTCTTCAACACCTTCAACCAATTGTATGAATTTGTTACAGCAACTCATGGGGGAAGGCATTTAACAGGGTTTAGATCTTATTAAAACATTAATATTAATATTTTACCCAAATGACACAGCATTATTTCACAATGCGAGAATTAAAATGGCTTTATTAGTAGTTTGGTAAGAAATTGCTTCAAAAACGTATAAAAATACTGCATTCTATAAAAAAAAAATGCATGCTTTTTAAGCTATCATTTAAAAAATATTACAAGCTAAATAAAATACTAAATTATCGTTTATTTTCTCTGTACTTCTCAGCAATGTTTTTTTTAAGCTTTCACGATTTTTTTTCTCGGATAAAACTTACTAATCGATACTTTGTTTCGTCGGGATTATTATTTTTCCCTGTATTGTTACCGGCGGTTTTGCTTTTACGACTACTTTTTTCCTCAACATGTTTTAAAAGATGGTTCTTTTTAAGATTCATTCTGTTTGACATAAATACTTTTCAATAATAATTATGCATAAAAAATATTTAATTTCTTTTCAATAGAACCTTATCTATTTTAAATAATCTTAATCGTCTTGTAATTTTATCGCCAGTTATATATGTCACATATGATGCAAATGTGAAACCGTACATGAAAGTAATTTACCTGTGCAATGTGTCCCGTTAAATTTTTCGTTTGCCCCTGTGCAATTACAAATAGCTTCTTTCTCTGTTCTGTCATAAATACACTCTAGATTAAGTTCTTTGCAATTATTTAAGAGATCTCCTGTGCACCCAAATACGTCTTCACATGTATCCCCTGTCCATCCTTCTAGGCATTCGCATGTATTGTCTTTTTTACACTTTGGAGCCCCATTTTGGCACACTTTTCCATCACATACAACTGCAAAAAAAATTATTAGAAAAAAATTATATTGAATTATGTATAAAGTTACATACTACTTTTAAATATATTCTGACTTCACTTTCCTTTATTTCAAAAAGATTTTTCATAAATTACTTTTAGTTGAATGCATGAGAAACAATTGTTTTAAATTGTTTAGAACTGTAAACATTAGATTTACGACTTTAAAGATATGTTTTTTAAGAATTCTAGTTCAAACACATAAAACCACTAAATATTCTACATTTGATGACCATATACAACCTTCATTTTTAGTAAATTTTTTTAAATAATAAATTTTAGAATTTCTGGATCAACATTTAAGTCGAATGCTAGTTCTGTACAAACAGCTATTGTTTTACTTTGTTTCTTTTTGTGGTTAAGGTAATGCTATTAAATCACTTTGTTAGGTTCTTTGTATCTATCTGAAGGCAGATTGCCCTTAAACGAAGAAAATTAATTTTTATGTTATTCAGAGATGTCCTCATTTACGCGTTACTTTTTGATGGCTTGAGTGATCGCTGAAATTTTTACGTCACAACAATTAACTTTTAACCTTTAAAATCAAGCAGTAAAATTGTGTTTTATTCACTGCAGTGTTTGTGCAACTGTGTTCTTCAACCACTAATATTTACTGTAACTAATAATTCACAGTGAACTGTAACTATTTGTGTAATCTTATATATAAAGCCTCTAATAAACTGCTTCGGACGCTTCTTGCTATGCCGTAGCTTTCAATATTGTTTTTTATTATTTAACACGTTCCTACATATTTTAAATTATGAAACGAAATTACTTAATAAAGGTTAAATTCTCACTTACTCAGTCACGTGTGTTAACTAATATAACACACTTTTATACACTCAGTTGCGAATCAGTGTAGTGGCAAGAAAATACCTTCTTTCGTGTGCATTTAATTCTTCCAGACAAGTAATGGGAATAGTGTAAGTGGAGTGTGGAAACACCGTATTTTCAGAAACCGGTTCTTCCACTCAAGAATCCGGAAACAAGAGATTCGGGAGGAAAATTTCGGAATGGTACGTGGGGTATTTTTGAGTTTTTGAAAAACCAACATTCTTTTTGTCTTTCATGAAGGAGCGGTAAGTTTTGTATTATGCCAAAGTACCGTACAGAGTCATCTGTTTCACTTAATGCGACATTTAGGAAGAAATGACAACATGTTTCATTACTTTTATTCTTCAACACCTTCAACCAAATGTATGAATTTGTTACAGCAACTCATGGTGGAAGGCATTTAACAGGGTTTAGATCTTATTAAAACATTAATATTAATATTTTACAAAAATGACACAGCATTATTTCACAATGCGAGAATTAAAATGGCTTTATTAGTAGTTTGGTATGAAATTGCTTCAAAAACGTATAAAAATACTGCATTCTATAAAAAAAAATGCATGCTTTTTAAGCTATCATTTAAAAAATATTACAAGCTAAATAAAATACTAAATTATCGTTTATTTTCTCTGTATTTCTCAGCAATGTTTTTTTAAGCTTTCACGATTTTTTTTCTCGGATAAAACTTACTAATCGATACTTTGTTTCGTCGGGTTTATTATTTTTCCCAGTATTGTTACCGGCGGTTATGCTTTTACAACTACTTTTTTCCTCAACATGTTTTAAAAGATGGTTCTTTTTAAGATTCATTCTGTTTGACATAAATACTTTTCAATAATAATTATGCATAAAAAATATTTAATTTCTTTTCAATAGAACCTTATCTATTTTAAATAATCTTAATCGTCTTGTAATTTTATCGCCAGTTATATATGTCACATATGATGCAAATGTTAAACCGTACATGAAAGTAATTTACCTGTGCAATGTGTCCCGTTAAATTTTTCGTTTGCCCCTGTGCAATTACAAATAGCTTCTTTCTCTGTTCTGTCATAAATACACTCTAGATTAAGTTCTTTGCAATTATTTAAGAGATCTCCTGTGCACCCAAATACGTCTTCACATGTATCCCCTGTCCATCCTTCTAGGCATTCGCATGTATTGTCATTTTTACACTTTGGAGCCCCATTTTGGCATACTTTTCCATCACATACAACTACAAAAAAATTTATTAGAAAAAAATTATATTTAATTATGTACAAAGTTACATACTACTTTTAAATATATTCTGACTTCACTTTCCTTTATTTCAAAAAGATTTTTCATAAATTACTTTTAGTTGAATGCATGAGAATCAATTGTTTTAAATTGTTTAGAACTGTAAACATTAGATTTACGACTTTAAAGATATGTTTTTTAAGAATTCTAGTTCAAACACATAAAACCACTAAATATTTTAAATTTGATGACCATATACAGCCTTCATTTTTAGTAAATTTTTTTAAATAATAAATTACAAAATTTCTGGATCAACATTTATGTCGAATGCTAGTTCTGTACAAACAGTTATTGTTTTACTTTGTTTCTTGTTGTGGTTGAGGTAATGCTAAAAAAAACCACTTTGTTAGGTTCTTTGTATCTATCTGAAGGCAGATTGCCCCTAAACGAAGAAAATTAATTTTTATGTTATTCAGAGATGTCCTCATTTACGTGCTACTTTTTGATGGCTTGAGTGATCGCTGAAATTTTTACGTCACAACAATTAACTTTTAACCTTTAAAATCAAGCAGTAAAATTGTGTTTTAATCACTGTAGTGTTTGGGCAACTGTGTTCTTCAACCACTAATATTTACTGTAACTAATAATTCACAGTGAACTGTAACTATTTGTGTAATCTTATATATAAAGCCTCTAATAAACTGCTTCGAACGCTTCTTGCTATGCCGTAGCTTTCAATATTGTTTTTTATTATTAAACACGTTCCTACATATTTTAAATTATGAAACGAAATTACTTAATAAAGGTTAAATTCTCACTTACTCAATCACGTGTGTTAACTAATATAACACACTTTTATACACTCAGTTGCGAATCAGTGTAGTGGCAAGAAAATACCTTCTTTCATGTGCATTTATTTCTTCCAGACAAGTAATGGGAATAGTGTAAGTGGAGGGTGGTAACACCGTATTTTCAGAAACCGGTTCTTCCACTCAAGAATCCGGAAACAAGAGATTCGGGAGGAAAATTTCGGAACGGTATGTGGGGTATTTTTGAGTTTTAGAAAAACAAACATTCTTTTTGTCTTTCATGAAGGAACGGTAAGTTTTGTATTATGCCAAAGTACCGTACAGAGTCATCTGTTTCACTTATTGCGACATTTAAGAAGAATATGACAACATGTGTCATTACTTTTATTCTTCAACACCTTCAACCAAATGTATGAATTTGTTACAGCAACTCATGGTGGAAGGCATTTAACAGGGTTTAGATCTTATTAAAACATTAATATTAATATTTTACCCAAATGACACAGCGTTATTTCACAATACGAGAATTAAAATGGCTTTATTAGTAGTTTGGTAAGAAATTGCTTCAAAAACGCATAAAAATACTGAATTCTATTAAAAAATGCATGCTTTTTAAGCTATCATTTAAAAAATATTACAAGCTAAATAAAATACTAAATTATCGTTTATTTTCTCTGTACATTTTTTTTTTAAATTTTCACGATTTTTTTTCTCGGATAAAACTTACTAATCGATACTTTGCTTCGTCGGGTTTATTATTTTTCCCAGTATTGTTACCGGCGATATTGCTTTTACAAATACTTTTTTCCTCAACATGTTTTAAAAGATGGTTCTTTTTAAGATTCATTCTGTTTGACATAAATACTTTTCATTAATAATTATGCATAAAAAATATTTAATTTCTTTTCAATAGAACCTTATCTATTTTAAATAATCTTAATCGTCTTGTAATTTTATCGCCCGTTATATATGTCACATATGATGCAAATGTTAAACCGCACATGAAAGTAATTTACCTGTGCAATGTGTCCCGTTAAATTTTTCGTTTGCCCCTGTGCAATTACAAATAGCTTCTTTCTCTGTTCTGTCATAAATACACTCTAGATTAAGTTCTTTGCAATTATTTAAAAGATCTCCTGTGCACCCAAATACGTCTTCACATGTATCCCCTGTCCATCCTTCTAGGCATTCGCATGTATTGTCTTTTTTACACTTTGGAGCTCCATTTTGGCACACTTTTCCATCACATACAACTGCAAAAAAAATTATTAGAAAAAAATTATATTTAATTATGCTTAAAGTTACATACTACTCTTAAATATATTCTGACTACACTTTCCTATATTTCAAAAACATTTTTCATAAATTACTTTTGTTCGAATGCATGAGAATCAATTTTTTTAAATTGTTTAGAATTGTAAACATTAGATTTACGATTTTAAAAAAAATGTTTTTTAAGAATTCTAGTTCAAACACCATAAAACCACTTAATATTTTACATTTGATGACCATATACAACCTTTAATTTTATTAAATTTTTTTTAATAATAAATTACAAAATTTCTTGATCAACATAAATGTCGAATGCTAGTCCTGTACAAACAGCTATTGTTTTACTTTGTTTCTTGTTGTGGTTGTGGTAATGCTAATAAATCACTTTGTTAGGTTCTTTGTATCTATCTGAAGGCAGATAGCCCCTAATCGAAGAAAATTAAATTTTATATTATTCAGAGATGTCCTCATTTACGTGTTACTTTTTGATGGCTTGAGTGATCGCTGAAATTTTTACGTCACAACAATTCACTTTAAACCTTTAAAATCAAACAGTAAAAATGTGTTTTAATCACTGTAGTGATTGTGCAACTGTGTACTTCAACCACCAATATTTACTGTAACTAATAATTCACAGTGAACTGTAACTACTTGTGTAATCTTATATATAAAGCCTCTAATAAACTGCTTCGGGCGCTTCTTGCTACGCCGTAGCTTTCAATATGGCTTTGCTTATTTAACACTATCCTACATATTTTAAGTTATGGATCGAAATTACTTAATAAATGTTAAATTCTCACTTACTCAGTCACGTGTGTTAACTAATCTAACACACTTTATTACACTCAGTTGCGAATCAATGTATTTGCAAGAAAATACCTTCTTTCGAGTGCATTTAATTCTTCCAGACATCCTACATATTTTAAGTTATGGATCGAAATTACTTAATAAATGTTAAATTCTCACTTACTCAGTCACGTGTGTTAACTTATCTAACACACTTTTTTATACTCAGTTGCGAATCAATGTATTTGCAAGAAAATACCTTCTTTCGAGTGCATTTAATTCTTCCAGACAAGTAATTTGAATAGTGTAAAGGAGGGTGGAAACACCGTATTTTCAGAAACCGGTTCTTCCACTCAAGAATCCGGAAACAAGTATTCGAGGGGGAAGTTTCGGAATGGTATGTGGGGTATATTTGAGTTTTAGAATAAACAAACATACTTTTCGGCTTTCATGAAGGAGAGGTAAACTTTGTATTATGCCAAAGTACCGTACAGAGTCATCTGTTTCACTTCTTGCGACATTTAGGAAGAAATGACAACATGTTTCATTACTTTTATTCATCAACACCTGCCACCAATTGCATGAATTTGTGGCAACAACTCAGGGTGGTCTTCATTTAACAGTGTTTAGATCTTATTAAAACATTAATATTAATATTTTACCCAAATGACACAGCATTATTTCACAATGCGAGAATTAAAATGGCTTTATTAGTAGTTTGGTAAGAAATTGCTTCAAAAACGTATAAAAATACTGCATTCTATAAAAAAAATGCATGCTTTTTAAGCTATCATTTAAAAAATATTACAAGCTAAATAAAATACTAAGTTATCGTTTATTTTCTCTGTACTTCTCAGCAATGTTTTTTTTAAATTTTCACGATTTTTTTTTGGATAAAACTTACTAATCGATACTTTGTTTCGTCGGGTATATTATTTTTCCCAGTATTGTTACCGGCGGTTATGCTTTTACAACTACTTTTTTCCTCAACATGTTTTAAAAGATGGTTCTTTTTAAGATTCATTCTGTTTGACATAAATACTTGTGGCGATTACCACACACGCAACCTCAATATTCCATCTACTAGGTGGCGCTGATTTGCCGCCCACGTTCCTACCACTATTTCCAATTACATCGTTCATAGTAGTATATAAGCCGAGATAACTCATCTCCTCCCTGAGGATCCTTTTGGGAAGACAATGAGTTATCGAAGCTGCTACAGTGGTGACCCAAGGACGTGATCGTCACCCACTCCAACTACGCTCCTGCTACAATGCGCTCAACCACGGTTGCTCTCTCGCTGCTAATGCACTCAACGCTGCACACAACTCTCTCTCTCTCTCTCAACTCAACGCAGCACAACGCACAGCGAAGCAACTTGCGCACGGTTCCTTACCACGTTGTTTCTAGGAGGGGAGTGGTGTGGCGATTACCACACACGCAACCTCAATATTCCATCTACTAGGTGGCGCTGATTTACCGCCCACGTTCCTACCACGATTTCCAATTACATCGTTCATAGTAGTATATAAGCCGAGATAACTCATCTCCTCCCTGAGGATCCTTTTGGGAAGACAATGAGTTATCGAAGCCGCTACATACTTTTCAATAATAATTATGCATAAAAAATATTTAATTTCTTTTCAATAAAACCTTATCTATTTTAAATAATCTTAATCGTCTTGTAATTTTATCGCCCGTTATATATGTCACATATAATGTAAATGTTAAACCGTACATGAAAGAAATTTACCTGTGCAATGTGTCCCGTTAAATTTTTCGTTTGCCCCTGTGCAATTACAAATAGCTTCTTTCTCTGCTCTGTCATAAATACACTCTAGATTAAGTTCTTTGCAATTATTTAAGAGATCTCCTGTACACCCAAATACGTCTTCACATGTATCCCCTGTCCATCCTTCTATGCATTCGCATGTATTGTCTTTTTTACACTTTGGAGCCCCATTTTGGCATACTTTTCCATCACATACAACTGCAAAAAAAATTATTAGAAAAAAATTATATTTAATTATGTATAAAGTTACATACTACTTTTAAATATATTCTGACTCCACTTTCCTTTATTTCAAAAAGATTTTTCATAAATTACTTTTAGTTAAATGCATGAGAATCAATTGTTTTAAATTGTTTAGAACTGTAAACATTAGATTTACGACTTTAAAAATATGTTTTTTAAGAATTCTAGTTCAAACACATAAAACCACTAAATATTTTACATTTTATGACCATATACAACCTTCATTTTTATTAAATTTTTTTAAATAATAAATCACAAAATTTCTGGATCAACATTTATGTCGAATGCTAGTTCTGTACAAACAGCTATTGTTTTACTTTGTTTCTTGTTGTGGTTGAGGTAATGCTAATAAATCACTTTGTTAGTTTCTTTGCATCTATCTGAAGGCAGATAGCCCCTAAACGAAGAAAATTAATTTTTATGTTATTCAGAGATGTCCTCATGTACGTGTCACTTTTTGATGGCTTGAGTGATCGCTGAAATTTTTACGTCACAACAATTAACTTTTAACCTTTAAAATCAAAAAGTAAAAATGTGTTTTAATCACTGTAGTGTTTGTGCAACTGAGTTCTTCAACCACTAATATTTACTGTAACTAATAATTCACAGTGAACTGTAACTATTTGTGTAATCTTATATATAAAGCCTCCAATAAACTGCTTCGGACGCTTCTTGCTATGCCGTAGCTTTCAATATTGTTTTTTATTATTTAACACGTTCCTACATATTTTAAATTATGAAACGAAATTACTTAATAAAGGTTAAATTCTCACTTACTCAGTCACGTGTGTTAACTAATATAACACACTTTTATACACTCAGTTGCGAATCAGTGTAGTGGCAAGAAAATACCTTCTTTCGTGTGCATTTAATTCTTCCAGACAAGTAATGGGAATAGTGTAAGTGGAGGGTGGAAACACCGTATTTTCAGAAACCGGTTCTTCCACTCAAGAATCCGGAAACAAGAGATTCGGGAGGAAAATTTCGGAATGGTATGTAGGGTATTTTTGAGTTTTTGAAAAACCAACATTCTTTTTGTCTTTCATGAAGGAGCGGTAAGTTTTGTATTATGCCAAAGTACCGTACAGAGTCATCTGTTTCACTTATTGCGACATTTAGGAAGAAATGACAACATGTTTCATTACTTTTATTCTTCAACACCTTCAACCAAATGTATGAATTTGTTACAGCAACTCATGGTGGAAGGCATTTAACAGGGTTTAGATCTTATTAAAACATTAATATTAATATTTTACCCAAATGACACAGCGTTATTTCACAATACGAGAATTAAAATGGCTTTATTAGTAGTTTGGTAAGAAATTGCTTCAAAAACGCATAAAAATACTGAATTCTATTAAAAAATGCATGCTTTTTAAGCTATCATTTAAAAAATATTACAAGCTAAATAAAATACTAAATTATCGTTTATTTTCTCTGTACATTTTTTTTTTTAAATTTTCACGATTTTTTTTCTCGGATAAAACTTACTAATCGATACTTTGTTTCGTCGGGTTTATTATTTTTCCCAGTATTGTTACCGGCGGTTATGCTTTTACAACTACTTTTTTCCTCAACATGTTTTAAAAGATGGTTCTTTTTAAGATTCATTCTGTTTGACATAAATACTTTTCAATAATAATTATCCATAAAAAAATATTGAATTTCTTTTCAATAGAACCTTATCTATTTTAAACAATCTTAATCGTCTTGTAATTTTATCGCCCGTTATATATGTCACATATAATGCAAAAGGTTAAACCGTACATGAAAGTAATTTACCTGTGCAATGTGTCCCGTTAAATTTTTCGTTTGCCCCTGTGCAATTACAAATAGCTTCTTTCTCTGTTCTGTCATAAATACACTCTAGATAAAGTTTTTTGCAATTATTTAAGAGATCTCCTGTGCACCCAAATACGTCTTCACATGTATCCCCTGTCCATCCTTCTAGGCATTCGCATGTATTGTCTTTTTTACACTTTGGAGCCCCATTTTGGCATACTTTTCCATCACATACAACTGAAAAAAAAATTATTAGAAAAAAATTACATTTAATTATGTATAAAGTTACATACTACTTTTAAATATATTCTGACTCCACTTTCCTTTATTTCAAAAAGATTTTTCATAAATTACTTTTAGTTGAATGCATGAGAATCAATTGTTTTAAATTGTTTAGAACTGTAAACATTAGATTTACGACTTTAAAAATATGTTTTTTAAGAATTCTAGTTCAAACACATAAAACCACTAAATATTTTACATTTGATGACCATATACAACCGTTATTTTTATTAAATTTTTTTCAATAATAAATCACAAAATTTCTGGATCAACATTTATGTCGAATGCTAGTTCTGTACAAACAGGTATTGTTTTACTTTGTTTCTTGTTGTGGTTGAGGTAATGCTAATAAATCACTTTGTTAGGTTCTTTGCATCTATCTGACGGCAGATAGCCCCTAAACGAAGAAAATTAATTTTTATGTTATTCAGAGATGTCCTCATTTACGTGTCACTTTTGGATGGCTTGAGTGATCGCTGAAATTTTTACGTCACAACAATTAACTTTTAACCTTAAAAATCAAAAAGTAAAAATGTGTTTTAATCACTGTAGTGTTTGTGCAACTGTGTTCTTCAACCACTAATATTTACTGTAACTAATAATTCACAGTGAACTGTAACTATTTGTGTAATCTTATATATAAAGCCTCTAATTAACTGCTTCGGACGCTTCTTGCTATGCCGTAGCTTTCAATGTGGTTTTTTTTTTATTTGACACGTTCCTACATATTTTAAATTATGAAACGAAATTACTTAATAAAGGTTAAATTCTCACTTACTCAGTCACGTGTGTTAACTAATATAACACACTTTTATACACTCAGTTGCGAATCAGTGTAGTGGCACGAAAATACCTTCTTTCGTGTGCATTTAATTCTTCCAGACAAGTAATGGGAATAGTGTAAGTGGAGGTTGGAAACACCGTATTTTCAGAAACCGGTTCTTCCACTCAAGAATCCGGAAACAAGATATTCGAGGGGAAATTTTCGGAATGGTATGTGGGGTATTTTTGAGTTTTAGAAAAAACAAACATTCTTTTTGTCTTTCATGAAGGAGCGGTAAATTTTATATTATGCCAAAGTACCGTACAGAGTCATCTGTTTCACTTATTGCGACATTTAGGAAGAAATGACAATATGTTTCATTACTTTTATTCTTCAACACCTTCAACCAAATGTATGAATTTGTTACAGCAACTCATGGTGGAAGGCATTTAACAGGGTTTAGATCTTATTAAAACATTAATATTAATATTTTACCCAAATGACACAGCATTATTTCACAATGCGAGAATTAAAATGGCTTTATTAGTAGTTTGGTAAGAAATTGCTTCAAAAACGTATAAAAATACTGAATTCTATAAAAAAAAATGCATGCTTTTTAGGCTATCATTAAAAAAATATTACAAGCTACATAAAATACTAAATTATCGTTTATTTTCTCTGTACTTCTCAGCAATGTTTTTTTTTAATTTTCACGATTTTTTTTCTCGGATAAAACTTACTAATCGATACTTTGTTTCGTCGGGTTTATTATTGTTCCCAGTATTCTTACCGGCGGTTATGCTTTTACAACTACTTTTTTCCTCAACATGTTTTAAAAGATGGTTCTTTTTAAGATTCATTCTGTTTGACATAAATACTTTTCATTAATAATTATGCATAAAAAATATTTAATTTCTTTTCAATAGAACCTTATCTATTTTAAATAATCTTAATCGTCTTGTAATTTTATCGCCCGTTATATATGTCACATATGATGCAAATGTTAAACCGTACATGAAAGTAATTTACCTGTGCAATGTGTCCCGTTAAATTTTTCGTTTGCCCCTGTGCAATTACAAATAGCTTCTTTCTCTGTTCTGTCATAAATACACTCTAGATTAAGTTCTTTGCAATTATTTAAGAGATCTCCTGTGCACCCAAATACGTCTTCACATGTATCCCCTGTCCATCCTTCTAGGCATTCGCATGTATTGTCTTTTTTACACTTTGGAGCTCCATTTTGGCATACTTTTCCATCACATACAACTGCAAAAAAAATTATTAGAAAAAAATTATATTTATTATGCTTAAAGTTACATACTACTCTTAAATATATTCTGACTTCACTTTCCTATATTTCAAAAACATTTTTCATAAATTTCTTTTGTTCGAATGCATGAGAATCAATTGTTTTAAATTGTTTAGAACTGTAAACATTAGATTTACGACTTTAAAAATATGTTTTTTAAGAATTCTAGTTCAAACACATAAAACCACTAAATATTTTACATTTGATGACCATATACAACCGTTATTTTTATTAAATTTTTTTCAATAATAAATCACAAAATTTCTGGATCAACATTTATGTCGAATGCTAGTTCTGTACAAACAGGTATTGTTTTACTTTGTTTCTTGTTGTGGTTGAGGTAATGCTAATAAATCACTTTGTTAGGTTCTTTGCATCTATCTGAAGGCAGATAGCCCCTAAACGAAGAAAATTAATTTTTATGTTATTCAGAGATGTCCTCATTTACGTGTCACTTTTGGATGGCTTGAGTGATCGCTGAAATTTTTACGTCACAACAATTAACTTTTAACCTTAAAAATCAAAAAGTAAAAATGTGTTTTAATCACTGTAGTGTTTGTGCAACTGTGTTCTTCAACCACTAATATTTACTGTAACTAATAATTCACAGTGAACTGTAACTATTTGTGTAATCTTATATATAAAGCCTCTAATTAACTGCTTCGGACGCTTCTTGCTATGCCGTAGCTTTCAATGTGGTTTTTTTTTATTTGACACGTTCCTACATATTTTAAATTATGAAACGAAATTACTTAATAAAGGTTAAATTCTCACTTACTCAGTCACGTGTGTTAACTAATATAACACACTTTTATACACTCAGTTGCGAATCAGTGTAGTGGCACGAAAATACCTTCTTTCGTGTGCATTTAATTCTTCCAGACAAGTAATGGGAATAGTGTAAGTGGAGGTTGGAAACACCGTATTTTCAGAAACCGGTTCTTCCACTCAAGAATCCGGAAACAAGATATTCGAGGGGAAATTTTCGGAATGGTATGTGGGGTATTTTTGAGTTTTAGAAAAAACAAACATTCTTTTTGTCTTTCATGAAGGAGCGGTAAATTTTATATTATGCCAAAGTACCGTACAGAGTCATCTGTTTCACTTATTGCGACATTTAGGAAGAAATGACAACATGTTTCATTACTTTTATTCTTCAACACCTTCAACCAAATGTATGAATTTGTTACAGCAACTCATGGTGGAAGGCATTTAACAGGGTTTAGATCTTATTAAAACATTAATATTAATATTTTACCCAAATGACACAGCATTATTTCACAATGCGAGAATTAAAATGGCTTTATTAGTAGTTTGGTAAGAAATTGCTTCAAAAACGTATAAAAATACTGAATTCTATAAAAAAAAATGCATGCTTTTTAGGCTATCATTAAAAAAATATTACAAGCTACATAAAATACTAAATTATCGTTTATTTTCTCTGTACTTCTCAGCAATGTTTTTTTTTAATTTTCACGATTTTTTTTCTCGGATAAAACTTACTAATCGATACTTTGTTTCGTCGGGTTTATTATTGTTCCCAGTATTCTTACCGGCGGTTATGCTTTTACAACTACTTTTTTCCTCAACATGTTTTAAAAGATGGTTCTTTTTAAGATTCATTCTGTTTGACATAAATACTTTTCATTAATAATTATGCATAAAAAATATTTAATTTCTTTTCAATAGAACCTTATCTATTTTAAATAATCTTAATCGTCTTGTAATTTTATCGCCCGTTATATATGTCACATATGATGCAAATGTTAAACCGTACATGAAAGTAATTTACCTGTGCAATGTGTCCCGTTAAATTTTTCGTTTGCCCCTGTGCAATTACAAATAGCTTCTTTCTCTGTTCTGTCATAAATACACTCTAGATTAAGTTCTTTGCAATTATTTAAGAGATCTCCTGTGCACCCAAATACGTCTTCACATGTATCCCCTGTCCATCCTTCTAGGCATTCGCATGTATTGTCTTTTTTACACTTTGGAGCTCCATTTTGGCATACTTTTCCATCACATACAACTGCAAAAAAAATTATTAGAAAAAAATTATATTTATTATGCTTAAAGTTACATACTACTCTTAAATATATTCTGACTTCACTTTCCTATATTTCAAAAACATTTTTCATAAATTTCTTTTGTTCGAATGCATGAGAATCAATTTTTTTAAATTGTTTAGAACTGTAAACATTAGATTTACGACTTTAAAAATATGTTTTTTAAGAATTCTAGTTCAAACACATAAAACCACTAAATATTTTACATTTGATGACCATATACAACCGTTATTTTTATTAAATTTTTTTAAATAATAAATCACAAAATTTCTGGATCAACATTTATGTCGAATGCTAGTTCTGTACAAACAGGTATTGTTTTACTTTGTTTCTTGTTGTGGTTGAGGTAATGCTAATAAATCACTTTGTTAGGTTCTTTGCATCTATCTGAAGGCAGATAGCCCCTAAACGAAGAAAATTAATTTTTATGTTATTCAGAGATGTCCTCATTTACGTGTCACTTTTTGATGGCTTGAGTGATCGCTGAAATTTTTACGTCACAACAATTAACTTTTAACCTTAAAAATCAAAAAGTAAAAATGTGTTTTAATCACTGTAGTGTTTGTGCAACTGTGTTCTTCAACCACTAATATTTACTGTAACTAATAATTCACAGTGAACTGTAACTATTTGTGTAATCTTATATATAAAGCCTCTAATTAACTGCTTCGGACGCTTCTTGCTATGCCGTAGCTTTCAATGTGGTTTTTTTTTATTTAACACGTTCCTACATATTTTAAATTATGAAACGAAATTACTTAATAAAGGTTAAATTAACACTTACTCAGTCACGTGTGTTAACTAATATAACACACTTTTATACACTCAGTTGCGAATCAGTGTAGTGGCAAGAAAATACCTTCTTTCGTGTGCATTTAATTCTTCCAGACAAGTAATGGGAATAGTGTAAGTGGAGGGTGGAAACACCGTATTTTCAGAAACCGGTTCTTCCACTCAAGAATCCGGAAACAAGAGATTCGAGGGGAAATTTTCGGAATGGTATGTGGGGTATTTTTGAGTTTTAGAAAAAACAAACATTCTTTTTGTCTTTCATGAAGGAGCGGTAAATTTTATATTATGCCAAAGTACCGTACAGAGTCATCTGTTTCACTTATTGCGACATTTAGGAAGAAATGACAACATGTTTCATTACTTTTATTCTTCAACACCTTCAACCAAATGTATGAATTTGTTACAGCAACTCAAGGTGGAAGGCATTTAACAGGGTTTAAATCTTATTAAAACATTAATATTAATATTTTACCCAAATGACACAGCATTATTTCACAATGCGAGAATTAAAATGGCTTTATTAGTAGTTTGGTAAGAAATTGCTTCAAAAACGTATAAAAATACTGAATTCTATAAAAAAAAATGCATGCTTTTTAAGCTATCATTAAAAAAATATTACAAGCTAAATAAAATACTAAATTACCGTTTATTTTCTCTGTACTTCTCAGCAATGTTTTTTTTTAATTTTCACGATTTTTTTTTCTCGGATAAAACTTACTAATCGATACTTTGTTTCGTCGGGTTTATTATTTTTCCCAGTATTGTTACCGGCGGTTATGCTTTTACAACTACTTTTTTCCTCAACATGTTTTAAAAGATGGTTCTTTTTAAGATTCATTCTGTTTGACATAAATACTTTTCAATAATAATTATGCATAAAAAATATTTAATTTCTTTTCAATAGAACCTTATCTATTTTAAATAATCTTAATCGTCTTGTAATTTTATCGCCCGTTATATATGTCACATATGATGCAAATGTTAAACCGTACATGAAAGTAATTTACCTGTGCAATGTGTCCCGTTAAATTTTTCGTTTGCCCCTGTGCAATTACAAATAGCTTCTTTCTCTGTTCTGTCATAAATACACTCTAGATTAAGTTCTTTGCAATTATTTAAAAGATCTCCTGTGCACCCAAATACGTCTTCACATGTATCCCCTGTCCATCCTTCTAGGCATTCGCATGTATTGTCTTTTTTACACTTTGGAGCTCCATTTTGGCATACTTTTCCATCACATACAACTGCAAAAAAAATTATTAGAAAAAAATTATATTTAATTATGCTTAAAGTTACATACTACTCTTAAATATATTCTGACTACACTTTCCTATATTTCAAAAACATTTTTCATAAATTACTTTTGTTCGAATGCATGAGAATCAATTTTTTTAAATTGTTTAGAATTGTAAACATTAGATTTACGATTTTAAAAAAAAAAGTTTTTTAAGAATTCTAGTTCAAACACCATAAAACCACTTAATATTTTACATTTGATGACCATATACAACCTTTAATTTTATTAATTTTTTTTTAATAATAAATTACAAAATTTCTTGATCAACATAAATGTCGAATGCTAGTCCTGTACAAACAGCTATTGTTTTACTTTGTTTCTTGTTGTGGTTGTGGTAATGCTAATAAATCACTTTGTTAGGTTCTTTGTATCTATCTGAAGGCAGATAGCCCATAATCGAAGAAAATTAATTTTTATATTATTCAGAGATGTCCTCATTTACGTGTTACTTTTTGATGGCTTGAGTGATCGCTGAAATTTTTACGTCACAACAATTCACTTTAAACCTTTAAAATCAAACAGTAAAAATGTGTTTTAATCACTGTAGTGATTGTGCAACTGTGTACTTCAACCACCAATATTTACTGTAACTAATAATTCACAGTGAACTGTAACTACTTGTGTAATCTTATATATAAAGCCTCTAATAAACTGCTTCGGGCGCTTCTTGCTACGCCGTAGCTTTCAATATGGCTTTGCTTATTTAACACTATCCTACATATTTTAAGTTATGGATCGAAATTACTTAATAAATGTTAAATTCTCACTTACTCAGTCACGTGTGTTAACTAATCTAACACACTTTTTTACACTCAGTTGCGAATCAATGTATTTGCAAGAAAATACCTTCTTTCGAGTGCATTTAATTCTTCCAGACATCCTACATATTTTAAGTTATGGATCGAAATTACTTAATAAATGTTAAATTCTCACTTACTCAGTCACGTGTGTTAACTTATCTAACACACTTTTTTACACTCAGTTGCGAATCAATGTATTTGCAAGAAAATACCTTCTTTCGAGTGCATTTAATTCTTCCAGACAAGTAATTTGAATAGTGTAAAGGAGGGTGGAAACACCGTATTTTCAGAAACCGGTTCTTCCACTCAAGAATCCGGAAACAAGATATTCGAGGGGGAAGTTTCGGAATGGTATGTGGGGTATATTTGAGTTTTAGAATAAACAAACATACTTTTCGGCTTTCATGAAGGAGAGGTAAACTTTGTATTATGCCAAAGTACCGTACAGAGTCATCTGTTTCACTTCTTGCGACATTTAGGAAGAAATGACAACATGTTTCATTACTTTTATTCATCAACACCTGCCACCAATTGCATGAATTTGTGGCAACAACTCAGGGTGGTCTTCATTTAACAGTGTTTAGATCTTATTAAAACATTAATATTAATATTTTACCCAGATGACTCAGCATTATTTCACAATACGAGAATTAAAATGGTTATAATCGTAGTTTGGTAAGAAATTGCTTCAAAAACGTATAAAAATACTGAATTCTATGAAGAAATACGTTTTTTAAGTTATCATTTAAAAAATATTACAAGCTAAATAAAATACTAAATTATCGTTAAATTTCTCTGTACTTCTCAGAAAGATTTTTTTTAAATTTTCACGATTTTTTTTTCGGATAAAACTTACTAATCGATACTTTGTTTCGTCGGATTTATTATTTTTCCCAGTATTGTTACCGGCGGTTATGCTTTTACAACTACTTTTTTCCTCAACATGTTTTAAAAGATGGTTCTTTTTAAGATTCATACTGTTTGACATAAATACTGTTCAATAATAATTATGCATAAAAATATTTAATGGCTTTTTAATAGAACCTTGTCTATTTTAAATAATCTTAATCGTCTTGTAATTTTATCGCCCGTTATATATGTCACATATGATGCAAATGTTAAACCGTACATGAAAGTAATTTACCTGTGCAATGTGTCCCGTTAAATTTTTCGTTTGCCCCTGTGCAATTACAAATAGCTTCATTCTCTGTTCTGTCATAAATACACTCTAGATTAAGTTCTTTGCAATTATTTAAGAGATCTCCTGTGCACCCTAATACGTCTTCACATGTATCCCCTGTCCATCCTTCTAGGCATTCGCATGTATTGTCTTTTTTACACTTTGGAGCTCCATTTTGGCATACTTTTTCATCACATACAACTGCAAAAAAATTATTAGAAAAACGTTATATTTAATTATGTATAAAGTAATATACTACTCTTAAATATATTCTGTCTTCACTGTCCCGTTTTTTAAAAAGATTTTTCATAGATTACTTTTGTTTGAATGCATGAGAATCAAATGTTTTAAATTGTGTAGAACTGCAAACGTTTTACAACTTAAAAAATATGTATTTTAAGCAGTCTAGTTCACACACATAAAACCACTAAATATTTTACATTTAAAGAACATGTATATCTTAAATATTCATTGGTATTTTTGAAATAAAAAATTATTAAATTTCTTTAACAACATTTATATCTAGTGCAAGTTCTGTACAATCAGCTCTTGTTTTACTTTGCTACTTTTTGTGGTTGAGGTACACTGTTAAAAAAAACTAAATTTTATGGACATATTTCTGTGATTATTTTCGGGAATTTACGGAAAGATTGCGTTTCTTTAACAAACAGACGGTTTGTCTCAAAATAAACAGCTTGTTTCCGTTTTCCTTATAAGCTTGAAGCGAAAACGGAAAAACACCGTATTTCTGCGTGCAGAATTTCACTTAAGACCCGTATGAACGTAATTCTTCCATATAACCTCGCCCCAACAGCTTTGAGCCTCGACACATCCGGCGACCTACTCAGCCACCATGTTTTTTGTTTGTTTGTTTTGACCTCATCTAAAGCAAGAAAGATAAATATACAGGTATGTTCATTTCTTTTGATAAAATAAGATTTTTTTTAAAGATTATATTTTCTATCTTTCTTTTCTATATATAGAATACAGTTCTTGTCTCTTTCATATTTGTTTCTGTAATCTCTATAGTTCTATATGGGATGATTCCTGAAATTAATAATTCCGTTTGTTTACCAACACGCTTAAGTAAGTAAATTTAATTTAAAAATTTGGAAAACGCTGTCAAATGTATTAAATAAACAATGTTCACCTACAAACAAGTGCACATTATTAAAAAAAATAATGAAATGATTTGAAATTATTACATTTAAATTCGATTGAATAGCAATTGCCCTCATGTAGCTCTAGTGCGACAACAATTCAAAACCTAACCTAACCTCGATTGAAAAGCACGGTTACGCTATCGCTACCAGCACAGCATAGTTTATTTTAAAAACTAATGCAAGTATACATAACGTAAACTTTCTCCTTTAATAAATAATACACTTTTGTTTAATTTAACGCATCAATTAGTGATTACGGATGTATGCAGATCAAATGCTTTGATTCGATTCAGATGTTACATACACTATCCAATTAAATGCAAATTTTCTAGCGAATTCGAATTTTAGGAACTGCAAAGTGTCCGCAGAACGCTATTTCAGTGTTCTTATAGATATAGCTGCTAGTGATATCTCATTTTCGGCCCACCGTCTACAACTACAGCAATAGTTATTAGCTTTTACCAGAATACTAATTATAAAATTGTATTTTATTACTAATTACTATTATAAAATTGTATTTTTAATTTCTTTATACATTATTCCAGAACACTTCTGTTCCTGTTCCTATTAAAAAATATTTTCAGTGTTCCAATTATCAAAACTGTATTGTAAGATATGGATAAATTAATTCATTAAAGGTACTCTAAGATTCATGCCTTGTCTTCCCCATCTCCCCTCTTCACAAAAAAAAGAGCAAAAGCGTGTTTTTAACTCTGATATTAAATTATTACGGTGCAGATACTATGGAAGACTTGCTCGAAAAAAAAGCCTAAAATTGACAAATTGTTTAATTTTAGAAGGCTTAAGAAGAGTCTGATTAACGCCTGATTACCACTTGCTTCTTTACATTAGATCTATTTATTCAAAATTGGATTTGTATTTATAAATATATTATTTTTTTAGATGCTTGTGTATCATAAATCTCCAAAGAGGGTCGAAAGTTCAGAAAAAGAAGAAAACTAAATCTGTAGTTCATGCACAAACTTTTAAATTAGTTGAGGATTTGAAATACCATAACAGTATTTTTCAATTATGAAAGAAAAATAAAACATGATTATATTCTGTAATTCCTTTGTTATTCACATATTGTTAAATTGTATCAGTGGTGCATCCAGGGGAGGGGGGGGGATAATAACTCTCGTCCCAATATACTATTTTTTTTTTTTTTTTTGCTATCAGCGACTGTACAAATTCATGTATGTATTGCACAAATGCAGACGCAAATTTATTGTTTTTGAATACAAAGCTTACTGACTTAAAGAGTCTCTCTGTTAAGGGGTGTTCAACCCCTAAGACACCCGACTCATTATCCCCTACTCATGATTTTGCCCTGAATATGCTAACTGTAAAGTACAATACCATTTAGCCACAGAACAATACTAAATATATACATTGTAAAAAAATATGACAGAAAAATTATCAAAATTCTTAAAAAAATTTTGCCATATTAAAATTGTTTTAAATATATGAAGAGTAATAATTTTTAAATTTCAAAAATGTGAACAATGTCCTTTTTATTCAGATAATATACCAAATGTTATTACAAATTATCAAAGGTTTAGAATGTATTAGTTTTGAATAGATTTAAGGTTAAAGTATGAAGACATATAACCTCGCACCCAACAGCTTTTAGCCTCGACACATATGCCGACCGACTCAGACACCATGTTTTTTGTTTGTTTGTTTTAACCACATCTGAAGCAAGAAAGATAAATATACAGGTATGTTCATTTCTATTAATAAAATAAGATTTTATTTAAAGATAAAATCCATAAAGATAGAATCCAGTTCTTGTCTCTTTCTTATTTGTTTCTGTAATCTCTGTAGTCATATAATTGACCGTGGGATGGTTCCTGAAATTAATAACTCCGTTTGTTTACCAACACGCTCAACTAAGTAAATTTAATTTAAAAGTTTTAAAAAGCTGTCAAATGTATGAATAAACAATTAGAACATTATTTTAAAAAAATAATGAAATGATTTGAAATTATTACATTTAAATTCGATTGAAAAGCAATTCCCCTCGTGTAGCTCTAGTGCGACGTTATTTCAAAACCTAATCTAACCTCGATTGAAAACCACGGTTACGCTGTCGCTATCAGCACAGCATGGTTTATTTTAAAAACTATATGCAAGTATACATAACGTAAACTTTCTCTTTAATAAATAATACTCTTTTGTTTAATTTAACGAATCAATTAGTAATTACGGATGTATGCAGATCACATGCTTTTATTCGATTCAGATGTTACATACACTATTGTCAATGCTCTTCGTTTTGAAAAATCTGCACTAAGAAAAACACAAATTCCAATTAAATGCAAATTTTCTAACGAATTCAAAGTTTAGGAATTGCAAGTGTCCGCAGAACGCTATTTTAGTGTTCATTTAGATATAGCTGCTAAGTGATATCTCATTTTCGGCCCACCGTCTACATCTACAGCAATAGGTATTAACTTTTACTAGAATACTAATTCTAAGATTGTATTTTATTACTAAATACTATTATAAAATTGTATTTTATTACTAAATAATATTATAAAATTGAATTTTTAATTTTGATATACATTATTCAAGAACACTTCTGTTCTGTTTCTACCCCCCTCCTATTAAAAAATATTTTCAGTTTTCCAATTCTCAAAACTGTATTGTAAGATACGGATAAATCAATTGATTAAAGGTACTCTAAGATTCATGCCTTGTCTTCCCCATCCACCCTCTTCACAAAAAAGAGAAAAAGCGTTTTTAACTCTGATATGAAATTATTACGGTGCAGATACTATGGAAGACTTGCTCGAAAAAAAAGCCTAAAATTGACGCATTGTTTAATTTTAGAAGGATTTATTAAGAAGATTTTGTCTGATTAACGCCTGATTACCACTTGCTTCGTCACATTAGATGTATTTATTCAAAATTGGATTTGTATATATTAATATATTATTTTTTTAGGCGCTGGTTTACCATAATTCTCCAAAGAGGGTCGAAAGTTCAGAAAAAGAAGAAAACTAAATCTGTAGTTCCTGCACAAATTTTAAATTAGGTGAGGATTTGAAATACCATAACAGTATTTTTCAATTATGAAAGAAAAATAAAACAATTATATTCTGTAATTCTTTTGTTATTCACATATAGTTAAATTGTATCAGTGGTGTATCCAGGATGGGGGGGGATAATAATTATCGTCAACATATACTAATTTTTTTTTACTATCAGCGACTATACAAAATCATGTATGTATTGCACAAATGAAGACGCTTAAAAATTTATTGTTTTTTACTACAAAGGCTTCTGTCTTAAAAGTCTCTCAGTTAAGGGGTGTTCAACCCCTAAGACACCTGACTCATTATCCCCTACCCATGATTTTGCCCTTGATATGCTAACTGTAAAGTACGATACCATTTAGCCACAGAACAATACTAAATATATACATCGTAAAAAATATGACAGAAAAATTATCAAAACTCTTAAAAAAAATTTTGGCATATTAAAATTGTTTTAAATACATGAAGACTTGTAATTTTTTATTTTCAAAAATGTGAACAATGTCCTTTTTATTCAGATAATATACCAAATATGGTTAAAAATTATCAAAGGATTAGAATGTATTAGTTTTGAATAGATTTAAGGTTTAAGTATGAAGACATGATATGCTTACGTTTTATATAACAAACAGGATGCATGTTTAAATACCCCTATGCTTAGCTTATATTTATAACACCATATATAAATGGATATGTTTAGAATGATTGATGTTTAAATAGTATATAGAAACAAAATTGACAAGAAAAAAGTAAAAATGTCTTGGAATTAACTAGAAAATACTAAGTAAGTTTTCTGAATTTAAGAGAGAAATGCCAATTAGAAATTCATGAAATGAACAGGAAACAGCTAAATGGAAAATCCTGAAAATAACGGAGAAATTCCAAAATGGAAGATCCTGAAATTGGCTTAGAAATTCCGAAATGGAAGATCCTGAAATTAACGAAGAAATCCCGAAATGGAAGATCCTGAAATTAACGGAGAAATTCCAAAACGGAAGACCCTGAAAATAACGGAAAAATTCCCAAACGGAAGATTCTGAAATTAACAAAAAAATCCCGGCAACTTGCTGCCAGTAGTTTTTCCGTTAATTCAGGAATTTTTTTTAACAGTGTACTTTCCTTAACTTTCTTACTAAAAATTTGTTCAAATAAACCTTTTCATTGAAATTTTGTGAATCAAAATGTATTTTGTCTAAACTTTTGAGACGTAATATACTCCTATGATATTCAATCTTGCTATTTTGAAATGGGATGGTATTATGCATACGAAAAAAGTTGTAGTACACTGTTAAAAAAACCTGAATTTTACGTGCATATTTCTGAGATTATTTTCGGGAATTTAAGGAAATATTGCGTTTCTTCAACAAACAGACGGTTTGTCTGAAATAAACAGCTTGTTTCCGTTTTCCTTAAACGCTTGACAAGCGAAAACGGAAAAACAACTTATTTCTGAGTGCAGAATTTCACTTAAGGGGTCACAGGAGTCTTAAAAATGTGCAAAAATGGTACTACAAAACATAGTTTGATCTTTCATGTCATTTTTGAACTACTCAATGTATAAGCATAATTTTTTTATATGTAATTCTACAAGATTTATTTATTATAAAACAAGTTTTAAAATTTCTGAAACTTTAGCCAAAACTAAAATAAATGATATTAAACATGAAGCTACTTGAACACATTGTGATTAGGCTTGCGCGGCAAATTGTGAGGTCAAAATTGAAAAAATGACCAAGAAAATGACTTTATATTGTACAAATATGTACAAACTAGGACTTATACCTAAATTCTCAGCTCAATTTTAATTAGAAATTATTTTAAGAACTTTTTTCTAAAAAAGTTAATAAAAATTTAACAAATTTGATCTTAAATTTTTTAAAAAATAATTTCTAATTAAAATTGAGCTGAGAATTTAGGTATAAGTCTTTATTTGTACATATTTGTACAATATAAAGTCATTTTCTTGGTCATTTTTTCAATTTTGACCTCACAATTTGCCGCGCAAGCCTAATCACAATGTGTTCAAGTAGCTTCATGTTTAATATCATTTATTTTAGTTTTGGCTAAAGTTTCAGAAATTTTAAAACTTGTTTTATAATAAATAAATCTTGTAGAATTACATATAAAAAAATTATACTTATACATTGAGTAGTTCAAAAATTACATGAAAGATCAAACTATGTTTTGTAGTACCTTCTTTGCACATTTTTAAGACTCCTGTGACCCCTTAAGACCCGCATTAACGTAATTTCTCCATATAACCTTACACCCAACAGCTTTTAGCCTCGACACATCCGCCGACCGACTCAGCCGCCATATTTTTTGTTTATTTGTTTGTTTTGACCACATCTGAAGCAAGAAGATAAATATACAGGTATGTTCATTTCTTTTGATAAAATAAGATTTTATTTAAAGATTATATTTTCTATCTTTCTTTTCTATATATAGAATCCAGTTCTTGTCTCTTTCATATTTGTTTCTGTAATCTCTATAGTTCTATATGGGATGATTCCCGAAATTAATAATTCCGTTTGTTTACCAACACGCTTAAGTAAGTAAATTTAATTTAAAAGTTTGGAAAACGCTGTCAAATGTATGAAATAAACAATGTTCACCTACAAACAAGTAAACATTATTAAAAAAAATAATGAAATGATTTGAAATTATTACATTTAAATTCGATTTAATAGCAATTGCCCTCATGTAGCTCTAGTGCGACAACAATTCAAAACCTAACCTAACCTCGATTGAAAAGCACGGTTACGCTATCGCTACCAGCACAGCATGGTTTATTTTAAAAACTAATGCAAGTATACATAAGGCTCTGTCCAGACGGCGACAATTAAAACAAAAACTTGGCGACCGCCAAACGAGGCAATAGCGAACGGTTTTTTTGCCAAATCGTAGGGTTTTTTTCAAACGCATGCGTCTGGAGGATCTGTTTGGTCTGCCCAATGCCGGTGTTGTGCTAGAAAAGTGGAATGGGATGAAAATCGCTTGTTTTAAACTTTAAAGCGTGACCTTGATTTCAATATTGATACGAAAACATTAAATTTGGTTAGTAATATTAGAACGTAACAAATTTAATTGTTGGTTTATAACATAGATTTTTAGAGGATTACTCCCAGAGGATTGCCTTCGTGTTTATACAGATGGTAGCAGGGACGATCAGAGTCGTACTGGAAGTGGAGTCTACATCAAGAGACCTGGAGGCGATACCAACATAAAAATGAGAAACCAGGATTCTTGTTCTGTTTTCCGATCGGAGCTTCTTGCTATTGAGGCAGGACTGAAGGCAATTGAAGGGGACTCGCGGTTAGACCCCATCTGGATCCTAACGGATAGTAGAAGCTCTATCCAATATTTGAGTGCATGGCCCAAAGTGGGCGATAGAGCTGGAACAGCAATCTTGCAACTGCTCAGTAAACTTTCCGTGAAGCGAGATATTTATTTGCAGTGGATTCCGTCTCACGTTGGACTTTACGGAAATGAGATCGCTGACTCGCTGGCAAAACTTGGCACAAATGAGCCCCTGCCGGATAATTTGGCACCCACATCCTCAGAAATTCACTCCATTAGAAAGAAAGGTGTCCTGCTTAACTGGACTACTCCCCCAGTACACATCTGGTACTCTGTGGATTAGCCGGGTCGTGCTTTGACCTTCAGGGGCGATAGAGGTGACCAGACCCCATACGCTAGATTCATCAGTGGTCACCTAAAGTGCATGAAGTACGAACAGCAACAAAAGGTCTACCCCACCTGCAACAAATGTCTCTCCAGTGCAGCCAGCCCGGCCCACCTCCTTAGCTGCGTGAATTTTGCAAAGGAGGATTTCCTGCGCGACCCGGTCTTGTTTTTCGATTTCCTGAGGGTGAATGGACTCATGGACCTGGTCTAGCTCCGCTAGACCAGTGGGGATGAGAAACAACAAACAACAACAACAACAACATAGATTTTTAACTTTTATAACATAATTAAATTGGATACTATCCGAGATTTTTTAATTAATTTATCTGGACCCGTATACGATCTCGGGTCTACGGAATAAGATCAAGAAGAGCTGACCACTAAGCCAGAGAGATAGGGTATAATACATTTATATTAAGAGTTAAATAAAAAAAAATCATTTTAGTTAAAATTTAGATACATTATAATATAAATGCTAGATTCGTAAATAGCTTCATGCATGGGGCCAGTAGGTTCAGCTGGATTTTAAATTAACTCATAAGCTAAAAGTATTGGAGAGAAGGATATTTAACGAAGAGTTATTGAAGGATGTTTAACGTGCACTCCCGCCACACGGGGTATTATTCGTCGGACATTTTTGGCTGCACGTGTCGCTTATAGACCGGCAGTTATTTTGGCGATGCCCGGACCCGAACTTGGGACCTTCCGCATGCTGGGCTAATGCCTAATCGACTGGGCTCCCCAGCCCCTAGACAAAATCAAGTCTTTAAATATTTACATTTGTCCACCATTATTTTATTTCGCTTTATATAACATTTTGACAAACCAGTATCAAAATCATCAATCATATCAAACTAGTTTCATATCATATTGGACAAACGTTTTTGTCATAATGCATAAAAAACGCAAGAAAAAAAATAAACACATCAATTTAAATGGAGACATTTAAGGTTCTCAAAATGTAATTTAAATTCAATTGATTAAAAATAGTTTTATGCACTTCTACTTCAATTACCCTTTTTTTTATTTTTTCCCTTTTATTTTTTTTATTGACAATAGCAACCCTACAACAAATTAACATGGCTTTAAATAGGAAAAGTTGTCGGGATTTTCGATTGTCTCTGACAACTTTTTTCCGGGTTACTTGGCGAGAGTGGAATTTTTAATTGCTTTTTTGGCTTTCGATTTGATTATTTGAAAATTTCCAATGATGAATTCGGTTTTTCTCTCAGAAGTTACCATAGCGCAAGACGCACCGAATCAGAGTATTCTCGTAGACATTTAAGGCATGCGTTAAAAGCTAAAACACCGTGCGTCACAATTGAGGTGCAGTCACCGTGCGTCAATGTTTCTGTTGACGCACGGTGTATGAGTTGCGGTTGTTTCATCCTCCATGCGCGCGCATCACAATACAAATTGTATGGGGATCACGTGACGTGACGCGCGCATCACGTGACACATCACGTGACATTTTTGTTTTTATTGTCGCCGTCTGGACATAGCCTAACGTAAACTTTCTCCTTTAATAAAAAATACACTTTTGTTTAATTTAACGAATCAATTAGTGATTACGGATGTATGCAGATCACATGCTTTGATTCGATTCAGATGTTACATACACTATCCAATTAAATGCAAATTTTCTAACGAATTCAAATTTTAGGAACTGCAAAGTGTCCGCAGAACGCTATTTCAGTGTTCTTATAGATATAGCTGCTAAGTGATATCTCATTTTCGGCCCACCGTCTACAACTACAGCAATAGTTATTAGCTTTTACCAGAATACTAATTATAAAATTGTATTTTGTTACTAATTACTATTATAAAATTGTATTTTTAATTTTTTTATACATTATTCCAGAATACTTCTGTTCCTGTTTCTACCCCCCTCCTATTAAAAAATATTTTCAGTGTTCCAATTATCAAAACTGTATTGTAAGATATGGATAAATTAATTCATTAAAGGTACTCAGATTCATGCCTTGTCTTCCCCATGCCAGGTAAAGATTCATGCCTTGTCTTCCCCATCTCCCCTCTTCACAAAAAAAGAGCAAAAGCGTGTTTTTAACTCTGATATTAAATTATTACGGTGCAGATACTATGGAAGACTTGCTCGAAAAAAAAGCCTAAAATTGACAAATTGTTTAATTTTAGAAGGCTTAATAAGAGTCTGATTAACGCCTGATTACCACTTGCTTCTTTACATTAGATCTATTTATTCAAAATTGGATTTGTATTTATAAATATATTATTTTTTTAGATGCTTGTGTATCATAAATCTCCAAAGAGGGTCGAAAGTTCAGAAAAAAAGAAAACTAAATCTGTAGTTCATGCACAAACTTTTTAATTAGTTGAGGATTTGAAATACCATAACAGTCTTTTTCAATTATGAAAGAAAAATAAAACATGATTATATTCTGTAATTCCTTTGTTGTTCACATAATGTTAAATTGTATCAGTGGTGCATCCAGGGGAGGGGGGGGGGGGAATAATAACTCTCGTCCCAATATACTAATTTTTTTTTTGCTATCAGCGACTATACAAATTCATGTATGTATTGCACAAATGCAGACACAAATTTATTGTTTTTGAATACAAAGCTTACTGACTTAAAGAGTCTCTCTGTTAAGGGGTGTTCAACCCCTAAGACACCCGACTCATTATCCCCTACGCATGATTTTGCCCTGAATATGCTAACTGTAAAGTACAAAACCATTTAGCCACAGAACAATACTAAATATATACATTGTAAAAAAAAATATGACAGAAAAATTATCAAAATTTTTAAAAAAAATTTGCCATATTAAAATTGTTTTAAATATATGAAGAGTAATAATTTTTAAATTTCAAAAATGTGAACAATGTCCTTTTTATTCAGATAATATACCAAATGTGGTTACAAATTATCAAAGGATTAGAATGTATTAGTTTTGAATAGATTTAAGGTTAAAGTATGAAGACATTATATGCTTACGTTTTATATAACAAGCAGGATGCATGTTTAACTTTCCCTATATGCTTAGCTTATATTTATAACACCGTATATAAATGGATATATTTAGAATGATTGATGTATAAATAGCACATAGAAACAAAATTGACAAGAAAAAAGCAAAAATGTCTTGGAATTAACTAGAAAATACCATGTATGTTTTCTGAATTTAAGAGAGAAATGCCAATTAGAAATTCATGAAATTGACAGGAAACAGCTAAATGGAAGATCCTGAAATTAAAGGAGAAATTCCGAAATGGAAGATCCTGAAATTAACGGAGAAATTCCGAAATAGAAGATCCTGAAATTAACGGAGAAATTCTAAAATGGAAGACCCTGTAATTAACTGAAAAAATCCGAAATGGAAGTTACTGAAAATAAAGGAAAAAT
Organism: Hylyphantes graminicola; assembly: GCA_023701765.1. Lineage (NCBI taxonomy): Eukaryota > Metazoa > Arthropoda > Arachnida > Araneae > Linyphiidae > Hylyphantes > Hylyphantes graminicola. Next base: position 25,992,706 of record CM043120.1, on the reverse strand, counting down.
TCCAAAACGGAAGATTCTGAAATTAACGGAAAAATCCCGGCAACTTGCTGCCAGTATTTTTTCCGTTAATTCAGGGATTTTCTTTTAACAGTGTACACTTGTTTTACTTTAGTTTTAAAAAATAAAACGACGATAGAAAAAAATTTAAATAAACAACTGAAAAAGATAGGTGACAGATATTTTTCTATCAGAATTGGTGCCTTTCTTATAATCCCCTCTACTACACTGTTAAAAAAAATTCCGTGAATTAACGGAAAAACTACTGTCAGCAAGTTGCCGGGATTTTTTCTTTAATTTCAGGATCTTCCGTTTTGGAATTTTTCCGTTATTTTCAGGATTTTCATTTTTAGATTTTTTCTGTTAATTTCAGGAATTTTCCTTTAGCTGTTTCCTGTTAATTTCGTGAATTTCTAATTGGAATTTCTCTCTTAAATTCAGAAAACTAACATAGTATTTTCTAGTTAATTTCAAGACTTTTTTTCGTCATTTTTTTTTCAATATACTATTTAACCATCAATCATTCTAAATATATTCATTTATATATGGTGTTATAAATATAATCATATTGAAATTTAAACATGTATCCTGTTTGTTACATAAAACTTAAGCAAATAATGTCTTCACACTTTAACCTTAAATCTATTTAAAACTAATACATTCTAATCCTTTGATATTTTTTAAACCATATTTGGTATATAATCTGAATAAAAAAGACATAATTCACATTTTTGAAATTTAAAAATTACCACTCTTCGTCGATTTAAAACAATTTTAATATGGCAGAAAAATATTTTAATAATTTTTCTAATTTTGATAATTTTTCTCTCATATTTTTTGTATTGTCCTGTGGCTACACAATAGTATTGTACTTTTCAGTAGCAAATCCAGGGCAAAATCATGGGTAGGGGATAATGAGTAAGGGGTAATCATAGGGGTTGAACACCCCTTAGCAGAGAGACTCTTTAAGACAGTAAAATCTTTGTAGTCAAAAACAATAAAGTATCTGCATTTGTACTATACAAACTTGAGTTTGTATAGTCTTTGATAGTTAAAAAACAACAAAATTTTTTTAGTATATCCGGTTGAGAGTTCCCCCCCCCCCCCCTGGATACACCACTGTTACAATTTAACAAGATATGAATGAAAAAGAATTACAGAATATAATCATGTTTTATTTTTCTTTCATAATTGAAAAAGACTGTTATGGTTTTTCAAATCCTAAACTAATTTTAAAATTTGTGCAGGAACTACAGATTTAGTTTTCTTCTTTTTCTGATCTTTCAACCCTCTTTGGGGATTTATGAATAACAAGCACCTAAAAAATTAATATATTAATATATATAAATCCAATTTTGAATTAATAGATCTAATGTAAAGAAGCAACTGGTAATCAGGCGTTAACCAGAAAAAATCTTCTCAAGAATTCTAAAATTAAACAATTTGTCAATTTTAGGCTTTTTTTTTCGAGCAAGTTTTCCATAGTATCAGCACTGTAATAATTTAATATCAGAGTTAAAAACGCTTTTTCTATTTTTTTGTGAAGAGAGGGGGGAGAGAGAGAGAGACAAGGCATGAATCCTAGAGTACCTTTAATAAATTGATTTATCCATATATCTCAATACAGTTTTGAGAATTGGAATGCTGAAAATATTTTTATTAATAGTAGAAGCACAAAACAGAAGTGTTCTTGAATAATGTATATCATAATTAAAAATACAGCTTGATAATAGTATTTAGCGTAAGATAATAATTTTAATGTAATTTAATAGTATTTAGTAATAAAATACAATTTTATAATTTGTATTCTAGTAAAAGCTAAAAACTATTGCTTTTGATTATCACCGACATGTAGTTATAAACGGTGAGCCGAAAATGAGATATCAATTAGCAGCTAGATCAAAATAAACACTAAATTGGCGTTCTGCGGACACTTGCAATTCCTAAATTTTGAATTCGTTAGAAAGTGTGCATTTAATTGGAAATTGTATTTTTTTCTTAGTACAGACTTTTCAAAACACAGAGCATTGGCAGTAGTGTATGTAACTTCTGGATCGAATCAAAGCAAGTGATCTGCATATATCCGTAATAAAAAATCCGCAAAAATAAACCATGCTGCGATAGCTTAACCGTGCTTTTCAATCGAGGTTAGGTTAGGTTTTGAATTATCGTAGCACTAGAGCTACAGGAAGACTATTGCTTTTCAATCGAATTTAAATAATATAATTTCAAATCATTTCACTATTTTTTTTAATAATGCGCGCGGTTTCGTTGGTGAACATTGTTTATTTCATATATTTGACAGCTTTTTTAAACATTTAAATTAAAATTACTTAGTTGCGCGTGTTGGTAAACAAACTGAATTATTAATTTCAGGAATTACCCCACGGTCAATTATAGGACTATAGAGATTACAGAAACAGATAAGAAAGAGACAAGAACTGGATTCTATGTATAGAAAAGGATAGAAAATATAATCTTTAAATAAAATCTTATTTTCTTAAAAGAAATGAACATTCCTGTATATTTATCTTTCTTGTTTCAGATGTGGTCAAAACAAACAAAAAAACATGGTGGCTGAGTCGGTCGGCGGGTGTGTTGAGGCTAAAAGCTGTTGGGTGCGAGGTTATATGGAGAAAATACGTTCATACGGGTCTTAAGTGAAGTTCTGCACGCAGAAATACGGTGTTTTTCTGTTTTCGCTTGTCAAGCGTTTAAGGAAAACGGAAACAAGCTGTTTATTTCAGACAAACCGTCTGTTTGTTAAAGAAACGCAATCTCTTCGTAAATTCCCGAAAATAATCGCAGAAATATGCACGTAAAATTCATGTTTTTTTAACAGTGTATATGTGTATAATGACGTAGTTACGAACTTTTTTTTTTACACAGATTTACTTAATGCGAATGGTTTTGCCTAGCGGATTTTTTTTCACTTTGGAATTTTTGAATTGAAAAAAAATAATAATAATTATAATATGGTTATTTTGGGGGAAGGAGGGGGGGATCCCGTGGTATCACCCGAGGCTCAGAGCTTAGGGAAGGATGGGTTTTAAAAGACAATTTATATCAAATACGACCGGGATGTCAGCTGACCCTTAACCCCCTCTCCTCCCAGGAATCGAGTTTGATATTTGTCATTTTGAAGCAAAAAACCAGGCTAGGCTATATTCCTAATTTCAATCAATTTTAATTGGACGTTTATTTAACATTTAAAAAACTAATGAATTAATATACTTTGAAGTAACATTCGAAAGAAAACGAAAAAAACAATAAAATCGCATTGCGTGACATCTTTAGAAACATTCCCATTCAGTTTGGCTTGATGCCATATCACAAGAGAATTCTTTTGGCGGTTCATTATATATGTATGAAGAATATAGAGTTAGGAAAGATAATAGAGCGGTCCATGTATGTGCGCAATAACGCACAAAAGAAGCAGGCTAGAGCGGTGCATCTTGGGATCTCAGTGCCAGTTTCCATAGTTTCGGCTACTACACTCTTAAAACAAAAGAGTGAAATCCACTCCAGTAGGAGAAGTGCATTATTTTCGACACAGGAAAGGAGTGAATATTAACTCAGACTGAGTTAAAATCACTCGTTTGGAGTGATCCTGTCGGAGGTTTAACACACAAAGGATCCACTCCCATGGGAGAAGTGCATTTTCTAGACTGGAGGAATGAAATTAACTCAGACTGAGCTAAAATCGCTCGTTCGTTTTAAGAGTGTATGTTATGCACAGTAGTTAAAAAAACTGCTAAAGCGATGCATCTTGGGATACCTCAGTGCCGGTTTGTTATGACCAGTGGCTCGAAAACCTGACAGCCCTGCTTCAAACCATTTGAACTGATAGATAGCTCTACTCCTCTTTCCTAACTCTAGGATGAAGAAAGATGCATAGATAAAATTTTAACTTTGCTTAAAAATAGACTAGTTATAATTGGTCCAGAACATTTTAATTTTTGAAACATTAAGTGCGTTTTTTTGCATACAATGGCTTGAACTAACAGCGTGGCGCAATTTTTGACCCCCTCCCCTCAACCCCTTCCCTCCCTCCCCTGGTGATATATCGTGGTATTGGTTTTTGATGCCCAGTAAACTTCAAAACACATGCTACTCAACGTCCAACCCCAAACTTAGGTGGTCAAACAGCCTGCTGTGTCATCCGATGATAGTGGGGAAAAACGTCACATACTATGCACATTTTGTCAACTATTTTTTTGTGATTTTTTAAAATACTTTGAACACTTATCCTTTGGGTTGAATTGAAATTATTAAAGAAAACAGAAATAAACGAATTCCTATCGTATCTACTTACAAGATCGGATCTTTTTTCCCCGTTACACTTTTAAGCATCAGTGTTCGGGAAGCCACGATAAATCTTATTATGTAAAATTTTGCCAAATTTAAGTCCCGAAACAAATTTTACTAGAATTTAACTCCCTTGCAATAAATATATCAGCTAGACGTTTAAATAAAATCTATCATTTCCCTTTTCCACATAAAGAAATCCCCCAAAGTATTCAACAAACTACCTACTGAACTTCAAAGTATAGCGTCTTTAAACAGGTTTAAAAATTCTTAATATAAATTTATACCGTCAAGAGACGATGTTGATGTATTTTTTAATTTATAGAAGCGAAATGTTTTTATATAGCATTAACATTGCTAATTTCTTTTGTGTATATTTATGTATTTAAATTCATTATTTTTTGTTGTTTTTTATTAACTTACAATGTGTCTTATTAATATTATGATTATTTTAGTCACATATACTTGGTTTTACCCCCTTAACAAAAATTATTCTGTAATGTTTGTTGTGCGTTAATAAAGTGTTCGTTATTTCACAATTTTGCGAGAATTTTTCGCAGGAAAAAGTATGTGATGTTTGACGACCCCTCCCCCCCCCCCCCCAGATTTGGTGATAATCGGTACAAATTCCTCCCCCCTCCCACTAAATAAAGTCACGTAATTTAAGGATGGGTCTTTCCTCGTTTAAAATATAGTATTTAGACGAATGGAAAATAAAATGTACCCCTTACCGCTTTTAGTTTAAATATAAGCTTTTAAGCAAATAATTGTAAATGTGAACTATAAATACACAACAATTTTTAAATGTATTACTTAAATTTTATCATAAAACTTACGTGGTGGTTCCTCAGCAGTTAACAAACTTCGTATTGCACTTATATTATCCGAAATTGAAAATCCACGTGCCACTGTAACCACAAAATAAATGCAAACAAAAAACGCAAAAGTCCGATTCGGCTTCATTTTTTTTTCAACGGAATCTCTCACGCTTCCATTTTGTAAATAAAATGTGGCTGCTTGTAGTAAATTTTAACCTTTTGATATCGACACATTTTATCATTAAGATGCTGTAGCCTTAGCAACCATTATCTCAAATTCGAGATGAACAATCGGCAAGAAATGAATCAAACACAAAAACCCAAGTGCATATTATAATAACAAAAAAGTTTGATTTGGATTGAAGCTTTGTTTTTTCTTTTCTTTTTTTTTTGCAAAAAATGGGCTAATTAGACTAAGGCTTTCTAGTTATGGCCATCTTCGTACATCTATCCCAGATGTGAGTTTCGAGCGCACTGGTACTAAAGCCAGTGCCAACAACTTACAAGGCGCACAAAAAATGCATTGAAAAATAAGGAAGTAATTGCAACACCAATGAAGACAAAACTGTTAAAGGTTTTATTTAAATTTTAATCCGTTCTTGAACTTGAACGTGTAAGAGTTCTGCAATATGACTGTTTATTACTGAAAATCTGAAATTTAATTAATCTTCCATAGAACATTTTCATTTATTTTCAATTGTCATCCTGTGCATCTTTTGCTGGCAAAAGACCAGCCTATTTGTGTCATGTGTGATGTTCCACTAAGTGTTCACCAAATTTTAGTTGACTGTCCAGCTTTTACTCTGAGCAGGCTTAAACATTTTAACATGTTGTATCCATCTATCCATGACATTCTATCACGTCCCCCATATCATGCCTTGTTTTCTTTTTTATTTGATATTGGCTTTTATTCTTTGATTTAAATGTGTCACTGTTTTTAAGTGTTATGTACTGCTTTTAATAACCATTTAAACCTTTATTTGAAAATCCTTGTGTTTCATTTTAGATGTTGAATCGTTTTTAAATGTTTTGTGTCGCTTTTATGGATTTGTTAAACTTGCTTTAAAAATATACCTAGTGTTTGGCGCAGTATTGGCCTTAGATGCCCTTGCGACATAAAACCCAAACATCCATCCATCCATTTTCTTTACATCTCATCTTTGTTTCTTTACGTTTTACTTATATTACCACACTTGATGCGTACCGGAACCTTAAAGAAACGTAATTAATTTCTAATAACGTCCATTAATTCTTCTGTTTTTAAGAATGCAAAAGGATGTAATTATTCAAACAGCAATTTCTTTCAATTCAAAAACAATTTACTTTAAAATGACTTGAAATTGTTTGTTTATGATCATTTTAAGAGTGCAAATCATTTAACATACGACCTTTTAATTCAATTAATTAATTTAATTTAATTATTCTTAATATTCAATAAATATTCCGTACAATAAAAAGAAGTTAAAACTTTTGTCCATTTGTCTGCCCTGATTGATTACATTACAATTTAACCCTGATTGCCCTGATTGATGATTTTTATGCCCTGATTGATTGAAAAATGCAGATACTCTGCATTTAATATCTTTTAAAGTAAACATAAAACACTTCACAAAATATCTTCTTGTTTCGTTTAGCTACGCCTCACTTTTCCTAACTTATCGATAACAAATTCTTTGTTTTAAAAGGGATTATTTCAGAAGCCTTGTTTTAGTTTGATGAAACAAATCTTAAATGTATTATTGAGTAATTTGTCAGTAACAGTCGAACATTGCAGCAAGGGGTGCAAGCTATATTTTTTTTAACTATTGAGGTAACTTTTTTAATTGTGGAATGCATCAGCTGTAACAAAAAAAAAGAACATTGTTCCTCTAATAGACAAGTACAACGAAACGATAGATTTTATAATACAGAAATAAATGAAATGTACTTTTTTTCTTTGGCTAACCTTGAGTTAAGTGTCTTTTATTTCTTATTTTTACCAGTCTACCATGTCAGTCTTTTAGGAAAATAAAAAGAAGCAAAAACTTATTAAAAATTATGTGTTAAAGTCAAAAGCAGAAATCACTATAAACCAGTACTCCTTAGCTAAAACAAGTTCTGCCTAAGCTCTGTAGTTAAAATTAACTAAAGCTATAAATAGTTACAGATTAACAGAAATTAGTAATAACAATTAGAAACAATGATTATACCCGAAACGTTTTATTTGAAAGTAAATCAAAAGAGAGTGGCGCAAACCAATCATAAGTATAAAAAAAACTGAAATTAGTTCGAATGTTTCAAATGAAACTCGATTTTAGCTAAGAATAAAGATAGAGTATTTTTACTATTTTAAGAAAGGTCTTTATCAAGGTTTTAAAGAATAACGGATTTTGATACTCAAACTCATTTCTCTTTCGTAGCATCTTGTCATATAAGTTATAAAAAATACTCAATAATTCAACACTCAATAATATATTTTTGAAAGTCAATAACGGGGTTGCAAGTAGACCAATTATGTTAGGGTGACCAACATGCAAATCCTTGAAAATAAACATCAAATTATTCCTATTTCCTTTTAACTTTTTTAAGCTTTTACTCGGGAAAACTAGATTTCACGAATCTGTTTGATTAAAACTAGTATTAGTTGGAAGATTTAGCTTTCACTACTAAAAACTAATTTTAAATAAAAGGCTAAGTTAAAACTAATTTTAGCTGGGGGAAACTTGTTGCAGGACGCATCGCATCTAAACAGCAGAACCGTAAAAATTTGGTGCAGAGTTAGTCCATAGAACTGGAATAGCTTCCTCTAGATTTACTTTCTTCTAGAAAACTTTCTTCCTAAAACCGCCGTAAAATCCGTAAAATAGTACAAGCTTGCTAGTACTTTGTGGTATTATGTTACTCCACAACTCTAAAGAAAACTAAGTTACTACTAGTTTTATGGAACACCAAAGTTGCAAAAAATTGCAAATTTGTACTAATTGCTGCAAATTTGTTACAATGAACGTACACATTTAAAAATGTTTTTTTCTTGACTGAACCAAACTTTATCATCTTTTTTTTAATTTTCTTTCTGCCAATTTAGATTTTTGGTTCATAGTTAGACTAAATTACGATATTTTGGCTGCAACCTTGTATATGATTTACCTATAAAATAATTTTAACAAGTCCATTGATCTTGAGTTTTTTATATGCAAAAAAACTTTATTTCTCTTTCAAATGAAAATTTAAAGATTCAATTACAGTTGTGTTACTTAATCTGCATGGGTAAATACCCATATGCTGTCCCTGATAAAAGTCTGAATATTAGTACATATAATCAATATTAAACTCTTCTATAAAGGCTGAAATCGCATTCTAAAGCATGATAAGTAGATGAGGCACTCCAGAAATAATCTTAAAAATATTGAAATCTAACTTTACCAGTTACTTTAATCTACAAACACGGAAAGATATCATTGTCTGGAAAAAAGACGCAGGCTGATAAGTTTCGGTAAATCCCCGTTTTCAGTTCTGATATTATTAATAAGTCATTTGTCCTGATTAAATTTAAATGTTTGTACTTTATTTATTGTTATAATGTTCCTTTGTACCATCCAAAGTTTTAACAAGATTTTAAGTTTGCGCTCCATATTGACCAACCGATAATAACTGAAGCCATTTACAATACAATGATTCTTGAAAAGAAAGCTAGTATGTTAATCGAATATCTATGATATAAAAGTGAAAGTAAGTTTTCTTGAAAGTACACCCTGCAGAGTGTGAAATGTGAATTTTACACTTCCTACTTTGGCACAAATATGCAGTTGAAACATAAAAAAAATTAATGCAACTTTCTTAACTTTTTTTCCTTATAAGGCTGTGTAGGCAGGTAGCTTTTGCCACCAATTTTAAACTCTTGGAGCTTTATTGCATTTCATCTGAGTTTTCTGTGGATGTTAAGAGTGTGCTCAATGTGGAGGCCTCGGCAGCCCTTTGTCTACCAAGAGAATCCTCACAGTGGAGACGAGAGATTTAGGGTTTTATATTACCGTCATCGTTGTTAACTAGATTACTGGTATTAATGAAGCAGCGCCATCTAATGGTGATCTAATGGCATCCCAAAATATATCTTCTCTGAAATTTATCGGATATAGAAGTCGATACATAACACCACCATTTGAGTTCCAAATGTCATTTGTGAATTTATCATGCATCGTTGGACGTTAACATCGCTCGCGTGGCTCCATTCTAGTTACCGATAGTGGAATCGGCAACCCACAGACTACCAAAGTAGTCCAGGCAACGAAGGCTGAAAAAAGGGTCTAGAGGGAAAGTTTTGGAACACAATTTTTGACTTCGTAACTTTGTTTGGACTAGTTAGGAGGTAAACATAACAAAAGTCCCCGCCCCTAGCCCCTGTGCTGAAGGGGGGAGGGGGGGTTGAATGTCCCATTTTTCGGTTTTTTTGCTTATATCTCGAAAACTATGCGTCCTACCAATATAGTTGTGATACACAATATGAAAGTTTATTAAATTTGCTACAAGTTTCATATGAAGAAGATTTTGATATCTTGTATAGTTTTCGAGATATCCGCGCTTGAAAGTCTGTAATTTTGGAGAAAAACTTTCACTCCCCTAATTTTTCCTCTTTTTTGACCAGATAACTCTTCAATAATGCACCGAAACACTAAATGGTGGCCCTAGAGTGGTATAGAATTTAATTCTTTACAATAATATATCTTATTTAACTATTTTATCTATTTTCCTTCAAATTTTAAAGCAGTTTCAGTGTTGAGTGGACTGTCATTCCCATAAAGCTAATGCATTAGTTTTGAAATCGCAACGTTTGCAAAAGAATTGCTTTGCCATGTTATCCCCTTTTCACAAGGTATTAGAATCATCATAACATCATTTTAACACAAAATTGAAAGAAAATAACATCCGGTTATTTAATTATTAATTAATAAAGTTTTAAAATAGTGGCACCATCTGCTGTATATTTTTGGCATTTTAAAATTTCAAAACTATAAAATTAAATAACTGGATAACATTTTCGTTTCAAATTTGCTTCATTTCGATGCTATGTTGATTCCCGTACCTGGGCAAAAAGGGCTAACATGGCAAAGCAATACACCTGCGGAAGTTGTAATTCCGAAACTAATGCATAAGCTCTATGGGACTGACAATCCCTCGTGTACACTTATTCTATACTGAAATTCTAAATAACACAGAAACTCATTTTGTAGACACGCTGTTACTTTAATATTTCATCTGTTTTCATAATATATTTTATCTATTTCATTTCATTCGAACCCCAGTGGGAAAACAGTCAAATTATCCTCCTGTTCTTCTTCATCTTCGTAGTCAACTTGAGAGACCCAATTCAGGCAAGTCCCCTGGCAATGCTGGCATGCTGAGGAACATTTAAGGCTTGCTTTATTGCAGCTGCACTTTGAGCTTGCACAGTCTTTCGTGCATCGGCAGAAAATCATTTTCAAAATATCGTCAGGTGCTGCTGCTAACTCACTGTGCACTGGGGCCAGGCAGTTGTTTTCAATATCCCACCCATACATCGTAGGAGGCAGGTCATTTCCCAGCCACAGCTGAACTTGGTGGAATGGGATCAGGACCCTTCAAGCAGAAAGTGATGCGGACGTTCTAATTGTGGATACAGCTGTAGAAAAGTCAAAAACAACAACTGTCGGCATTGTAGGTGAAGATGTCGACCTCATAGTCTTCTTGATGACTTAAGCTGATGCGTATAAAGACATTACTTTTATAAAGCCTGCACGTGGGAAGACACCGGATTCCTTCTTCTCGTCCCAAGAGCTCAGCAACTGGGTTTAAAGGACGTGCTATTTTTACACGCATTTACTGGATGCGACACAACATCTTCCGCATTTCGAAAAAGTAAGGTTGCATTTGCTAAGCTGTATCTGAAGTCGCCAGAGGTCCAGAAAGCAGCAGCGGTCTTTTCGGACCCTTCCTCAACCACCGATCAGGTTCAAAAGGCAGACGAAACCTGCATCTTGAGGTGGTATGGGGCTCCAACGATAGGAACCTCCCTCAATGCCTACAGGTATAAGTCATTCTTAAGATCAGTAGCCACCATCAAGCCTGATATCTCTTGTCTTCCTCCCACCGAGAGAGCAGTAAAGGGAATCCGAACATTCCACCAAGTTCACCTGTGACTGGGAAATGACCTGCCTCCTCAGATGTATGGGTGGAAGATTGAGAACAACTGCCTGGCCCAAGTGCACAATAAGTTAGCAGCAGCATCTGACGATATTTTGAAAATGATTTTCTGCCGATGCACGAAAGACTGTGCAAGCTCAAAGTGCAGCTGCAATAAAGCAAGCCTTAAATGTTCCTCAGCATGCCAAAACTGCCAGGGGACTTGCCTGAATGAGGTCTCTCAAGTTGACTATGAAGATGAAGAAGAACAGGAGGATAATTTGACTGTTTTTCCACTGGGGTGTGAATGAAATGAAATAGATAAAATATATTTACAAAACAGATGAAATATTAAAGTAACAGCGTGTCTACAAAATGAGTTTCTGTGTTATTTAGAATTTCAGTATAGAATAAGTGTACATAAGAGGGATTGTCAGTCCCATAGAGCTAATGCATTAGTTTCGGAATTACAACTTCCGCAGGTGTATTGCTTTGCCATGTTAGCCCCTTTTGCCCAGGTACGGGTATCAACATAGCATCGAAATGAAGCAAATTTGAAACGAAAATGTTATCTAGTTATTTAATTTTATAGTTTTGAAATTTTAAAATGCCAAAATATACAGCAGATGACGCCACTATTTTAAAACTTTATTAATTAATAATTAAATAACCGGATGTTATTTTCTTTCAATTTTGTGTTAAAATGATGTTATGATGATTCTAATACCTTGTGAAAAGGGGATAACATGGCAAAGCAATTCTTTTGCAAACGTTGTGATTTCAAAACTAATGCATTAGCTTTATGGGAATGACAGTCCACTCAACACTGAAACTGCTTTAAAATTTGAAGGAAAATAGATAAAATAGTTAAATAAGATATATTATTGTAAAGAATTAAATTCTCTACCACTCTAGGGACACAATTTAGTGTTTCGGTGCATTATTGAAGAGTTATCTGGTCCAAAAAGAGGAAAAATTAGGGGGTGAAGGGTTTTCTCCAAAATTACAGACTTTCAAGCGCAGATATCTCGAAAACTATACTAGATATCAAAACCTTCTTGATATGAAACTTGTAGAAAATTTAATAAGCTTTCATTTTGTGTATTACAACTATATCGGTAGGACGCATAGTTTTCGTGATATAAGCAAAAAACCGAAAAATGGGACATTCAACCTCTCCTCCCCCTTCAGCAGAGGGGCTAGGAGCGGGGACTTTTGATATGTTTACCTCCTAACTAGTCCAAACAAAGTTATGAAGTCAAAAATTGTGATCCAAAACTATCCCTCTAGAACTCTTCGTTGCCTGGACTAAAGTTATCCTCATGGTGGAGATGAGTTACTTCGGCTGTTATACTACTGTTTTCGCTATAAACTAGAAAACTGGTAGGAATGAGCAGCGCATCTACTTTTTTACTACGTTTTTGTGTGCATCCCACACCAAAGTTTAATATTTGCAATAATATCCAAACTAAATGTATGCTTAATGAATTTTTAACATACATATAATCAGATGTGACATCGATGTTTACGAATTATCTATCCCTAAAATCTGTTGTCTCGACAACGCACGAACTCACAACCTTGGGGTCATGCGGCAGCACGCTACCTCAACGCCACCTGGCCAGAATTTCTATTTATTCTGGAGGATAGTAATTAAAATTATGCATTAAAAAACCTTTAAAACATTATCTCACTTTTTCCCAAAATAGTTTTTTTATTAAAAGTTTTTCATTAGGCTTAACTAATTTACTAAAAACATTTTTAAATTTTTTACAATCTGTTTTGTACTTTTAAAGGGAAATGGGCGCGCTTTAAGGCGGGTCTCCAAAGCAAAGTGCTTCAGTGTTAATCCAATAGAGAAAAAATATTTTCTTTGCCACTTTTCTCGGGCTATATTGAATATTTTTACGAACGGATTATTTTATGTGTTAAATGCAGATGACTTACAGGTCCCGACAATCCCACATTTTGAAATTGGTACAAATATTTTTTTAATATTCAATAAAGAGTTTTACACAAAATATTAGAAGCAATTTCAATAAGTGGGATTATAGAGAAATGTAAGTTATCTACATTTATTATTTAAAAAAACGTTTTTAAAAATATTCAATACAGCCGGAGAAATGGGACAAAGAAAATAGTTTTACCCCATTAGATTAACGATGAGGCACTTGAGTTTGGAGACCCCCGTTCCAGCGCACCCATTCTTCCTTAAATAGTGGATATGTTATTATGGACAGGTCCTGATCTAGGAAAACTCAGACTATAGGCACAACAAATTCTTAGGGCCCTTTATGGAAAATATGTGTGATTACCCTTCATGGTGATACTATAGTTGGGCGGTATGTCATATTTAGTTAGGCGATGTATCATATTTTTTGTTACCATTTCATCACATTCTTGATTCTTTATAATATTGATCAAACCAATCACATGTTAAGTCAATGTCTGAATCAAATTCAAGCAATGTCCAAGCAAGTTTATGTCTGATCTTTATTTTATATTAAGACAATATTGCATTTGATACGACGCAAAGCAGAGTGAATGTCACATTAGATGGTCTAAACAATAAATAAGATTTTTAGCGAATCATAAACTATTATATTTTTATGAAGTATTTTTCAGAATAAAAACAAGTCAAAACAATTAAATATTTATACATATAATCGAGCTTTGCCTAAGTAGTTTTGAGTTAATTCTGACGGTTATTTTTTTAGAAAGAATTCAGATAAGTGTTAAGAACAATAGTTTATCCACAAGTTTGTAAAAATTATATTGTTTTAAAAACAAAAATGTTTGAACTCATTTTAAGGCATAATTTTAAAAGATATTGCGAATATAAATAATATAGGATTTGTTTACTTTGAATATCCTTCATGGTCATCAGTAGAGCAGCTGCTTTTAGATTAGTTCCAAATACAAAATGAACCTTCTACCTTTCTTTCATTTGCAAAGTATCTTTCGAGTATATTTTGAGTTTTTCTAAAGAAATCATAAATAACCTCTCTTTTATTTTACTAGAAGTTTTAAAATTTTTTTGTATTCTCGTATGTCTAACATGACATGCAACTTCACTTATAAGAAAAAAACTGTAAAGGGTATACAACACTGTGTCTTACGTCAGTGGAATGCTCGACGTGGTATGTCTTGAACCTAGTAAAATGCTAGCAACAAAGATGTCAAATAACTTACTCAAATAAAAACACATACATTTTTAGAAATTCATTTAATATTTTTTTAATTACTTTTTCTTTATTTAAAACTGAAACATATATATAATACCGTAAATGTTTAAAAAAGTTCAATATTTGTATTTTTATTGTATAGTTTATAAGCAATTTTCAAGTTTCTTGTCTTCAAACGACCTTCGAAATTTCTGAAAAACAATTATAAATCATTTAACCGTACAACTTATTAAAACATACAATAATTAGACTTAAAGTTTAGTGTTTAAGTGTTTTCACAATATTTTATTTGGAATTAATATATCTACACACTGTAAAAAAAATTCAGGAACGTTAATGGGAAATAATGGGCAGCTGAGCTGTCCAATTTTTACCAGTAATGTTCCTGGAATATATCAGTAACCTTCCCCAAAAATATAGAAACAATCCCACTTAAAGCCAGTAACTTCTCTGGAAATACCTGGAACCATTCTGGAAACTGAGCGGGCACCCAACGGAACTTCGAGCGACATCGTACGCTGACGCCGTCGGGACTTTGGACTCCACAGATTTAACGAGCGCGTCTGTTCCCGTGTACTCGGGCCCATCCGTCAAGAATTTGATTTTCCACTCTTTCCCAGTACAGATATCCGATTTATAGGATGACTGGACGTAGGCGGGATTCGAACCCCCGCATTCTTGAGAAGGCTGAATCCTGAGGCGGATGCCTTAACCACTCGGCCACAGACGGAAATTTCATGAACTTAGATATACCAACAACGTTACAAAACAACTGATTTTGAGCAAGGCCGCGGTTCATAGCAAACGTTGCCAGATTTTAAATTGAAAACCTGAAAATCCCAGGAACTTATCACGAAGCGATGGATACTTGAAAAAGCCAGGAAAGTTCCTGGTATATATACGGAAAGTTAAGGAAATGTTTTACAGTGCAGTTATCGATCTCAATTGTTTTACTAACTAAAATCAAAATAATTACCATAATTTTTAATAAGATTTATTAGTAATCTATCTTAACCCTTTAAGACAGACTGTCAGATAGCGCTGATTTAAAACTATGAGGCTAAATTTGGAGTTTTATCGAAGAAAATGCGTTAAACAGCATCAATGGAAGAAACTCCTTAAAAACAAGTCATTTGTTATGCAGATAAACGAATAGTACAAGTCAGCTGCTTCGGTATCGATATTTTTGAAGAACTTGAACATTCTCTTTTATACCCGCATGATCATGATAGCTCGGTTGGAAAGGGTTATGGATTTTAAAGAAGTTTTACTTTCTATCATTAGGTAAATAACTTAGGTAAATTAATATGTTTTAGACCATATTAGACTCATTTATCAAAAATATTTATGCCAAACTTAATCATTAAGAAATGGGTATCGAGTCATTTCTAAAAAAATAACATAAGATAACACACTTTAGCAAATGCTTAGCGAAAATTGGCTTTTACATTGATCCAGACTTTGATCTTAGCTAGAGATGCACCGAATATTCGGCTACTATTCGGTATTCGGCCTATTCGGCCACTTTAGCCGAATATTCGATTTGACCGAAAAGCTTTACTATTAGGCCGAATAGGGAATTTTAAATTTTTTCAAATTATCTTCTTTTAAAACATTGAAAAATTCCCAAACAGGACTTGTTTTCTTTTTTGATAGACTCAAATTCTTAAGTTTTTGTTATTTATAATAGTAAATCAAGTTTTACTCTTGTTTCATTAAATAAACATGTCTATTTAAAGCTTTAAAAGAACCAATAATTACTATATTATAAATCATAATTGTATTTTTTCAATAAAAGATTTTTTAAAAAATAATTTTTTAATCGTATAACAATAACGTTAACTATGGCTTTATTTTTTTTTCTAATTTTCATTCTACATCGGATCTAAATTCTTCGGTTTTAGTTTTCATACTTTCGTTTTAGTGTTGTGATTTTACCAAGTTTCAAACACTTTCTAAAAGGCTTGTGTCAGCAGTAAGATCAAAAAATTAATAATGAAATGTAAAGTTCTAGACTTTTAAAAATAAAATTCAAAATTTGCTTCACCAATTATAACTTTGAATGCGTGTACGGGCTTAACTAAATGTAAATAAGACACATAAAATAGCAATCAAATCATCTATATCCCTAATGAACTTTAAATTTTGAAAACAAAAGCAAACTACCTCGACAAGCATCTCCTTTGATTTCAAAACCTTTTGGGCACGTACAAACTTCTTGCCCATCCACCAAGTTGCACTTTCCACCGAAGCAATTCTTTTCCACACACAAAATTTCTGTAAACAAATTAATATGCAACTTCTATCATACAAGAGTAGATATTACACATTGATTAAAGTCTTTAAGTTCGGTGAGAAGTGAACTTACTAACGCATACATCATTCTTCAGTAGATAACCTGTTTTACACGTGCAAATTTCTTGGCCTTTGATAACTTCGCATTTACCACCGAAGCAATTTTTTTCCCTGCATTGTGTTTCTGAAGGAAATGAATACAAATATGCATAATTTAGAATTTAAGGACAACAATTTACCACATACATTGACGGGGCATGTAAAACTTCGCCAAACATCTGTACTCATCCTCCAAGATCTTATACAAAAAGCATTTCGCTTGTCAGTAATTCCATTGGTTTTGTATGCCCACGTGACATGTCAAACTAATCACAACCTAACGAAACTTATTTCAGTAACAGGAGGAAGAATGGCTATGTTTGGTAAAGGCTCCCGTATCATGTCCCTGGTCCTGTTCCTCAGTGTATAAGGTGATTCAAAAATTCATCTCAACTCAACAGCAACTTTTCCGTTACATAAGAAAAACTTTACTATTTTTAGTGTGTTTGGTAAATTTCATCTCTCTCTCTGAGTCAATTGAAATTCTTTTATCTTGTTCACTTATAATATTTTGTCCTAATTAAAGTGTTTCTTTTTAGCATGAAATACAATCAATGTGTAGTTTGTTTCAGCATACTTACCTATGCAACCTATTCCTTCCAGGTGAAATTTATCGGGGCATACGCATACCAGTTGGCCTCCCCGTTCCTTACACGTTCCTCCGTAACACGTGACTTGCGTACAAGGACCAACTGCAAGAAAATATTAGATTAAATATCCACAAGTAATCAAATTATGAAAAAAATTTTAGTTGTGTTATTAATGTTGTTACTTATTCTCCATGATCTAGATCAAGTACAGGACATCGTAAACCCCACAAAAGTCCATAACTTGGACAGAATTCTCCAAACAAGGCACTCTTATCCAACCCCATAAAAGCAATTATATTTTAGTAAGTACGAATACTATTTGTTTCAAGTTGGGTAGTTTCAGGTGACAAAATGTCTTCGAGATTCATTCTTGCTCCTCTTGCAATCGGTGTCTGATTGGTCCTCTGTTCTCATGTGATTCTCACGTGATTCTCAAGGCAAAACTCGAGAAACATAGAGATCTTAATAATAAAAGTATTAGAGAGGAGATCACGTGACCTATCTATGCTAACGGCGGGACGAGCATAGGGGCCGCCATTTTAGAGTTCGAGACCAACTTTTTTAAGTGGAAAGTGCTTAGAAAAAATAAATTTAATTCTAAAAAATTAAAAAAAATACCATAATAATACTAGCTGCATTTTGGAATATTTTTAGTGACTTTAAAAGAACTTGAAACGCTTTTCTAGTATTTTTATAATATTTATTTTGTAATTTTAGAATTAAATTTTATTTTTTGCCTAGCATTCCTTTTCTTTATGTGATGGTGACACTGGCAACTTGCAGCCATCGCCGTGAAGAAGAATACGCAAAAAATAAAATTTAATTCTAAAATTACAAAATAAATATTATAAAAACTACTAGAAAAGCTTTTCAAGTTCTTTTAAAGTCACTAAAAATATTCCAAAATGCAGCTAGTATTTTTATGGTATTTTTTAATATTTTAGAATTAAATTTATTTTTTCTAAGCACTTTCCACTTAAAAAAGTTGGTCCTGAACTCTAAGCACTGAACTGAACTGACTCTAAGATGGCGGCCCCCATGCTCGTCCCGTCGTTAGCATAGATAGGTCACGTGATCTCCACTCTAATACTTTAATTAAGATCTCTATGTCGAGAAAGCATTTAATTGTATTTACATTTCTGTTGCCACTCAAGACCTGAAACATATGCATATTGGATGTTTCGCAGAATTTACTAAGACCTGGTATAAAAATTGTCAAAATTATTTTAAATAAAATGGTTTAATTTGGTTATTCATTTATATATTATCATTTTCTTTTATTTTTTTAACATCATAGGTAAAAGCTATTGCATTTCTAACCATTAATACTCGATTTATTTTTTATAATATGAGTTATAAATAATAATACTCACTTGTAAAATATTGCCTAGTTTATATTTCATAATTTTTAAGTATAGAATTATATTAGTTTGTGATGAGAATTTAATTTCAATAAATCATCTTACATGATAAAGTTATGGGTATGGCATAATGTTTTTAAAAAAAGTTTAAAGAATTCATTTTTATCTATCATCAGTTAAATTATAATGTTTAAGCATCGCAGACGAAAATCTTTTTTGCTTTGAAGGTAAAGTGAACCCTAAATGTCAAAAATATAATTAGTATGAACATAACACTTATCAAATTGAAGTTTCGGGATTGAAATCTACAACTGTTTGCTTAAAAACTATTATACTATTCTTGTAATTTTTATCATGTGTCTGTCATTCTAATGTTTTAATAGAATACATTCTATTGTTTATATTTCGAAAGTGAAACTACCTTTTTCGAAGAATAATTTTAATCAATTGGTTCCAAGAGATAAGCAACTATCGATATAATTATTTGAATAATAACGAAAATCATATTGTTTATATATTTGAAAAAGAAACTAGCAGTGTTTGAAAAATGTTTTTTGACTTGTTGATAGTGAAGCATTAGCACACAACTTCCTTGCCCAGAACAATCATTTACAAAATCTTAAATTCACTGTGCGAAAATCATGGAAAGTTAATGGAAAATTTTGGGAAACTAATGGTGCTACTTTTGCCAGTAGTGATTCTAGAATATACCAATAACCTTTCCAAAATAATTTAGAATACTTCCTCATAAATAATATTCATTATAAATGCAAATAATAATGAACAATAATTGTAAATTAATAATAATATTGTAGCGAAATTATTTCATTATTTTTGTGCGGAATTATTTCACGAGAGTATTTGTTTAATTTTTCTCTCGACGACTTGTCTATCATCTCGCGCAGTTCTATCTTTTTGAAATTCAGTTTGTCTTTGGCGTTTAAAAAGTTAGTTAGGTTTTTGGCTCTTAAGAATTTAATAAAAGTTTCTATCTTTTGAATTCTGTCATTTATGTCCACAGTATTATAAAGTAACATTACTATAAATTGGCGCCCAACGTGGGGCCCGATCTACGATATTTGAATTAGTTTTAGTGAACTTTGAACTTGTAGAAAGAAGTTAGTTTATTTTCAACGGAAGGAAACGATGCAAGATGGCTACTTTTCAACGGTTCCGTTATAGAAGTTCGTCGATTGGGATATCAAATAACGACATCACCCGATGTTAAATCCTGATGTATAACTCACAATAGAAGAAAGATAAGTAAAATCCATTTACTTTTTCTTGTTAATTGAGAACTCAGGAACTAAAGGTAATTGAATTATCCAATTCAAATTTCGTTTAGGAACATTTTAGTACCTGAAGAAGATTATTTTAGAATCCCTGATAATTTTAATGAGTTTATAGTGAATTGTTACTTATACGTGGTCATACGTGCAACAAGAAGGATTTTTTTTTCTGAACTATTTGATAGCATATAAGATTTATATTTACGCCATGTCATTCTTTGCGAAAGCAAAAAAGTCGGATTTGCAAAGATTAGCCGAGGACTTAAATATAGAGTATGATGTGACTAACAAAGTCATAGAAATAAAAAACAACATTCAGCAAAGTGAAGTTTATAAAGAGGAACTGGAATATGTGAAATCGCTTCTTGAAGAAATCATCTTAGAAAGAATTGCTAAAGAAAAAGAGGAAAGAATTGCTAAAGAAAAAGAAGAAAAACTTGAACAAGAACGATTGAATCTTGAAAAAGAACGATCATTCGAACTGGAAAAACTGAGATTGCAATCTCATTTGGAAAATCCAAATTCTTCATCGGGTTCCGCTTTGTCAAACGACACCGAGTTTTCAAAATTTGGATTCGAAAAGTTAATTCCTAGCTTCGATGCAAAAAGTGATGATATCAGTTTATTCCTGAACCTGTTCGAAAGACAGTTAACATTTTTAAAGATACCAGTCACAAAGTGGGTTGTGTATTTGGTCGGTCTTCTCCCAAAAGACATTGCTAAACTTATTGCTCAAGAAAGCGAAGAAAATGTTCAAGATTACGACTATGTGAAGCAAATACTTTTAAAGCGTTTTAAGATGAGTGCCGAGAAGTTTCGCCAGTTGTTCACACAACATCGCAAAAGTCCTGACACTACGTGGCGTGATTTCTACTTTGATTTGCAGAATTTTTTTGACGGATGGATATCAGGACTTGGCATTACAGAGTTTAAACCTCTGTGTGACTTGGTGATCAGTGATCAAATTAAGCGTCGCGTTCCACCCGATGTCCGAGACCATTTCCTGGACAACTGGTCGGATTTGGTAAATCCTATTGAACTTGCGAATAAGTTGGACTCTTACGACGAAGTTAGAAGCGTAAGGCAAAAGGCTACATCTCAAGAGCCTAAGAGGAATGAATTTCCGAAGTGTCGTCAAGGTAACGAGTTTAACCGAAATTCCAAACCTGGTCAGCAAAAAACGAAAACGTTCCCCTCTAACCCTAGAAATGAACCTTTAAATGTGGAAAGACCAACTGTCAGTTGTTATGGATGTGGCAGAATAGGAGTGATTAAAACTAAATGTCCCACCTGTTCACCAGGAAGAGATGAAAAGTTGGCTGTCAACTTCTTGACCATGCACGCCTACCACACAACAAACTCACCACTGGCTTTGATTGACACCAACATATCAGGAGTAAATGCTCGAGTTTGTGCAGACACTGGCGCTTCCAGATCGGTCGCTGGGGAGATCTTATATTCCTGTCTGCTGAACAATGGTGTAAAATTCCAACCCACAAAGATTGCGATGACATTGGCAAATGGATGCAAGTCTACGGAAGAAGCGTACACCGCCAAGGTGAACATTAGGGTGGAAGATAAATCTGTACCATTAGATATTCTTGCTCTGCCAAGAGCAAAAGGAAATCGAACTCTGCTTGGGACGGACTTCCTAGAAAAGACTGGTATCGTACTCAACATGAAGAACAAAAATTGGCACTTCTGTGAGAACCCAAAGCGGAAGATTCACTTCCAAGAAGATATACCGGTAAGCCTTTTACGGCCAATAGAAGCTGTTCCAGAACCAGAAGTCCTGCAACAAGATGTCCTTAAATCGGACGTCCTGCCTGAAGACATAGCAGCGTCCCAGATTGAAGAGGTTGAGCCACCAATCAAAGGTCAACTTCGAGAAGAGGAAGGACAAGGCTTGCCTCCTAAGCAGCGAACCCAATTGAACAAGTTAATAATGGAGTTCCAGGATACCTTCAATTCAGGGGGAGGTCCTACACCATATCTGGAGCATCGTATTGACACCGGAAATGCGCCCCCGGTGGCCACTATACCGTATCGCATGTCACCCGCGCGCCGGGAGGTGCTCAAGAAGGAATTGGACTCTCTTCTTGCCTCTGGAATTATAGAAGAGTGCGACTCACCATATGCGGCACCAGTTGTGCTGATACCTAAACCGAATGGAGAATTCCGCTTATGTGTAGATTACAGGAAATTAAATTCCGTCACGAAAGCTGATCCTTACCCATTACCGAGGATGGATGACCTGCTACAAAAAGCCTCAGAGACTAACTATATGTCTACCATCGATCTAAAAGCTGGTTACCATCAGGTCAAGATGTATCCACCAGATAAGGACAAAACAGCTTTTGTTTGCGTCTTTGGAGTTTATCGCTTCACTCGAATGCCTTTCGGATTGAAAACCGCTCCAGCAACTTTCCAAAGATTGATAGACATTTTCAGAAATGGGCTAAAGGTCAATACTTTAGCTTACTTGGATGACATAATTGTCATGTCCCCAACGTTTGAACAACATCTCGAGGATTTGCGCCAAGTATTCAAAAGACTTCAACAATTCAAGTTACAAGCAAATCGGGAAAAGTGTCACTTCGTTTGTCAAAAGGTCAAATACCTTGGACATTACATCACAAGTTCCGGAATTGAAGTTGATCCTGCCAAGGTGTCAGCCATTATGGATATTCCACCTCCGAAGAATGTAAAGCAGGTTCAATCATTTCTACAGACATGCAGTTGGTACCGAAGATTCATAGCTAACTTTGCTGGAATATCAAAACCACTGAGCAATCTCACACGAAAACGAACTGCCTGGACATGGGGTTCGGAAGAGCAGAACAGCTTTGATACCTTAAAGAAAAGCCTGACTTCATCACCAGTCCTTAAACAACTAGACGAGAGTCAACCATTCCTTCTGAGAACGGATGCATCAGCCTATGCTTTGGGAGCTGTCCTTAGTCAAGGTCAGGGTTCGGAAGAACACCCAATAGAATATGCAAGTCGCCTTCTTAATACAGCTGAGAGAAATTACTCAACCACTGAAAGAGAAGCGCTAGCCGTCGTCTGGGCATTAGAGAAGTTTAGAGGATACATCGAAGGTGCTGAAATCCGGGTTGTTTCGGATCATCAACCGCTGAAGTGGCTCTTGAGCTTGAAAACTCCAACAGGACGTCTAGCTCGTTGGGCCCTACAAATACAATCATTCAACTTAAAGCTTGAATACGTGCCTGGAAAAGCAAATGTAGTTGCGGATATGCTATCTCGACCTCAGTGCACACATGGTGAAGTAGAGTGCGAGTCCTGTGCTGTTATGGTAGACCTCCCCACCAGGTCGCCTAAAGACATTAGGGAACAACAACTCAAAGATGAAAACTTGAAGACAATAATAGAGACTTTTGAACAAAGTTCCAAGAACGAGAATTTCCTTAATTGGACGAATCGTGGTTACCTCATGACCCAAGGAGTGCTCTACAGATACTCACCAGATTCTGACTCAGAAGAAGCGCAGTTGGTAGTACCCAAACAAGAATGGGATAACATTCTAAAAGAACATCATGATGCTCCAACCGCTGGTCACTATGGTGAAGAGGGAACATTTCAGAGGATCTCCAAAAGATACTACTGGTCAGGAATGAGAACCTACATCTCCAACTACGTCAAGAAATGCCCTGATTGCAGTCGGTATAAAGCCGAAAATCAGAAACCGGCTGGACTTTTAAGAACACCAGTGTATTCCCAGCGTTTTGAGACTTTGGCAATTGATCTTTTTGGCCCTCTACCCGAAACACCAGATGGGAAAAAATGGATATTCATCGTGGAGGATACAGCAACGAGATGGGTAGAACTTTTTGCATTAGAAGAAGCCACAGCCCGAGAGTGTGCCATAACCTTACTAGAAGAAGTAATTTTAAGATACGGACTACCGAGACGTCTCATCTCTGACAATGGCTCTCAGTTCGTCAGTGCGGTGATGCAGCAAATCTGTAATCTACTGGATATTGCTCAAATTCTTACTCCAGTTTATTGCCCTCAAGCTAACCCAGTTGAGAGGAAAAATAGAGATCTAAAACCTCGTATTGCTATCCTAGTTGGAAGCGGCATTCACATAGCTTGGTCCGAAAAACTTCCAATGATTCGTTTTGCCATGAATTCTGCTCAATGCTCCTCAACAGGATATTCTGCTGCCTTCCTACAATTTGGAAGAGAAATGCGCACACCTGACGACGTGAATCACGACTTACGGAGTGTAATTCACAACGACAACTTCGTAGCGGAAATCACACCATACTTGTGTAGGTTTGCAAATTTGTGTCGGGAAATAAGAGACCGAGTGGAGGAAAAGCAAGATCAGCGAAAGGAGTATGCAGACAAAAAGCGCAGAAATGCAGTGCAGTACGCTCCTGGTGATAAAGTCTGGGTCTCCACTCATCCTATAAGCAGCAGAGCTAACCAGAAATCTGCCAAGTTCATGCCACGACGCGACGGACCGTATATAGTGAAAACCCAACGTTCGCTAACCAGCTATGAAGTGGCAAATCCAGAAAATCCGGACGTGCCATTAGGAGTGTACCACACATCCGCTCTACGCCCGTGCCTTGAGGCTCACGACTACGGGAGCCCTGTAAACCCTCTACGCAAGAGAGGCCGTCCCAAGAAAAACTGAACTAAGACAATCTTGCTGGATCCTTGCCGGGACGTCGGCGAATCCAGAGGGGGAGTCTGTAGCGAAATTATTTCATTATTTTTGTGCGGAATTATTTCACGAGAGTATTTGTTTAATTTTTCTCTCGACGACTTGTCTATCATCTCGCGCAGTTCTATCTTTTTGAAATTCAGTTTGTCTTTGGCGTTTAAAAAGTTAGTTAGGTTTTTGGCTCTTAAGAATTTAATAAAAGTTTCTATCTTTTGAATTCTGTCATTTATGTCCACAGTATTATAAAGTAACATTACTATAATATATAATATTAGTAAATAATAGTAATCTCACAAAACCAAGAAACTAAATTACCTAGAGATATCAAAAAATACTAAAGCAAATCCATAGATTTTTCTATAAGAAAAACCTCATTGTCTCTCCAGTTTTTGCCATTTGGTTAAAAAAAAAAGCTCTGCATGGTAAGGCGATATTTTTTCCTGTTTATTATTTCAGGCTCCACTTTTTGTACCATTCTATAACTGAGCACAACCCATGATGCTATGGCCACTTGTTGAGTTCTATGTATAATATTGAGCTGTTGAAAAGGACATCTGTCCAATTATTTTTATTTGCTTCTGATGAAAACCTGGAACTTATCAAGAAGGTATGGAAACATTCAAGAAACTGGTACATGGGAGTAATGGTAATTTTTACAGTGCTAAGTGAACTTAAACGTGTCCTCGTACTGTTATTTCTTTTCTAGAGCTTTCAAGAATAAAGAATTCTTTTATTACCAGTACAGGTGTCGTTTTTCTCTGTATATCCACGGGGACAGAGGCATTCTTCAACGTTGCCCTTTCTGACTTTGCACTCACCACCGATACACTTTTTTTCTAAACATTTTGCTGAAATATCAAAAAATGACAATTAAGTTAAAATATTTTAAGAAATAGATATTTTGTTAGTTTTCTATATAATATAATTTATTTGTTAGAGAGGCCTCACTAACTAGAATAAAAGTAGAGGTTAGATTAGAATTTGCTAGGTCAATATGGTTTTTAACCAGGTAGTTTCAAGGTTTTTACTAAGTTATACATTATACAGATACTCGTATCAATAATATACGTCAATCCATGAAATGTATATAAAAATACTTTGTTTCTATTGTAATGTTCAACTACCGTAAACAATCTAAAAAGTTAATATTAACTACACTGCAAAAAAAACTAAACTTTTCTGAAAATGTCCCATACTTTTGACGGTGAACTATTTCGAATACTTTTCGGTCTTGAACCTTTTCAATAAAATAGTTTACGGGTTAAAAACTTTTCCTTAAAAATTATTTTCATCTACGCAACTTGGGTATATTAAACGTCATCAGCATTTCTTATTGTGTCTTTAATCCATTGAGAGATTTGATGGCGTAAGAGATGATGAGTTGGTATGACGCTTCGCTTGTAACTTAAGCTCTGCGGGTTCGAATAGTGAATGCCGCGTAAAACCTTTCCTCTATTTCAAAAGAAGCCAATATTTAATGGTGCAAAACCATATTTTATTTGTAAGTTGCAGCATTTAATAAAAGAAGGTTTTTACGGTTTTTTTGGAAACTCAGTTTAAAACAGTAAATTTGATGGGATTATTTTCAGTGTATTTAGAAGTAGATAAAGTACCTTTTTTGCATCCATTTTTGTCTGAAATGTAACCATCTGGGCAAATGCAAACTTCTTTGTCTTTCTTTATTATGCATTTTCCGTCCTGACAATTCTTCTCAACACAAGATGTTTCTACAAATTATTACAATTATTAGCTATAATTTCAATGCGTGATATAACTCCCACTAAAAAGTTTGGAAGGAAAATTATATTGTTAAAAATATTTAATTTTTTTTTAAATATTTGTTTTTAGTTAACTTTATAGGTCTGAAAACTATTCACATGAATTAAATATATAGCCATATATCATATGTAACCTAAAAATAAATAAAAATGTTGTCTCAACTTAAAAAAGAGTAGTAAACCGTATACAAACCGTATACTGTTAATACAACCGTATAAACCGTACAAAATATTGCAATTATAGGCTATAATTTCTATGCGTGAAATAAATCCCATTAAAAAGTTTGTAAGGAAAATTATATTGTTAAAAATATTCTTTTTTGATATTTGTTTTTAGTTCATTTTATAGGTCTGAAAAATATTCGCATGTATTAAATATATAGTCATATATCATATGTAACCTAAAAAATAAATAAAGCTGTTGTCTCAACTTAAAAAAAAAGCAATAAACCGTATATCACCTAGAAAAGTACAATAAAACTGCTTTTATTCATGGAGTGAACTTGATATATATTAAGAAAATGGTATTATCACCTAGAAAATGTGACGACAATTTATGATAGTCTTTGATAAGCTGACACATTTTAAAATATATTACTTTTTAAGTGCTATAATACTTAACATTGCAGGCAAAGCTCAATTTCATTCAGAATTGAAACAAAAAAAATCTATTTGTTATCAACAGCATTAAAAAGGTTGCTTTACACTTTCAAAACGATTGATGTTAGTTTTTACATCCTAAATGTTAGAAGAAGGCGTTCAAAACTGTTAACAATAAAAAAAAGTTTATTAAGCTTTATAAAATATAAACTTGCATTTGTAACCACAAAATTAACTCCAAGATAAAATTTAAAATAATTGCACTAGATTCAAATCAGGGAAAGATGATATAGAAAAATTTTGTAACACAAAAGGGTCATAATGAGTACAACATTAAAAATACTGAAATTCAGAGATATTTTTAGGCATAGTGTATTTAAGCGCGATGGGCATCAACAAATTTAGTTTCAATCTTACTTTGAGAAAGTTTAATTATTTTTACTAACGCATGAACTAACAAAGTACTAATACTAAAAATAACAACAGAGTTCACTTTTCCATAATGTATACTTAAATTAAAATTATTTTTAAGTACTTTTTTAGTATATTAATTTATTTCAACGTTTTTTTCAGCACCCGTTATTATATTAAACAAACAAGATTGCAAAGAGAAATCTGCACGCTCACGGCCGACTTTATTATCGGGTTACAAATAAGTTTGGAGAGCAAGGGGCTCTACCACAAGCTCCTCGGAAAGAGATATCATTATTCTCTGTTTTGAACCACTTGCACTTCGGATAGCGTGACGTTACGTGGAGCTCCTCTGGCCTTATAAGTTGAGTTGGTCATGGAATATGACAGTAAAAAGGACCGAACTCAATTTCTGTCATTTTTTGTTTTGAAGTAGACTAGATTTGTTATTGCTGCTCTGAAACACCCAATTTAATAGTTTATGATTATGAAAAGTTTATTTTTTGAAGCACACGTCTAGTTTTGTTTATTTTACTTTTACTTTTTTTAGCTGAAATTGGCTGTTACATTGATCCAGACTTTGATCTTACTCTCAAAGCTGTATTGTTATCTTTTTTAAGTAATTCATTCATTTTATCTAACAGCGTTTGTTAAAAACACATAAATGTTAAACAGCTTGAACTTTTTTTTTAATTATTACGAAAACAATACACGTCTCACTGATTAGTACTCCCCATTTAATTAATCCATACATAATTCTCATGATCAATTTATCAAGGGTTTTGAAAATTTTCCAATAAGTAAAAACTTTAAATTTAAGGAGTATGAGAATGTTGGACTGCAGGTCTCCTAACCAAAGTGCCTCAATGTTAATCCAATTGGGGGGGGGGGGGGGGGGTAGTATTTCCTAAGCCACTTTTCGCCGGCAGAATTGAATAATATTACAAAAGGTTTTTATAAAACGACAAACGTAGTTAACTTACAGGGATCTATAAACCCGCTTTTTGAAATTGCCTCGAATAATTGGTGTAAAATTATTTATTGAAAATATAAAAAATATATATATTTGAACCAATTTTAAAAAAGTTGGATTGTCGGACCCTGTAAGTAAAACAAAACCCTTTAGGAAAAATGTTCAATACAGCCGGAGAAATGTGGCTAGAAAATATTTGTTTCTGAATTTGGATTAACACTGAGGCACTTTGGTTTGAAGACTCGCGGTATAGCGGGCTCATTTCCTCTTAAATAATAAAACTATGTACTTACTTATACAAGTGCCGTTTTGCAATTCGTTTCCGGGTGGGCAAACACATTTTTCAATGTGACCATCTCTTTCACATTTTCCTTTGTGACAAGTTGTTTCAACGCAAGTACCTAACATTCGTAACAATAATTTCATCAGAAATGAATAGTTATCTATTACGGATACAGCCATTATTAGCCATCATTACAAAAAAGTCCCTTTATTTTTAATTCTGTTTCATGTATATTTATTAATGTTTAATTTTATTCGTGTTTAGTAGCACCTTAAAAAACAGTTAATTGTATAAAATAAAAGAAAAATTATCGTATAATAGAAATCAAAATTAATGTTTCTTGCAATACTACTTATACAGGGTGTTCCAAAATTGACCGGAATTGTATAGGACGCAATTCCTAAATATTTACCCGGCCCCCGCCAATGAAAAACGGCTAACTAATTGGCCGCCCTTTCGGTCGTGCATGAAATCTTGCACTTGTGCTACACAAGAATGTAGAACTTTTAGTTTGGTTTGGTTGAATTTACATCTGATAAAAATTACAGGTTCAACTAGTTTTCAAAAAAAAAAAAAATTAGGAGGCTGTTCATTTTGATAGGTTGTTGCATTATTGTTAAAAAAAACCTTGATGTTGACCATTAGTCAATACATAACAATTATTGTATTTTGCTTATTTATGCTAGGTAGGTATGCACACATACAGGGTGATTATAAAATAACGCTCCCTATTCGGAGTGGTCTGTAGCTTGAATGAATAATCCAAATGCTAAAAACTTTGAGACACTTACTAATCAAGAAGAGGGGAAAGAATGGAATCATAAAAAACAAACTCGTCTCCTGACCAGGGTTCTAAATTACGAGGCGTAATTGGATGCGTTGGCCGTAATTGGCCATAATTGACGACGCCTCGTAACTTAGAACCCTGGTCAAGAGACGAGTTTGTTTTTTATGATTATTCTTTTTTGTGATTATTTTTTAATATTCTATCTTTTTTATGATTCCATTCTTCCCCCCCCCCTTCTTGATTAGTAAGTGTCTCAAATTTTGAAGCATTTGGACTATTCATTCAAGCTACAGACCACTCCGAATAGCGAGCGTTATTTTATAACCACCCTGTATATTCCGGTGTGTGTGCATGATCAGAGACCCGCTAATAATATTTCGTCAAGTAAGACAGCCACAGAAGGATTTTTTACTGACAGAGAAAGGAAGTACACACAGAAAAAGGCGGGAATTGAACCCGCATCATTACAGCGCGCGGACTGCTAGCGTTATGGCCTGTGATCCAAACCACTCGGCTATCGATCCCCACATGACACCCTAAATTGTCTCCGTGTTGGTAGATGGTGCGGTTGGTAGGTTCAGTCTCTACCCTACTATAGAACTATTTGGTCCCAACACATGCACATTTCGACAAACTGTACACTTCTATCGCAAAACGTATAGCTCCTTCCAATTTTCAAACATCCAGCTCGAATTTGAAACACACCAAATTATTTAAATCGAAATCCAAACACAAAAATTCCATTTTCGTGGTTACTAATCATTTTTAGTAGTTTTAGAAACTGTGATGTAACAGAATCTTCAAATTGTAAAATTACTAGGCAATATGTCGATTCAATCAAACCAAACTCAAAACAAATGCATCCCTTCGTCAACACATTCTCGTGCTGCCCTAGTTCAAGTATGCAACCACGACCAAAACGCGTGATCAATTGGCTTTTTGCTATTTTTCGGAGGGGCCGGCTCAATATTTCGGAATTGCATCAATTCCTATTCCGGTCAATTTTGAAACACCCTGTATGACAATATTCTTCAAACCGATAATATGAGCAAGTTTTGAGTGTGATAATACAGTTAACTTTTAGTTAATGTTGCACTTCCGACCGTTTAAAATTATGTGAAAAAGGGGCTTAGTGAAATTTAACAAGAGGCCTCTTAACCCAATGGAATTTGTTTATAGTTGTCTCATTCAGCAAGCAAAGATTGGTTGTGTTATAGCCCTGAAAATAGGCTAGAAATTGGCTGCTGAACCTCACCTTTAAGTAGGTAAGAACGATATAAAAGTTTTATTTATAAGCTTAAAACAACTTCTTTAATCTTGTATCTTAGAGGTAAAACGATCATTCACTAGTGTTTAAGTATAGCACATTAGCCTGTTTTCTTACATACACAGAGCTATTTAATATATTAACCTGTTTTCTTACATTACACAGAGCCATTTAATATATGAAACGTGCTACCATTTAATATCTTATCATCTTCATTTTAAAAGGGATGCTTTCATTGTTTAGAAATTGATAATTTATCGAACAGAGACACACGCATGCACCTACAAGTTTTTATATCTACGTCTTTCTGAACTTTAACTTTATTTTGATTGCACAAGGCCAATGATATTCGAAACTCGTCCGTAACTGCAAGCGTAATCAGACGCGAGAAGTCTAAAGACGAATAAATGTATCAATTTTGTCGCCACAAATTCGATAAGGTATCTTAAAAGTTCATTTAATTTCATTTAAATTTGATAGTTTATCGGGAGAGTACATACACGTGTAGCACCATCTAAATTGGAAATTTATTTGCATTGCACTTGAGAAATCATAATTAAGACTGGTTTTTAACGGTATACTATCCTTCAAGGTTGTGCATGCCTAACGAGAAAAAAATCATCCCTCTGAAAAATATTTAAATGTATCAGTTTTGTTTTTAGGGTGATAACAGAATATCTCACTTATTTCACAGTATCTGCCTGTGTAAGGGCTTTCACAGTCACATAAAAAGTCGTCTTCGTTTGTAATGCATTTTCCGTAGATACATGGGTTATCATCACAGGAAAGTGTCCCTGAAAAAACATATAAAGTTTTTTATATGTATTACAAAAAATATTTGCTTACACCTACATCCAGAAATGCTCTTCAAAATTTGTACCAATTTAGCAAATGACCCTAAAAACCGTAAACTTATGTAATTTAGACGAAATCTTTATGCATAATTTATTTTTAAAAAGTTAACTTTTAAAAGCAAGTTCAGCATCCCAAAATAAGGGCAGGTCTTCAAACTGAATGCATTTATGTTAATCAAATGGCAAAAGAATATCTCTTCACCACATTACTCCGGTTGCATTGAATGTCATTAAAAAAGTTTTCTATAAGATAAATGTAGCTGACTTCCAGGATTCCATCCAAAAATTTTCAAACAAGTTTGAATATATTTTAGCAATTTTCAATAGATTACTTTACAACAAAATACTCGAATCAATTTCAAAAAGGAATGATTATTTTAAAAGGAAAGGAATAAAAGAGCCCTGTAAGTCAGCTACATCTATCACATAGAAAAAAAAACTATTGAAGAAATATTCAATACAGCCAGAGTAATGTGGCTATAACCGCCCTGGTGGCGTAATCGTTAGGATGCTAGCCTTTGGAGCTGCTGGTGTCGGGTTCGAATCCCGGTCATGAATGGATGTTTGTGACCTTCAATAAATGTTGTTATTTGTCTATGTGTTTGTGACGTCTCTTTCTTTGTGTGTATCTTGTGCTTGTGTCATTTCTGGGGTTTAGTACAATAGACTTAAAGTCGCAGTGTTTGGCGATCTTGCCCCCCACCAAGAAAGTCATAAGTCATAATGTGGCTATAAAATTTTTCTCCATTGGATTAACACAGAAACACTTTGGTTTAGTCACTCGCGTCCATTCCCAATTATATCTCCTTATCTCATAATCCCTTTTCAAATACCCACCGACCTTCCTATAATCTACTACTCCAAAGGTCCCATAAAATCTGAATAACAAATTTTTTCGCATTCAAAATGGGAAGATAAAAGGCATAGCTGCCATTATATTCACACTGCGATAAGAGCATCCTTTCTTTGTAGTTATCATCAGGCACTGTTGGCATTGTGTGTGGATTTTCACACAATACTTGAAATAGATTATTTTAAAATACCTTAGTTTAGGTTTGTGAAACTATCTTTTTTATTGGGAAATAGGAATACTGAAAGGACAATGTTAAACAAATTCAGTACGAAAAAACTCTTGAGGCAGTACCAGATATTTATTGGAATTGTTGCAGTATCACTAATCTATTTTTTTTTTTAATGTTCCATGCAATAGATGTGATTTCTTCGCGATTGCAATTTTTTTTTATCTTGCCTTCATTATTTTCAACTAAAATATATAGCATTTTAGGGCCGCCCCGATGGAGCAATCATTAGGACGCTAGCCTTTGGAGCTGCTGGGATCGGGTTCGAATCCCAGTCAGGCATGAATGTTTGTGATCGTCAATAAATGTTGTTATTTGTCTATGTGTTTGTTTTGTCCGCTCTTTGTGTGTCTCTTGTGCTTGCAAAAACTCTTTCTGTGTCTATCCCACTTGACGAAAGCTTATAAGCGGTTTTCTGAACAAGCACTCAAGCTGGAATTTATATGTACCTACCATACCATAGCATTTTAGGTTACTTTTGGCCTAATAAATTTCTTCGAATCGGGGTATCTCAATTCTCACCTAATACGAAGACGAAACTTAGCTCTCTATAATGGAAATTTTATAATTAAACTACAGAATGTATCTCTTTTCGTAATTACTCTTAAAATTTTATTGAGCCATACCATATCACTCCGCAATCAGAAACGTACAAATTAATCTAAATTATTAATGTCTATAATTAATCTATTTTGGGTATGTCACCTACAATCCACCAAAAATTGGCCTGGTCGTCCTAGTCCTGCTTCAATTTTAGTCAGTCGTACGAAGTGCCCTAAATGACTGAAAACGACTTATTGTCTTCTTAAAGAAGCTGACTAGACTATAAAAGATTAATTTATGTACAATAATATCACTGGAGCAACCAACTTTTAAGTTCTTTAAAATTACTAATTTAGCTACAGCTTCTTTCTAAATTACTTTCACGTTACTCATTGGTCATTTGATCGTGCTATCATCTACAGTACATGAACGTTATTAAATTATTAGTTGGTGCTGCCATCTGAAGTACTTTCAGATTACTAACGAGGTAGTCCTGCTTTATGTATTACATTCACATTAAGAGTGCTTTGGTGCTCTGCCATCTATAGTTCAAATACGTTTTCTAATAGGTTGGCGATGCTTTCAAAAACACATTACGTAAACTAATACGCAGGGTGCTGCTATCTACGGAACATTTCGTTTCTGACCGTTGGTTATTCTGTCTACAGTACTTTTAAGTCAAAAATGTATTTGCGTACATTCTAGATACTATTCGTGGTAAAAGAAATATTTAAATAATAGTTTTTCCGAAATCGTATGTATGTAGAGAAAAATCTTGTAGAGTTTCGCTTATACACGGATGCAATTTTTATATTAAAAAAATCATAATTCAGCAAAATAGTTTCCCTTTTCAATTATGCAAATTATTTAAACGGGAGTTCGATTATTATGGTCAAACAAAAGTCCCACATTAGGTAATTTGATCACTATTGTGCTTGAACAATATTTCCACATATAATTACATAAATAACTTGGGAAAATATAAAAGCTAAACTCTAATTTCCGAATTTAAATTTCACTTAATTTAAAAGAATACTTTATATAATTTGGAATCTTTCCGCAATGAACCACGAAAGCAAGACTAAATGCTGGAAACAGTAACGTATTGCATCCTTGTATCATTTCAAGTTGTAACAAGATACAAAATTGGGGGTGAAAAAGTAGACGATACCTTGAAATTTTAGAATTTTACATCATTCACGAGTGATGGATCTAAACGACGTTCCTCATACGTATTTCATTTAAAAGTTTTTTTTTAAAAGAGTAAAATACATCATTCTAAAGTTGGGAATCATTTGCAGAGAAGATATATTCCTTTGACTCCTTCTTTTTAAGGCTTTAATTGGTTGAAATTACTTATAATAGTGACTGGAAACTAGTTCTGTAAGTCACAAATACGATATTAAAGCTTTCTAGCAAGTTTTCTAGCATTTTCAATTTATCTGCTTTTTATTAACAAAGTTTTATGTCAAAATGGACTTATGGTCACAGAATACGTTGTTGCTGCACTACATCAACTTTAAGGTCTATTTCCGATACAACGAAGGATTCATGTTTAAATTGTGTACAAAATTTATCTATATTTTCTGATTTAATATGCTTCCAAATGGTTAAATCATGTTTTGATATTCCTCTAAAAATTTTCATGACTTTTGAGATCCCAGTGTTTCTTTATAATGTGGATATTACCATGAAAATTGAATGTTTTTTCACAACCTGTAAAGTAGTGTCAGTTTTTAGTAAAAAAGTAATATTTTGAAATTGCGCGAGTTATTTACAAATGTCTGTCCTAAATGGATTTTCAAAACTTATACTGACCAAGGATTTTTTCAACAATGCGTAGTAATGTAGCAAAAAAGACATAAAATTTTTATTATGATGTAACTTCTACTTTATGATTTATGATGCAGCTTCTTTATTATGATGCAGCTGAGTATATATCATTAAAGACTAAGAAAACGCACCCATGAATGACGTATTTCAGTGATACATGCTAAGCTGATTTATCAATGTCTTATACTTGTATTCGAAGAATTATTGCATGAAATGCAGCGAACTGTCTAACAATTTTGTGATTACTACAACACATTTGACAATTTTTAAAAGTTTCGCAATTTTATAAGCTATTACTAAATATGTCTAATACTTTTGATGACTTGTATTACGTGTGTTACGACGCACATTTGGAAGAACAAATATCGTCTTTAATGTTACTATATATATATGATACTCAGAATGGACGTAAAGATTGAAAAACAATTTGCTTCAATCTGATCGTAAAATATTTAATAAAAAGATTGTTCCTTTTTTAAAAAAATAACAAACCTAAACAAAAGCTAAAATTCTTATAAAGAATGTTATTGAAAAAAAATCATGCAACAAATATTTAAACGAAAACCTTACACCTATAAATTTGTAGAAAATGCAAAGTCATTTTAGGGTCATTTTTTACTAGTTAAAATCTTCTCCTCCAAGAAGAGCTGACTAAAGTAAAAGGAGAAGGAAGGCTTTTCTCAATTATAGTTTAGTTTCTTTACTTAATTTGTCTATGTCTTCTTTAATGCCTTTTTGAGGAGAAGATTTTAATAGTTTTAAACGATTTATAAAATACACTCTTAAAACGAACGAGCGATTTTAACTCAGTATGAGTAATTTTCACTCCTCTAGTCTGGAAAATGCACTTCTAATCTTGGAGTGGATCCTTTGTGTGTTAAACCTCCGACAGGATCACTCCAAACGAGTGATTTTAACTCAGTCTGATTTAATATTCACTCCTTTCCAGTGTCGAAAATGCACTTCTCCTACTGGAGTGGATTTCACTCGTTTGTTTTAAGAGTGTAACGTTTTGTATATTCTGCAAATTTATTTGTATGAGATTTTCGTTAAAAAAATAAGTTGTTCAAAATTTACCATCCGTTTTCGGATCATTTCACCACTCAATAAGCCTGTCGTTTTGTTTTTAGTTAGCATCTGTAAGTATATTAAGAGACTTACGTTTGTACGTAACTAACGTTTGTATACTGGGTAGAATCAGGAAAGATAAATTTTTATCTTCCTATTTCTAAAATTTCCCCCTTTCGATTCCACAGTAAGAGTCCAAAAGTAACATTTAAAAGTGGATAGCTGAGCTTGATCTTTTTTTAAAATAAATATACAAATATTTACGCTAATTAGAGCATTCGCTGAAATAGCACAATTTTTGGAGAAAACTCACATATTTAGGGCAAAGGTTCATTACATAATGAACATTTTATATATATTCTTACTTTGACACAAGCCATTTCTTTCTTGATAACCATTCTCACATCGGCATTGTTTGGCTCTATATGCAAAAGAGCAACCCAGGCTTTTCTCACCACAATAACATTCTGAAAAATAATAAGTATAACATTCATGAAAATCACTATACAAACCAACATTTTTTAATATTTTATTATCAGTTTAAATGAAATGAAAACTACATAGGATAATACTTTTGAAAACATCGACTTAAAAACATCTTATTTAAATTAGT
This sequence comes from Hylyphantes graminicola, assembly GCA_023701765.1. NCBI lineage: Eukaryota > Metazoa > Arthropoda > Arachnida > Araneae > Linyphiidae > Hylyphantes > Hylyphantes graminicola. Next base: position 25,955,844 of record CM043120.1, on the reverse strand, counting down.
TTCACCTTTTGAATTTTATAGCAAAATGATAATAGTCAGTTTTAATATTATTTTTAAGTTCTAACATCAATAACAAATTGCCGCTAAGCCTCGCCAACAGCATATTATTAACTCGTATATATTGCATATTCATCTCTGGGTATTTTATAAAGATTAGCGCAAAATGATTCGAAACCAGTCAAGAAACACACGTATTCAGTCAAACATAACACGGATTATTTCTAAGCTGGTATCATGCCGGCGCAATGGCTAGGGTGCTAGCCTTTGGAGCTGCTGGGCTCGGGTTCGAATCCCGGTCATGGCATGGATGTTTGTGTTTGTCAATAAATGTTGTTATTTGTCTAAGTGTTTGTGGTGTCCTTCTTTGTGTTCTATTGACTGTCTCTTCTGGAGAGCGGGGTAATGGGCTACAAAGCCTACACTCTTCCCTTCTAGAGGGCGCAATCACTGTCATTTGTCAAGCTGGTATCATTCTAATGTTATTCACTTTGAGGTACAGTGTCTAACTTATTTTTAGTGCCCCAGAAATAAATAGTGCTTTTGTAATGCATTCTGATGATACTAAAACACAGGTCTGATATTTATCAAAAAGTTAAAAAGGAATATTATCTGCACTGTTAAAAAAAATTGGTGAAAGATCGCACCAGAATCCTGGAACTTTTCAGCTGCCACCCCTATTTGGAGCGTTAGTTTATAGCTTTTTCGGTACATCAAAGTTATAATTCTACTACAAAATCGGAAAATTCATGCTTCAAATGGTGGTGGCAGCTATAAAGTTCCAGGATTCCGTTGTAATTCCGTACCAACAATTTTTGCAGCATATAAAAATATAAATAGCGCAATTTTTGATCAAATTGAGTTTGACCGCTAGAATATTAACTCATCATATATTCGTTTTGTCAAAAAAAAATCTGAATGATTCTTAGATTAGCTTATAATGCTTAACAGTGCACAGATCTTTATGGTTCATTATTTACAAAAAGTTATTGTCAATTTACAAGAAAATATCTTGCTTAATGTGCCTTTCTTTAGCATTTTGATACATTCTTGTCAAATTTCTACAATCCCTCTTGAAAGCTGTTATCTTCGAACGAGATTAATAAATACTTAGAACGTAAAAAAGGCTAATGCTTTTTAATTATTGCACTTTTTAACAAAGTTTGTACTCCTTAAGTGCACAAATCTTTTATTTCTTTACATAAAAATTGAGACTAATTGTTTACCTATGTCTATCTCAATCCATAAAAAAATTGGTATGTCTCCAGACAAAAGTAGAAGTTTATATAAAGGTATGAAACCCATATTAGGTACGTTTACATGGGCCATCGAATCCATGGATTGAAGAGCAAACTCAGCAATTTTCCCTCTTGGGGGATTTTCTCCCAGACAGAACCGAAATTGCAGGGTTCATTGGAGATTTTGAAACCCCTACAATGAAGTAGGGTTTGATGTTTCTTACGATGGATTCGACCACAGACTATCACTTGGGTTAGAAATGCTGCTCGTCCTCTTTTTATCCTCTAATGGGGATTTTTACATTCCATGGATTCGATGGCTCGTGTAAACGCGCCTGTTGAAATAAACATACATACAGAGTATTACGCAATAATGCAAGTGCATACAAAATCTTACGCCTACGAGTATTAAGATGCTACGGGTGTTCAGAACTTGCATATAAGTAAGTGTGAATATATTGAGTTGTTTTCATATTCTATGCAATCATATTCTATTTGTATTGCACAGTATTTAGTGCATTTATATTTTATATTATAACCTACCTTAATTTTACAAATGACAGTGAGTGCGCCCTCTAGTAGGGAAGAGCCTAGGCTTTATAGCCCGTTATACCATCCGCCAGAAGAGACAGTCACAAGAGACACACAAAGTAAGACGACTCAAACACATCGACAAATAACAACATTTATTGACAAACACAAACATCCATGCCTTACCGGGATTCGAACCCAGCAGGTCCAAAGGCAAGTACCCTAACCATTGCGCCGGTGGGTCGGCTCTCACCTTAATTTAGTTCATTATATGAAGAGTATAGGGGAATAACCGCTTGATTTTTTAGGAGTCTTGCCGTAATTGTGCCTGCTTGGCGGACATTGGCGGCAGGAAACCGGTTTTTCTTTTGGTTCTTCATTAGCGGTACAAACGTGTGACTCGTTGTCCACTGATCTCTGGTGGGAATCAGGGTTTCAGCGAAAGAAAAACCAGGTGAGTAACCTGTTTCTTTACACTAGTTTAGGCTATTTCTTGACATTATCGATAAAGAGGCCTATCGAGGAAAGCCTTCTACGAAATCAGGCGGTTTTTCCCGTGTTCTCTTCATATATTTGTGACGTTATGGTCCAGGCAAACTATTTAAGAAGGTATTCAACGACATATAATTTTATGCTGCTGGTCTAGGCCTAACTTTCGCACTTATCTCTCCAATTGCGAAATAAAACCCTACCTCTGCATATCCCTCTTGTTGAGTCGAATTCATGTCCGGAAAGGCAGTCGCATGCCTTGGCTCCATGGACAAACGTACACGATGTAGCTTCTCCGCAGTCACATTCTGAAGAAGAAAAAATAGACATAAAAAAATATTCCAAACAAAATTTTACAAGCCGACAAAAATTTATTCATGTATAAAAGTGTATTTTTACTATTCTTTATTTATAAATCTGCTCAAATTATTGGATTCGTGTAATTAATATTTTTATTCGTGCAAAAAAAAAATATTTGCCTCGGTAGTTCACACATGTGCAGAAAAGATATTTTACAGCTTGACTTAAAAATACAGCATATATGCTCGAAAATTACAAATAAAATATTTTTTACAATTAACTGCAAAATTACTGCAACCACGGAAGATTTACGTGTGCCAGTACGGGGTGTAATCTGACTTACATTTTTTACAGTGGAATATTGATCGTTATTTTACTTACTTTCACAATATCCATCCTTTTCACTGTATCCTTTCTCGCAAACGCACTGTTTTTTGCCATCAACATCAAACACGCATTTTCCATAAATACCACAATCACATTCTGAAATAATAAAAAATTTATGCGAAAATCAATTCTAAGCATTCAAAAGCTATAAAATATTATAAAGGATTTATGGAATAAAAACTTTAAAAAAAAATATTAGCATTAATAAGTTTCTGAAGCCTTACAAAGTAATATAGTTTTTTATTAGTGAATATCATAAGGATTATGAATACAACTAACGGCAGAAAACAGAATTTTATTAACTGAAAAAATGCAAAGCCTATTTGTGCATATCACACAAAAAAAAATATTTGAAAAATATGTTTATACACTAATTGCCAACCTAAGTTGTGTAAATAGACATATGCTACATATGCTATGGAGAAGATCCTTTCGCGGATGTAAAGAGTTCCATAAATTATTTGTGAATCCATCCAGAAAACATGTTTTAAACATTAATTTCGTTTGAGGTCTAACAGATTTGAATAATATTTGAGAAAATTGGACAATTTTATCAGAATGAAAGGTGCATTTTGGTTAAATTGTATTCAAATCATTATGTATGTAAATATAACCTACAAGAGTTCCCAACTAACGAACCAATTGCGTTTTTCCCTCGGAATTTTCACCCTTTATTTTTACCCAAGTTAGGCTGGCACGGAGTGTAGAAAGAATATACATGAGAAATTTTGTACTGTCAGAAGATTGGCGCTGTGGTTTTTTAATTCTGCGACTGCTGTGTGGTAAAGTGTTTCACCATATTTTTGGTATTCTGTTGAACCACTTTTCTGGTTTTGGAAACAAAACAACGCCGCAACATTTCGCCACACAGCCGTTCCATTACAGCTACTAAAACGATCTTTATGGTGAAACCAATCAAAAAATTTTAAATAGTGTCGTCTACTATTCGTTCAGCACAAAACTATGAATGTGAAAGAAAATAAAAATCACAGCTTCTAACCTGTGCAACGTCCATCCTTTTCACCATAGCCACCGAAGCAATCGCAGTGCCTTTTACCTTGCTCGTCATACCTACATTTTCCATTCTCTCCACAATCGCACTCTACAATTGTAAAATTCATGTTAAATTCAAAAATGTAAGCATGATAGTTTATTAAAATATAAACTAAACTAGGAGGTGTATTCTCCTGGTAATTTTTTCTTTAATATATCGCGTTGAAGTCAGAAACACAACAACTCTGATATAAGCGAAAGTGGCCAGATCTACTGCATTTCGCAGTTCTGTTTAGTTTCTTACTCAACTATCCAGCTATGCTTGAAAAATTTTGATTTTTCCGGCAATGAAAATTATACTAACTTCTTTGGTGATAGCAAGTTCCCTCTTTTTTTCATAAACTTTATTATATTTTTTACGGTTTGCAAGTACCGTTTTTAACTGATCTGAGTAAAAATAACTTAATTGAAATACGATGTAGGAAAATTTTGATGATTTCGTAATTCAAAAGTCAATCACTGAAACAAATGAAGAGCTTAGTGGAAGAACGTGCTAAGTGACAAAAAAGTAAAAACAAGAAAATTAGCTTTAAAGTTTTTCGTTTGCACTCAGATCTGTTGAAAACCAAATTTGTAGTTTCACTTGAAATTTGGGAAGTTTTCTAAATTGAAGAAAACTATATCTTGATTTCTCACCATATGCAATTTTATTGCGTTTAGTTAATATTATAAATTTCTGGTACGTGTCTATGTTAAAAGTATCCAAAAAAATCATAAAATATACCTTTGCATCTATCCACGTCAAAAATGTATCCTGGGAAGCAGGAGCACGATTTGTGTCCGTTGTTAAACTTACAGGTCCCACCCCCACAATCGCATGCTGAAAACAATGAAAATCATGATTTCAGATACGTTATAATTGGTTAAGGTAGGCGAATACCTAAAATTTTAAAATTTTTACTATTACTTTAATCTTTTCCAAATTTGGCATAGTGATTTCAAATATAATGAACAATGCTATTTAGGCAAGATTTTTTAATTAACTACAATTTATTTATTTTAAACAGTGTTTTTCAACTAAAAAAAGGGGTTTACGCTAACACTCCTAGCATAAAAAGTTTTACGTTAATTTACCTGAAATTTTTTACAGATGCTATTTCAATATACATCTGTGCCATAAGCCTCTAACATCTGGTGCAAAAACAGTAGTTTTTTTTAAAAAAATGTCCAAGTGCAAGTCAATCGGAAAAAAAATATTGTTTAACAGAGGCTTCTCGTAAGATACTGCCGTTATCCCATTGCCCTTACGGCACCATTTGCGCATGCTCAGCATCTGCCGGAAATAAATTGCTCTTACGGCAAAACACTGCGCATGCGCAGACGGATACTGAAAGTGAAAGATGGTTTGCCATGTTGGCTTTATATTGCCTAAAGTTGATAAGGTTATGGGAATAAAAATGAACATATTTGAGATTAAATCGGATCCTCGGTTTCCGGTGTTATTTTCTGTTTTATTTACTTAACCCTATGAGCACACATAAGCACTTAGAATGAGGAGCTAATAAATGCTTAACAATATAAAGTAATTAAATCAAGTGAAATAATATTTCAGGTAGGCGAGTACCTAAATTTTTTGAAAAAATTGGTTTTGGGGCTATTTTCATAGGGGAGTAGGGGAGAGAATGGAATCATAAAAAACGAACTCGTCACTTGACCAGGGTTCTAAATTATGAGGAGTAATTGGATGTGTTGGCCGTAATTAGCCATAATTGGCTATGCCTCGTTACATAGAACCTTGGTCATGAGACGAGTTTCTGTTTTATGATTCCATTCTTTTTCGAAAAAAAAAACGAACTCGTCACTTGACCAGGGTTCTAAATTACGAGGCGCAATTGGATGTGTTGGCCGTAATTAGCCATAATTGGCTATGCCTCGTTATATAGAACCTTGGTCAAGAGACGAGTTTCTGTTTTGATTCCATTCATTTTCGAAAAAAAGAAACTCCTCTCTTGACCAATGTTCTAATTACGATACGTAGCCAATTATGGCTAATTACGGAAAACTCTTCCAATTACGCCTCGTAATTTAGAAATTTAGAACCCTGGGCAAGAGACAAGTTTCTTTTTTATGAATCTTAAGAAAAACTCGTCACTTGACCAGAATCTCGACTTGAATCTCGTTACTTTTGTAGCTCCGGTTCAGACCAAGTCTAACAACCAGACCATATTTTCTGATCAAGTGTCTGGTTCATGATGTCCGTGAGTCGTGATCACCTTGAATGTTAACATACTTTTTGTTTGAGTTTGAACCTTTTATTCTACTTCCGCCTGTAAACTGGGGTTCCTGATTTTCAACAATATTTAGATTTTTTTTAATGAACTTAGATTTTATGTTGCTAGTAAATTTCTAGTCCTTGAATTTTTCTGGAAAAGTGCTTGCATTTTCCCCCATAACATATGTATGAACCATGTTAATAAGGATATGAATTGAAAGACCAAAAGTTAGGGATTTCAAACAAAAAAAAACTTGATTTTAATACATCAAATGTGTGTGTGAACAGCAAAAACATGTTTATAGATAAATCTGAAGATAATTCAACAGCATAAATAAAAGTAAATGTTCGCACTTAAAATTTTTTATAAAAAAGTTAAAAGTACTTTTAGTAGTATAGTTTTATATAGTTATTTAAATTTTTCATGTCGTGATTCATAAAAAAAAAAATATGTATTGTTAAGCTATGCTGCTAAACAAAATTAACTGCTACACAAAGATTGATTACTTTATAAATTCAAGTGATTTAATGGCGCGATGTTGATTTATAAGCAACTAATTTGTCTTAAACTTTTTGCTGCAGATTTCTTCTACATTTTAGCATTTTTGCTACAGCAGTTTTTGACCCAGGTTGATTTCGATTGACAGTCTGTTATAATGCAGTTGCTTATATAAAGTCTTACGTCAATTGATCAAATAATAAAATAGGCTTAGAATTTGACGGTCTGTTATAATCCAATAATTCTATTGCAATCCAAGAACGCAAGCGGCCGGCGAGGTTAAAGCTTGATATTCAATAACAACCTAAACCTACACTACAACCCTAACTAACAACTTGGCGATTTTTCATTTGGCTGCTCTCAAAAACGCTTCGTTATCAAGTCGATATCTGCGCATGCGCAGATTTCCAGCAGTGTCGTAAGATTAGCCACATAGTACTTGTTTCAAATTAATTCATAAAATTTTGCATAAAACATATTCTTGTGATTTGTTTGTAACTCTAGAGGGTCATTGCACGTATCAGTTCAAAACGAAGAATTTAACACATAATTAATGTTTATAGGAGAAAAATTGAATGTGGTAGACTTGTTAGCGTAAACCCCTTTTTTTAGTTGAAAAACAGCATTTAAAATAACAAATGTATATTTAAATGTAAAAAAATTCCTTAATAGCATTGTTTAGCATATTTGAAATCACTATGCCAAATTTGGAAAAGATTAAAGTAACAGTAAAAATTTTAGAATTTAGGGGAATTTTGGGTATTCGCCTACCTTAAGACACTTCTCTTATAAATTCATTAAACTAAAATCCTTTTTTTTTAATTTTATTTGTATCAATAAATAAAACCAATAATGCACGAACCTCATATGAAGAGTACACCGGAAAAACCGATTGATTTTGCAGAGAAGTTTCCTTAACAGGACACTTTGGCGATGATAACGAGTGATCGCCTAAACTTGCGTAAGGAAACCAGTTCCTACCACAGAGATCGTAGTGAAAGTAATAGAGTTGCAGATCACGTGACCTCCAATGCTTACGACGGGACGCGCAAGGAGCTCCCAGAAGAGCCCCAATGAAGTCAGTGTTGTAGGTCACGTGATATACCACGCTAATACTTCAACTACCATATCTGTTGTTCCTAACTACCAAGATTCAGGCGATTGGCGATCCCAACGCTTGGACCAAGCGAAGAAAAAAGAGAGAAACTGGTTTTCTACCGCCAAGCAGACAATTACGGGCGTCCGCCTAATAAATCAATCGGTTATTCCCGTGTACTCTTCATATGTAAAATACATATTTCACTAAAATAACTAAAACACCCACTTTTATTTATTTATACGTTTCAACAGTTTCGAGTACTGTTGAACTCCATTTCTAAGGTTAATTAGTCAGTAAGTCGAATTCAATCTACAATAATTTTACTTAGTAAACTTAGTAAAATACTTTTTTAAAACTGTCTATGGGACGAAACCAGGAGTTTTTACATACTTTTACAATTTCCATCTAAGTCACTGTATCCTTCTTCGCAAACACATTGTTTTTCACCTTCCACTAATACACATTTTCCATAAATTCCACAATCGCATTCTGAAATTTAAAACTAAAGTTACAATTCAGCTTAGTTAATAATACCCACATTATCAAAGGTTACATTAATTGAAAAATATGTGACACTTAATAAAATACTGTAAAAAAAATTAAATATCCAGTATTGAAAGGTTAGAATGAATCATATTTAAAAATTCGATTAATTTTATTGTAATATCTAGTTTAGGTAAACCTTAAAATCAAATTACTTAATTTCCAAATTGATATTATATGATACATAATAAAATTAATAAAAATAGTTAAAATTGGCTAAATTATTGATAAAATTGGTCCTCCTCATGGTTTGCATGGATGTTATTTGCCGCTCTGAAGATAGTAAATTATCATACATCAATGATAATTATATGTATGCCTTTTTAATAAATAAAGTGCGTCCCAAAAGTTACAGACAATGGTTATAGACAACGTTTTTTTTAATTTGCAATTGAAAAAAATAAGTAACAACTTCAAAATAATTTTTAAACATAAAAAACATCAATACAATAATAATACTATACAACATTGATATAACTCATTCACAGACTTTGTGATAAAAATATAAAAAATATTTTTGCTGTCCCAAAAGTTTAAAGACAATTTATCCCTTTAATGTTCAAATTTTTTAGCAGGTTTTACTAATCACTTCAAAAATTCGATCAATCATACTCAAACCAAGAGTTTGAAGAATTTCTGGAATTAGATTAAACTAACTTCGTTCAGTTTGCAGCTTTAAATCTGAACTGTTGCAAATTGACCCCAATTAGCATATAATTCTCTAGCTACACTCCTTGCCAAGCTAAGTTGGGAAAATAGAAATATGATATGGAAAAGACCCTTCCGCGCATGTAAAGAGTTCTATAAATTATTTGTGAATCAACCCAGAAAACATGCATTAATGCATTAAAATGCATTGAAAACATTAATTTTGTTTAAGGTCTAGATTTGAATATTATTTTAGAAAATTTGGCAGTTTTATCAGAATAAAAAGTGTACTTTGGTTAAATTGTATTCAGATCATTTTGTATGTAAATATTACCTTACAAGAGTTTCCAACTAACGGACCAACCGCGCTTTTCCCCGTCTGCTTTTCTACTCTTTGTTTTTACCCGAGTTAGGTTGGCACTTAGTGTAATATTCCTCATATGTTCTCCATTGGGTTCAGGTGAGGAACTAGGGCTGGCCAGTCTATAACAGTTACTTGGTTTTGTCTAAACCACTGCACTATATAGAGTTTGACACGTGAATGGAGCCATTGTCTTGCTATTATATCCATTTGTCCCCACCTGTTTTGTCCGTGCCTGGTCCAAATCCAACTATCAAAATTTTTGATTTTTGGATCCTATTATTATCCATTGGTCTGTACCATAGAGTCTGGACCTATAGATACGGATAGCTGGAGTTAAACTATAGCTTCTTACCTGCGCAAAGTCCGTCCAGTTCAGCATAGCCCCCGAAGCAATCGCACTGCTTGTTCCTATTTTCGTCGAACCTACATTTTCCATTATTTCCACAATCACACTCTGAAGTTAAAACACTTATGTTAGAATAAATAAAATTCGCTGTAAGTATAGATGCCTTGTTAAAAAATGAATTAAAAATATTTTGTATCGTGTATAAACTCATCTTAAAGTGAATTGTTTTTTTCTAAGTAGATATTTTGTTAATATATAAAATATTTTTAATAATGCGATTACGTAAAAGAAAAGAGCCTTTAACCTATAACCACATTTTCCGAGATTCGTATCCTGGAACTATATGGGTTAAGTTGAAGTATTTTAGTAGTTTTTGACTCTTCTGAACATGAATAATGCGACAGTTAGATCAGTTTCCTAATTTAAGACTTTTTAAATATTCAAGATGGTAGCCAAAGGCAAAATGAGATGGTGGCCAAAGCACAACATCAAAATTTTATATTTAAACTATTCCTCAAAATAATTTAAATTGCTTTAATAATAGTTTTTAAGCAATTGGTGCGTGTTCCTTATACATTTTACATTACATCTTTTTTTTACGTATGTTAAAATATTTTACTTAAAATTTGGATTTATTGAATACTTTTGTCAGTTTTAGCTTTTCTAAAAGTTTTTAAAGTGGAAGAATGATAAAACTTGATTTCACATTGAACACAATTTCATTGCGTTTTTTATAGTTACTTAATAGATTTTTGGTGCATGTGTATGGTAAGAGTGTCATAAAAAAAGTATTAACTTTACCTCTGCACATATCCTGGTCAAAAATGTATTTCGGGAAGCAAGAACACGACTTGTGTCCGTTGCTAAACGTACAGGTGCCGCCAACTCCACAATCGCATTCTGAAATCATTTAAAAAAATTAATTCAAATACATATATTTTTAATTCATTTTAATTAAGACATAGTTCTTATTAATACATTTAAATTTAACTTTTAAAAGACCATTGATACACAAAATTCTTATTTGTGTCACTAAATAAAAGACACTAACCTCGTAAGTAAGATACATATTTAAGTAATATAACTGAAATACATAATTAAATTTATTTATATTTTTCTGTCATTTCGAGTTATGTAGAACTGAATTTATAAGGTTAATTCGTCAGTATGTCGATTCATATGAAAATCCATTTATTCGAATTTCTGGCTATCCGAATATTATCCGACCCCAATTAATTCGGATACTTTAAGCTTTACTGCACTTCCAAAGTTTTAAAATAGGAAATAATTTTGTTATCATTTGCTACTTTAGTACAAAACTTGCAGATGTAGTTAATGCTTACTTTCGCATTTTCCGTCCTTTTCGCTGTATCTTTTCTCGCAAACACAATGCTTTTCGTCATTCACAAATTCGCATTTCCCATATATTCCGCAATCACATTCTGAAATAGAAAAGCTTTTTTCAATTCACACAAGAATATATAAAAATATATGGTATCCTATTCCTTCCTGTGTTTAACGCATTTTCTCCCTTTTTACATTAGTGTAAACATGCAATGTGTCTTCAAAAATGACCATATAATTTGTAAATAATACTTCTTAAATAATAATTTAATCACGGAAAATATGTATTCGAAATAGAAAACTGATTTCTATCATTGAAAATACTATTTAATTAGCATAGCAATTTAGTTTTTCATCAGCTTTCAATTTTTGTAACTGTACCTTAATTCTCAGTTTGTCAAAATTAAAAGTAACACAATATAAAATAGCCATTGAAAGTTCGAAATATGTGCAGCTGGGAAAAAAAAGTCTGAATAAAATTCGACTACTGTCTAAAATAAAATTCGAACTAAAAGATTCCTTTTAGATTAAATTATAGAATTTTTTATTACTTAGAGCAAAATTAAAGAACTCGTGTTCTACGAAGTAAGCCACTGGGCTTGCAAAAAGTAAGAGAATACAAAATTTTGAAAACAAATTAATTGCAAAAACTCAATCAGACAGAATGACAGAACTCTCCATTATTTTATCCAAATATGAGAAAACAAGAAGCCATCGTAAATAAATTACACTAAACAGGAAAAAAAAACGTTAACATTTATTCAGCACAGGATCAAGAATAACCATAGAGTTAAGAAAGAGAATAGAGCGGTCCATGTATGTGAGCAGTAAAGCACAAAAGAAGCAGGCTAGAGAAGTGCATCTTGGGAAACCTCAGTGCCACTTTCGGTTACTATGTTATGTGCAGTAGCTCAAAAACATACAAAGCGATGCATATTGGGATACATCAGTGCTAGTATGTTATGCGCAGTAGCTCGAAAAACCTAACAGCTCTGCTTCAAACCTTTTGAACTAATAGACTCCCTCTACTACTCTTTCTTAACTCTATGAGAATAACTTATTTAGTGCCGCCTCGGTGGCTGAATGGTTAGTGTATTAGCCTTTGGAGCTGCTGAGGTCGGGCTCGAATCTCCGTCAGGCATGGATGCTTGTGACTGTCAATAAATGTTGTTATTTGTCTGTGTGTTATTCATTTCTTTGTGACTGTAAAAATTTCTTTCTGTGTCTGTCCCACTTGACGAAAGCTTATAAACGGTTCTCTGAACAAGCACACAAGCTGGAATATATATGTTTCATACCATACCATAACTTATTTAGTCAACTGACTTCTTACCTTGGCAACGTCCGTTCTTTTCAGCATATCCTCCAAAGCAGACACATTCTCTTTTTCCGTCCACGTATCGACATTTTCCGTTCGTACCACAATCGCACTCTGAAATTGTAATATTAGAAGAAAAGTCACATTTTACTAAGTTTTAATTAACTACACTCTAGTAGAGCTTTATTAATGTAAACTTCACTGTTTAAAAAAAATATTACTATTTTATAATTTTAATACATATATTTTCTGTAAAAAGACAACAGGTTATAATTAAAACGCAGTATCACAAAAAAAAAATCGTTTTTATCATAATAGTAAGAAATGAATACTTGAAGTCAATGAAATTTTTAAAAAAAATTTAACGTTTTGAAGAGTTCAAAAAGGAATTATTTATAGGTAAATGGACAGACGTAATATTAAAAAGTGAATTTTAAAGAAAGTATCGATGTAAAATATACCTTTGCATCTATCTACATCATATATGTATCCTGGGAAGCAGGAGCAAAACTTTTGTCCGTTATTAAACTTGCAGGTGCCGCCATCCCCACAATCACATTCTGAAGCAAAAAACGAATTATATACGTATATCAATCGTTAAATGGGAAAAAAGGATCAAGCAAAAAAAGGTTCATATTTTCATAGATTTGTGTAAAAGAGATACTTATCGTTTTATAGAAGAAATATTTTAGTTTTACATCTAGATGTAGAGACAAAAGGGTCAAATAAGGGACTATAACCCTTTTTATATTTTTCCAGAAAACTATCACTGGCAGCACTAGCTTGAATTTCTTGTTTAGTTTACTTCTGGGGAGTTTTTAATTGCTTTCGTTGTTTATTAACAAATATTTGTGGATATACTAGACAATATTATTGTATAAAGGTCTATGTTAGTGAATCATGGAATTAACATTATTACCAAATGATAACAAGTTTCTTTACACCAAGATTCATCCCACACAGAGATATGCCACTCTACGTCAATAAAATTGGACCGAAAATTTCCCTATTAAAAAACAATGTGTTCCATTGATAGAAATAAAAAAAAATGCTTATTCACTTGCCAAACTTTCACGGAGAAAATAAAAAGGGAAAATTTGAAACAAAAAAATACACCCATTGGATAGTTAATTTTTTGGGGACTAGACTTATAATTGCTCGTATTCATTGTAAATAAAATACAAAGGATAATACAGTTTGTTTCATTGTGCAGATTAGTTTTTTGTTGTACTTTCACGTTAGATTTTCATTTGGGGCCTGCGTGTCGGATAATTGTAAAAAGTGGTCAAGACTAAAAGCAAATTTATTTCAGTGGGTATTTTGATTATTTAAGTGCTTTCCTCTGAGACTTTTCTTTGAATAAATGAGAACAATAGATTGTTAATTGTAAACTGGGTTGAAATTCAGCAAAATTCGAATCGCTAGTGGCTATCCCTTGGCTTAAGGAAAATTATTCTTTCTGCCGCAGGTACTCATCAGGAAACACATTCCACAAACACTACAACTAAAAAATTCATTGGTTGAGAAAAATGTGTTTCGTCTCTTTTGAAAACTTTAAAAAAATGTCTTTTGGTGATTCATATAGTTATTATAATAAAATAAATTGATTTTCTATATTCATAAAATATTTTAAAATTTGACCATATTAAAATCATGCAATTTAAAAGGAATATCTATATTTTAAGTTTTTGATAGGATCTAATCTAATCGCCATTAATTTCAAAACACCTTTCGCAATGTCCAACTGTCTCTCTCTCTCGCCTCTACACATTGAAACAAACTTTGCAAGTACACTTTTTATTATTTAAAAGTAATTTTTTACAGTACTCTATTTTGTTAACAGATTTTCTCAAGAGTTCTTTTTATAGTTCTTAAACTGTGAATAAATTATTAATCAAACGATTTTATAAATGTTTTTGTTCATTTATACAAACAAGTAACACAAATTTTGGTAATTTAGTATTCCATGTCCCAAATATTCTATGCAAGTTAATAAAAATCTTATGTTTATTTTGATAATTTAGTTAACTAGCCATATTTTCCGACAAAAGTTATAATTACAGTTTAAAAACGAATTTCGTTTTATTAATGCAAAGTGTGGAAAATCTACTTACCTTCACAATGGCCAGATTTTTCACTGTACTTTTTATCACAGATGCAATGCTTTGTTCCATTCAAAACCTCGCATTTTCCATGAATACCGCAATCACATACTAAAAATTGATGAGAAGTACAATATAAAACAATTTCAGCGCAAAATCAATTTTTGCAAAATTGAATTCTGAATAATCTAAACATTCAACAAATTCACAAGAATCAAAAGAATTTGCATAAACTTAAGAAATACATTATTAAATTGAAAAGACATTATATCCACAAAAAACATTGAAACACTGAATAAGAAATATATATAACCCTGTAAGAGTCATTTAATTTGATTTTTATATTGAAAAATTATAGCTTTCTGTAGTTGGTACTATAGTAGATTAAGAATTTAAGTGAGTACTACCGTGATTTATAATGTAGTTGTCTAATAATTTAGGTAAACATTCGCATACTATAGTTATGCAGGGGTTCCCAACCTTTTCGTACCTGCGTACCACTTGACTTTTTGAGAAATTTTGGCGTACCACCAGACCAAAATATTTTGATAAACGAATAATATTTACTTACTAATTTCTTCTAAAAGTGTTTAAAGGTAAAGGCTTTTTGAGTAAAGTTCCTGAGAAAACTTCATATTCAATGGTTCGATATTTGCTTATTTAAAACATGCTTATAATAAAGGAGAAATAAAAATATTAAAATGGTATTAATTTACAGTTTTGTTTATTACTTATAGGACTAAAAACATACAAATAAAAAATTGTACAAACTCAGAAGTTAATTAAAGTTTTCCCTCTTTAAAGCAATGTTAATGTTTAAAATAATGAGTAATATGTTTGCGTGCTCACTGCACATGCTTACAGAAGCTATTAGTAGCATCATGTTGCTCACATCACTCACGCGTACCACCTGAAATATTCCCTCGTACCACCGGTTGGGAACCCCTGCTCTTCATTATTATGTACCTTTTTCACAAGTTGATCCAAAATATGAAGCTTCACAGTCACATTTGAACGAAATGTCTGGCATGGTGGCAAGTTCCTCAAAGCTGGCAAGTTCGCACGTGCCGCCATTAAGGCACGGACCTTCAGAGCATGGATCTTGTAAAATAAGAGAAGACCTTTAATGTGTTTTATGCAGCAACTTAGTCAACTTAATAGTATTTTATGAGAGTTTAACACTTTTACTACAGACGGTAAAATATCCTTTATAAGGCCGTGGTTTTACTTTTAGTTGTTAATTTTTTGAAAATGGGGACAAGCGTAGCACTTTTTGAATTGTACGGTTTTAGAACGTTAAAGTCTACAAAGGTAAATAAGCTATTCGGAAAAACTTAACTTTAGTTACCAGCGATAAGTCTGTATGCCCTGCACTGTTAAAAATTTAGCACTTGCTTTCTCCAAAAATTTGGTTCCTAGTAGCTGCAACGGCTGTGCGGTGAAATGTTTCACCATATTTTCTGTATTTGTTTGAACCATTTCTTAGGTTTTTGATTCTGAAATCTGAAAAATGGTTCAACCGAATACAGAAAATATGGTGAAACATTTCCCCACACAGCCGATGCAGTTAACCACATTTTCGGTGAAAGCAAACATAAATGAAGAGTACACGGGAAGAACCGATTGATTTATTAGACGGAAGCCCGCAATTGTCTACTTGACGGACATTGGCGGCAGAAAACCGGTTTCTCTCTTTCTTCTTCGCTTGGTCCAAGCGCCGGGATCGTCAATCGTCTGAATCTTGGTAGCTAGGAACCACAGAGATAGTAGTTAAAGTAATAGAGTGGAAGATCACGTGACCTACAACACTGACTTCATTGGGGCTCTTCTGGGAGCTCCTTGCGCTTCCCGTCGTTAGCATTGGAGGTCACGTGATCTGCCACTCTATTACTTTAACTGTGATCTCTGTGGTATTAACTGGTTTCCTTGCACAAGCTTAGGCGATCACTCGCTATCATCACCAAAGTGGCCTGCTAATGAAACTTCTCTACAAAATCAATCGGTTTTTCCCGTGTACTCTTCAAATTTTTTAACAGTGTGATGGTACCTATGAGTACCATTTAAAAGACCGTTGTTTAACTTCTCATTGTTCCTTTTAAGGAAAAATATAGGGTAGTGGGGATTTCAATCATGCAGTATTCAGTTTCAAAACATTAAAGTCGAAAATGGTAAATCATATCCATTCAACACAATTTCGTTGTTGGTCAGTTTAACAGTTTTTTCCCGGAATCATTCCAAAAAAGTTGAGTCGTACAAGAACATTATTAAAAAAAATCGCTTTAAATCACGGTAAAATTTCAATAACAAGGCCATAGAATCTCTCCCAAGCATGAGTGAAGACGGAATTTTCGAAGTAACTGTTCTGAGTGCCGAAGATTGAGAAACTAGTTCGGACGCATTCGGAACCCTAAAATGTGGTCAGTCGTGAACGAGTGGTAGTCTTATCTTCGGAAAAACGTCACTTGAAACTATTACGTCAAAATTTCAGTCCCAGACCGTGTTTGGGAGAGCTTCTTCGGCCTTAGTAGTTGAGTAGGCCATGATTAAAAACGTCTTCAATTATAAATACATATGACAATTCTTTCATTACTTCTGACAGTTCTTTCAAATGTTTTTCACATTATTCTTAATGCTAAATCACATTAGTCTCTAAAGCAAAGACTAGTCAACCCTAGTCATATGAAAACAGAATGTTAGTGTGGAATGTTGTACAAAAAAAAAACCTTATACTATCCTTATCAAAAAGTCTACATTATGTCATTAGTTTATAGTGCTATGATACTTTAAGTCGCTATTCGAATACTAACTTAAGTTTAATAATATTAATTGTTACCTAGTTCGCAGGTTGGTCCAAAGTACGGAAAATCGCAGTAACATCTGAAGGATTCTCCTTCTAGTTCACATTTACCATATTTGCATGGAGATTTGAAACAGAGATCTTGTAAAATAAAAGAAGACAAAGTTTATACACTGTGCAACCATTTAACACATTTTGGTTTATTACACCCTCATACTACAGTTTAATTGTTAAACTGAGAATGATAATAATCGAATAGTATGGTGTTCAGTTGGGAGGGTTGGATGAGTGTTTGGACAAAAAAAATCGATTTTCTGTTTTCCTTTTTTGTTATTCTACTTAGCTTTAATTTAAGACCAAGATTTTCATTTTCTGTTTAGTGGCTTTCTTTTGATTGGTATTTTTGAGAAACTCTTAATATTAATTCTTACCTAAACCTTACTTCAATATTAATTATAGTTCAATATCAAATTATTCGCATTCATAATTTGATCATATATTTATATTTAGAAACTTAAATAACGCGAGCACAATCAGATATATTCATTCCATATGTACTTTGAAATAGCCATAGTGAGTATAAAATAAACACTAAATAAGGTAGTAATTTATTTCTATCAGACGGAACGGTCGTTCTGCCCGCCAATCTCAAAATGACGCCAAGGGCTAAACGGCAGTTATGTATATATACAGAAAACATTTCGCTGTGTTAGCAGCGAAATTGATTTTATTTTCTACCAGGCAAACTAAACTTTGTAGAACAATAAAAAAAATACAGTAAAGAGGTTTCGTAGATTACTTTCAATAAAAAAATTTTGGTTATTCTAGAGTCAAAAACAGCGGAGAAAAAAAATATGGAAATTTTCGAAAATGAAATCTTTCGAGCAGTTTTAGTCAAATTTTGACCTTATTTTTGAAGTGACCTACAGCCATTACAAGACCATTAATCTTTAAGCGGTTTTTTCTAAAAGATTCTGAAGGCTCCAATTAAGCCCCTTTCATAGGTTTGAAGTTTAAAAAAGAACTCGTTCTACTTTTAATTAATTAAAATCTATATTACCTTTGGCGGTATGAATGTGCGATAAACAAGCCATCCTAGCGGCCAGGTACCTCCGAAAACGAGCCAAGGTTTACTGTATTTTAATCGAAGAGCCGCATAGCAGCGCTGTTGACTTTTAAGTTATTATTCCAGCTTCTAAAATAGTTGATTAATCTAATATCTGAATAGACAGATTAAAAAAAAATCTAATTAATAAACGGAAACTCTTCAATTTCAACTTTTTGGCGTTTTTATTTAAAAAAGCTAATGAATAACTCGAGTGGATGAATCAATCCAGAAATGTAAACAAACAGTCATATTTGCCAATTTGGTTGCCATATTCAGTTACCAATACCATTAAAAATAGTTTTGTTAGTTTTTTCTTCATAAAAAGTAAGAAATATATTTTATCCCTAAAAATTATTGAGGAATAATTAATTATGTCAAAGTAATCTTTGCTTATTTTTTTATGAAAAGAAATGATATTTGTTTCTAAAATTTATTGCGGAATATTTTATTATGCCAAAGTAATATTTAATTATTAAAGTTACATTTTTTAACATGAGCTGTTACTAAATGTTTGTATTATAATACATAACCGTAATCTACGAATTGTATTTGGTTATTGTTTTTTCTTGAATAGGCTGGATATTTTTTTAGTTTAATAAAAGTAAATTGAAATTAAATATGCCGACAAAAGTGAAAAAAAACTAGGCATAAAAGATGGATGTGGTACACTAAAAATAACAGCTGCGATGTAATCTCGAAATGTGTCGAAAACAATACATCTGGAATAAAACTTCATCTAGAAACTGTTCCTGAAAATAACAAACGGGAACGTTACGATAATGAAGATTCGGTTATTAAAACTGTTCCTATTTTTCAGTTACAGATGTGACAGGGGAGATTTCTTCCCTTAAGCTGTTTCTACTAAACGATTGAGAATGCCCCAATTCAGGCCCTTTCGTAGGTTTGAAGTTTCAAAAACATTTTTTTCTATTTTTAATTAATTAAAATCGATATTATCTTTGGCGGTACGGTTGCGCGATTAACTAGCCATCTTAGCGGCCGTATTACCTCCCGAGACTGCGCCAACCGAGGTCTGCTATATTTTCATCAAAGAGCGTCAGAGTTCAAAAACACAACGAACAAGCCAATATTACAGTTTCTAAAATAAATGATTTATCAAATATATGAATCAGCAGACTGAAAAAACTTTCTCTAATTAATAAACGGAACGCTGCATTAAAAAGTTTTGGCGTTTATTAAAAAATATATATATCAACAGCGATAATGGAATGGTTGATCTTGATCAATAAATGTAAACAGTCATATTTGGTTGTCAGATTCAGTTCATATTAGCTCAAACTTTTTTAACAGTTTGCTTTTTCTATGAAGAGTAAGAAATAATCTTTCTTTGGTTCTCAGAAGTTATATAACTCGAACATTGAAATCATGTCGTCAATTTGTAGTCGTATTGTGTCTGTATCTTTTGTTATTTTAAAAAAAACTACTGATATCCCCCCAAAAAACTTCGTAAAAGTAAACAAACGCCAATCTAAAAAAAACCTATTTTATCAAAAAGCAAGTTCATTATGAAAGTTGTGGCTAAAAAAGCCGTGATATAAAATGAATGCATATCTCTTGTGTAAAACTTCCTGGTCATAATAAGTAGTATAATTTAAGTTTTTCTGCCATAAAAATATTGCACTGTTTGAGGTTGGTGCACAACTTAATCCCCCTAAAAATTTTAATCACGCAAATGAACTTGAATTACTAAATCAGAATAACGAAGGATACTTAAAAAAAATTTTAATAAATGTATGATCTTAATACATTTATATAAAAGTACAGAGGGTGGTTAAGATGGGCACCAACCTCAACAGTGCAATATTTTTATGGCAGCAAAACTTAAATTATACTACTTATTATGACCAGGAAGTTTTACACAAGAGATTGGCATTCATTTTATATCACGGCTTTTTTAGCCACAACTTTCATAATGAAATTGCTTTTTGATAAAATATGTTTTTTTTTTAGATTGGCGTTTGTTTACTTTTACGAAGTTTTTTGGGGGAATTTACCTCTACAATAAGAATCATCCAGAAGATACCCAGGAAAACAATCACAGATTTTTTCTCCATTCTTAAACTCGCATGTCCCACCTTCGCCACAATCACATTCTAAAAAATAAATTAATACGGTAAGAAGATATTAAAATTATTCCAGTTTTAATTTTTAATGTTGGCATGCATTTTTACATCTTTTCTCACATCGCACTTTGATAAACGAAAAAGAATACGAAATATTGGTCTGAAATAGTTTTTATTTTACTATTCGAACCTAATTTTAAATTGAAATTATGTAAAGATACAACAAAAGATAAGACTCTTAACAAATTAAACTGAGTCATCTTTAAAGTAAGAACGACAGTAATTAATAAATAGTATATGGTCATACACAAATTTGAATTCGTTAACAGCTTCGAATGGAATTGATAATGGTTTCAAAATGTTTCTTTTTTTGATTTAGTGCCGTTACCATTATGAAATTAGAAAGTCATAAAAAGTTTTATCGATTTTGTCATGTTAGAACATTTATTTTTTAGTGTTTTGTGGATTAATAACGGTATGATTTTAATGCATTTTACCTGTACATTTTCCATCCTTCGCAGCGTAACCTTCTTCGCAGTAGCAGTTCTTTTGTCCATCTTCAAACTCACATTTGCTATTTTCACCGCATCCACATTCTACCAAAGATTCGAGTTAGAAATGGTTGTTAATTTGTCAGTTATAACCACGTGCTTTTACTTTTACCACATCATTTATTTGTGGCAAAAGCAAAAGTAAAAATTTTGTTTACCTCATGATTTCTCTATTTTCAGCTTCATTTCTTTAGATTAAGGAAATTATCGTTCATATAAATGTTTATTTAGCAAAAAATGAAACTTATACAGCCCTAAACAATGCTTTTTTTATGTAAATACTAGATATGGTCAAAGATCTGACCTCTGAAACTTCAAAATACTCCCTCCCCAGAAAACTGACAGATATGAGTGCCCAGTTTGTTTTTGCTATCTGAGAGAACGGCTGACCATACGTGCAGTCGTCAAAATTCCCATGCTAACGAATGCAAGAGATAAGTCTAGACCTGTACCATTAAAGAAAAAGTTACATGCAGTTATGTGTTTAATTATATTAGCTTCAGATAATTAAATATTTAATAAGTTGACGGCATATAATTATTATATGTTTAATTATATTTATGGTATATAATTATGTGTTTAAATGAAGTGCAGTCAGTGCTGACAATAACCTGATGCTGAATCTCTAAAATATGTTCTAAACATTTCATAAACATTGCGGACATTCACGGTATCATATGCATAACATAGGTAGCATTTATCAATCCATGTTGTGTATCTTTATGCATATTCCTACCTGTACAAGTTCCATCCTTGTCAGCATATCCTTTGTCACAGACACACTTCTTTTCGAACTTAGTGATGTCATTTATCTTTCTACTGAATAGACACTTTCCTCTGCTCCCACAATCGCACTCTAAAAATCAAGTAGGGAACTTAGTGAGTATCACACGTACAGTTAACACGAAACAGCTATACATAACTGTTTGAATTGCATTTCGCTGAACATGAATTGAATGCATTTTCCGATGACATAAAGAAATGAGCTAATGTGAAATTATTATATTACCACAAGTCAAATAACATGATTAACAGTCTAACCAGTAGCTCCTTTAAAAAAAATTCCCTGTAATTAAATTTGTTTGTCGTTAAAATAGTCCAACCTATTATAGGTTAAATTTTCCAGACTTTTAACGAAAAATATTTTACTTATCCCTTTGACTGCGCGTTAGCCGGCCTGACGGCGCAGTGGTTAGTGTTCTAGCTTTAGGAGCTGCTGGGCTTGGGTTCAAATCCCGGTAAAGGCATGGATGTTTGTGCTTGTCAATAAATGTTGTTATTTGTCTATGTGTTTGTGTCGTCCTTCATTGTGTGTCTCTTGTGACTGTCTCTTCTGGCGAGCAGGGTAATAGGCTATAAAGCTTACACTCTCCCTTCTACAGGGCGCAATCACTGTCATTGTCATTGACTGCGCGTTAGTAACGTTCAACAGTACTCACTACTGAAAAGCACAATAGAAAATCATTCTACAATACCTTGTACTTTTATGCGATGAAATCATATAGTGAAAAAATAACTGGAAAAATACCCTCCATTTTTTATTAGACTTGCAGTGGAGAAAAGTATCCCTCATTCAATTACTTAAACTCACTATAGATTTTTAACTGTAATCAAGTGACTAGTCTGTGAAATGATTAGTCACTCAGCGAGAGCCACCATAAGCCAAGACAGATTTAACTAGCCCCATTTCTTCTACGCGAAGTGCTTTAGTTGGATTTTATGCTGCACACTTTTTAACTCCTAATGTTGAAACAACTGCAAACTTACTTTCACAAACACTTTCTTCTTGTATAGCAAATTTAGGGTAGCATGAGCATTTCCACTTTCCCCTGTTGTCTTTCAAGCACCTTCCGTTCTTACATTCACATTCAGGAGCTAGATTAATAAAGAGATATAATATGGTACCAGTGGGTAAGAAGGGTTGTTCTTTTTAGTTAATAAATAATATAAAAACACTAGTTTAAGGGAAAATGTTAGCAAACCGAATCTGTGTTAATCAAATAGAAAAAAATTCTAAGACAAATTTCTAAGCAGTTGCTTTGAATATTTTTACAAAATATTTCTTTATATGATAACTATAGCTGGCTTACAGATCTCTATAATCCCCCTTCCTAAAATTGTTTAGATCATTCAAAAATCATCAAATCAGATGCAATCATCATCAAAAAAATTTGATAAATAATTTTACAACGCTGGTACCAAGGTAAGCGACCCGGAGAGGCTTTATCCCTAAAGTGCTGCAGAAGCGACCAGACGGCCATTACGAGACTTAAAGGTGGACACATTAGATCTCTGTGTTACACGAAAGGGAAGAAGACCTTTTCCTATCTGCCCGAAGTGTTCCATCAAACAGGCGGCACCCGACCACATCCTGGACTGTCTGAGACTTTCCAGACACGATATGTATGAAAATCCAGTCATGATCCTGGACGTTTTACGAGTGACAAACATTATAGACCTGGTTTAGCTCTGCTAAACCAAGGAGATAAGCAACAACACAATAAAATATTCTAACTAATTTTCAAAAAGTGGAATTATAGAGCAATGTTTAGCCTGATACATTTACCATACAAAATTAAACCGTTTCGAAAAATATCCAGTACAGCAGGAGAAATTTGCTTCGAAAAATATTTTTTTCATTGGATAAACACTGAGACACTTAGGTTTGGAGACCGCTTCCAAACCCCTTTAAAGTATCTTAAAATGGAAAATTTACATAATTTAAAAAAAAAAATATTATAAGTGAGTCAAAAATGATTCTCCCGAGTTTTTACGAAAGATAAATGGCGTTTTGCTAGTGGTTCACAATGTATTTAAAAACTGTATTCTAAGCATGTATTTGGAAAAAATAGTTTTTGGCATGTGAAAAGAGCTATTTTATAATATTGCACTAGTATTGTACTTCAAAACAGCTATTTTGTAATATTGTACTAGTATTGTACTGCAAAATAGCTATTTTATAATATTATACCGTATACCAAAAAGTTTACTATCCGCATAAATAATATCATTTCTAAAATGAAACTTTTAACAAAAAAGTGTTTGAAAATAACTTTTAAAAAAAGAGCTTAAAAGTTTGTTTTACACAGTGTGGCAAACACGTGATTTTTATTTTATTTTTATAAATTTATGCAATAAAATACGGAAAATACAAAACGAAAAGAGGAATTAAATGAGAAAAAGGTTTTATTGAGGACCATTTATTATTTAACTGCAAAAAAAAAAAAAATTTCAATCTACAATTGTACATTTTAATTTTCTTCCGACTATCATCCCTTTTAGAATAATGAAATCTAAATACATTACCTTCAACAATACCATTTAATACTCTTATATTCTTATCTAATTCTTCCGTCAACTCAGGTATACTGTAAGCAATTGCTGCACAAATTAATGTACATAACAATAGCAATTTAAACAACATTTTCAAATATCCAAATTCGCTTTGATTTCTAACCACATATATGCAACCAATTCTACACAAAAATCTGCTTAAGAAACAATTTTGAATGGCATTTTACACATCAAAACGATTTCGATAACAGACAGAATCCTTTGTTGCTAAGAAGTAATTGATAATATTTAAGTACTTCATAAGAATTGACGAGTTACCACATTTGAATGAAAATAAGATAAGTATTTAGATAAAGAAAAACAGGTTGTTGTTTTTTAGGGGTATCTAATGTTACCCAATGCAATGTCAATATTGAAAATTTATCTTATATAGTGCAGTAATTCTTTCACTTCCATTGTACCGTTAGACACTACATGCACAATATTTACATTAGGCCAGCAGTTCTTATAAAACGGTACTCTTAAGTTACTTAAAATTAATATTAAATTTGAAATGGTATCTTCTAATATACTCAACTTTTAGTTAATATTCACTTTCAATAATTTTATGTATCTGCCTTATAAAACTTGACTTGCATTCCAAGCATTATGTTTCAACAAACGACAAACTAGGGATGTGTAGCACTGCATGACTTTCGATTCACACTCAATAAATCAGTACAATTAAGGGTAATTACATGCCCTATAGGGTAATTTTAACAACTTTAAAACATGAAATGTTCTACACTCTTAAAACAAACGAGTGAAATCCATTCCAGTAGGAGAAGTGAATTTTCGACGCTGGAAAGGAGTGAATATTAAATCAGACTGAGTTAAAATCACTCGTTTGGAGCTATCCTGTTTTGAAGTTTCAGAGGTCAGGTCTTTGCTGGTATATCTCTATATAATATAAAATTGTAATTGTTGGACCCTTGAAAGCCACGTGACTTACGCTGCTTCAGCCAATCAGAAACGTCAGAAAAGCTGAAAGTACACTCTTAAAACAAAAGAGTGAAACCCACTCCAGTTGGAGAAGTGCATTTTCGACACTGGAAAGGAATGAATATTAACTCAAACTGAGTTAAAATCACTCGTTTGGAGTGATCCTGTTGGAGGTTTAACACACAAAGGATCCACTCCAAGAGGAGAAGTGCATTTTCAAGACTGAAGGAGTGAAAATTACTCAGACTGAGTTAAAATAGCTCGTTCGTTTTAAGAGTGTATGGCAGCTATTATTTGCGCATGCATGACTTTCTCAAAAAGCTTACTAATACATTCAACATGTATACTGAGAAATCGTATCTCTTTGCTTGACTCTTATCAGCAATACACTTAAAACAAAAAAAGTTCTAAGACATCTACCTTTTGCATACACGGGATTTTCTCAAAAACATTATCCTGATGATTACCAATTATTAATTTTGTTTAGCAAGGTTTTTTTGCAAGTGAATATAAAAATTTATTTATGCGGATCATTTTTATTAAGAAACTTTTACTCTTATATTTGAGAAACAAAATTTTTAAGAAACGAAATTTTACGATTGTAAAGAAAATTGTTTGAGAGTCAGGTCTTGAAGAACAGTTTTCCTCACATTAATTTGTTCATGAAAAAGTATAAAGTTTGGAGAGTACTTGGGAAAACCATGTCATTAATATTTTGTATTTCATGGGTTATAAAATTGTTTCCTACCTTTATAACGCTATAAAAAAAATACAAAGCTGGTTATTGGTTAAAAAGTAGGTCATGGCAAGTTTGGCGAATTTTTTTCAAATGTAACATGACTGAAACACTTCTATATAATACAATAATTAAAGAGGTTTAATCAGTACAACTACAAATAAAACCTGTGGAATTGATGTAAAGAAATAAAGCTGTTAGAGGAATATTACTGTTTATTGTAAAGTTATTCTCGACTTTTAATTTTGTGGAACATTTAATTTCTTATCCTAAACAAAACCGACATTCAAATTTGAACTTAATAACCTTGGCGACTTTTTTGAAACCTTGCCAAATATAATTGAGTCGTAAATCTATTTGTTTTTCTATTATACACACTACTACTACTCATACATTGCATCATTATATCGAGCACCAACGCTGACTTTTTACTACTCAAAAATGCGTCGAGTAATATTTTTCACAACGGTAGCTCTTCTCATTATCATAAGCCCAGCATTGAACGGCGCTAATGGGGACAGCTCATGTAAACTCCCGGCGCCCGTAGAGTCCTTCTCGGCGTCCCTGTACACGGCCCTAACCGTGTCCACCGACCCCAAAATCGCCAACTCGCTCGAGCTCAAAGGTGGCGAGGGGGCCCTGAAGTTCTACACTATCCTCAAGAAGGTTCTGGAGGGATTCGGCGTCTGCAACGCCGAGATGGAGGCGTTCACAAGCGCCAGGCCCATAGTAAGCGGCAAAACGCTGAAACTCATGGACTACTTCAGCAAGAAATCGGTGACTTTCGGAGGCGTGCTCTACCGCAACGGACTTCTGGACTGCGGCAACAGCGTGTCCATGAGCCTGGACTTGTTCGCGCACATCAGGAAAGTTCTCGAAGGTCTGGACCCAAGCAGGATCGAATCCCAGTTGCAGGGGGTGATGCAGGGCGTGGTCCAGTTCTATATGGACCTCGGACTCGATTTGGAAGATGTCACCCAACAAACTTCGGATGAGTTTGCGGACAATTTTAATGATGATGACAAGTGCAAGGCGGTCGCTGCTTCGAATTAGTGCCCTGTATTGCCAATCCTAAGGAAATTAAGCACTTTTATATCGTCGTCCATAAAGTCGGAAAAATTAATTTTTTTCTTGTAATAAAATACAATTTCTGATAATCAAGTAATTCACTATACTTGGAGACCTATTCAGAGGTGTGTTTTTTTTTTCAAAAACTTTATTTGACACATGTTATTATACTCTCAGAAATCTGGGGATTTTTACACTTTTTATTTGACAATTTTATCCATTTAGTTTAATCATTAGACTATTTCTTATTTTCGACATTGTACATTTTTTTTAAAAATGTATATTTATATTATAAAATTGGCCAATGTAAATATCATTGTTACTAACATATTGATATAAAGTATTAGCATTTGTAAAATAACATACTGATATGATTTACAAAACTCGAAGAAAATGCAATCGCAAATTAGACTCGTATACAATTTATAAGAGTGAAGTAAAGCATTAAATTAATTTCAAAACTTTAAAAACTTAGTGGAAGAACGTGCTAAGTGCCTAAAAGGTGAAAAACAGAAGATTACCTTTTCGTTTGCTTTTACTTTAAAAACGGTAGTACAAATAGTAAAAAATTTATACAACTTAAAGTTTATGAAAAGGGAGAATCTTGTTATATTTAAAGGAGGGAATAACTTGTTCATTGACACAGAAATTTCATTTTTCCAAAAAATTCACGTGGCACGTTCTTCCACTAAGATCTTCAATTATCATGTAAATGAAATTTTCTATTCTTATCTAAGTAAATTAAAAAGAGAAAGAATCGTTATTAAAAAAAGTTATGGAAGCTCGAATATTTTTGTATGTAACTTTATCTCTATATATAACTTCTTATATCTGCAGAAAAATTATATTTTTTTTAATATATAATTTGGGAAAAAGCATTCTCATAGAAAAAAAGTGTCAAAAGTTTATTAAAACAGTTTAATTCTCAAATAACTAGGTTTGAATGTCCAAAGTTTGTCTAAAACGAAATATTATAAAACATTTACTTAAAAGATCCTCCTCAAGCATCTTTTTTATTCCGGTTTTTATTATCTTGCATTTAAATCGGTTTAAAAGAAGATGTGCACATTAGCTTAGCTAACATTTTGTTGGATCAAAACTAGGCCGGTCCGTACCTGTTCAGTGGTGACCCATACGTGATTAAAACACGAAACCTTCTAATCTGGAGCAGTCCGATGTACACGGCCTCATTTATTGTCAATATTATTTTAAAAGCACCAAATAGCAAGACGTCGTAAGATATATGTTATTCGGCAAAGATAGGACAGGATTTAGTCTTCAAAAAGGATATTTAGACAAAAAAAAACATACAGCATAGTTGAAACTCGATAAAAAAAAGTTCTTGAACAGTTCTACAAACTCTATTACAACTGGTTATCAGTCGATAACCATTAGTAATGGAATTTGTAGAACAAGTCAATACCTATTTAATCGAGTTTCAACTTTGCGCTTTAGCTTTGAAGATTTATATTTTAAGCAGCCTTTAGACACTTAACTTTTGATACTTCAAATGAGTTTTAATTTCAGTTTTACTTTTATTAATTTAGAATATAATCATAACAACACATTAAAAAAAAATAGTATATCTCTAGCTTATTGGGGCTTTTTCCCAAATGATTCTGTAAAAGTTGTTTTTCCTTGATATACCACTAGTTGCAGACAAAAAGGAAATAAAGGAATGATATTTTCATGACCAATTAAAACTCAAAGTAAGTTCTGTTATAATTTGCTATACGTCATATAATAAAAGTATATAATGTATTATAAATATAATTATATTTCTTATACATTATATCATTAGTGTATACGTTCGGAAACAATCCTCTATACTCTCGTAAGGTTACCCTGCAGTAATTAAACGCAACTGGGATTTATAAATTTTATTTCTAAGGATTATAGTTTTTTTAGTTTGAATTATCGTTGCACTAGAGCTACACGAGGGCTATTGGGGACGGGCATCATAATTTAGAGTCACAGACAAGTGATGAGCAGACACATGAGAAGGCACAAAACGCAACCGTTATCGTACGTAGCGTTGGGACTTTAAAGCAATATAACTTGCACTCCTTCTGCACGGCTGCTTCGGCTGCTTCTATTCGTCACACATTTTTTGGCTGCACGTTCAGCTGATTGATAGGCAGTGTTTATTGCGAAGTTTGTCAGGAACTTGGGTGCCAGTTTCCACTTTTTACTGTTTTTGTCTGAATGCTTATATTTTATGAAAATTAGTTGCTATTTTTATTTAACCATATGTTACCGTTATAACCCGGAATCAGCCAAAACTAGAATTAACTAATGAGAACTAGTTTTAACTGCAGCCATTGGTGAAAACTAGTTTCATCTGTCTAAAACTAGATCTCACTAGTTAATTCCGGTTTTGACCGATTTCTTTGGTTAAAACTAGTTATAATTAGCCAAAACTAGAATTATCTACGTAAATTATCTAGGTGAAACTAGAATTAACTGCGAATGTTTTACTTTTTGTTCATTATTAAAGATGAACATTAATTTTATAATCTTATTATGACAATGGCGTCCTTAAAAAAAATTGATGTGCGGTTCTTAATGGTGTGTCTTCGATTATCCAAACGCTTTCATTGCATTTCAGCCCAATAACTAACTAAATTAATCCTTACTTATTATCCAACCTAGTGCTATTTTCCGTTAATTCTAGTTATATCTAATGTAAGTGTGTTGTAGTTAAAACTAGATTAAACCTATCTATTTCGTCAAAATTAGTATTTACTGGAAATAACTGGTTTTAGCTAGTGGAAACTAGTTTTAACTAATGGTATCAGTTAAAACTAGTTTTCACTAGTTAATTCTAGTTCTTGCTGATTTCGGGTTTTAACGGTAACACATGTTCACGCACTTAAAATTATTTCACATCAGCGATCGATCCTTCGACGTCGCAATATTAGTTTAAATTAATAAATTAGCTTTAATGAAGTTTTATTGTTTTAATAATGTTATTGTTATCAATCATTTTATTAAATTATCATTTTATTACTAATCATTTTATTGTTTCATTGCTGAGCTTTGACGTGTCGTATTTAATTTATTAGTTAGTTTATACAAATTTATATCTGGATGCACGGCAGTGCATCGCCAAGTTCATAACGAAGGCGGCACTGACTATCCTTTACTGGGACCATTTCGGCATAATTTTGGAGACCCAGTTCTTTTCTTCTACGCACTTTAGATTCGAGTTTAGACTTTTTTCTGGGTGTCCTAGTGAGACTTAACCTAGAAAAAAATTTCCAGCGTTCGAAATTCATTTAAGCCAGAGATAAATGAACCAGAAAAACGACAAATATGTCCCTCACTCACTGACTGACTGACTGACTGACGGGCGATCATAATGTTTAGGTACAACGGCTTGTTATGGAGTTACGAAAATTGGAACACTTATAGAATAGAGCATGCATATAACAGGAAAAATCCGAAATTCGAAGATTTTACCCGGGGTTGGGCGTAAACTGATTGGCGCCCTTTTTCATAAGCAGTTGCAATGCTCTCCATACGCTGATATACCAGCGGCGATTAAACGTCGTCGCCAACAATTCAAATAGTTATTTGCCTTCAGATACGTTAAAGGTTTTCATGTGTGGGATTTAGCACACGATATTACTAATTTAATGTGTCAACCTGAGCTGGCAACCAACACCATGTTTTATAAAGAGCCATTGGTTGTTTGGAGGTAGGATTAACATCGCACAAGGGCTACATATGAGTAATGGTTGGAACCAATGCTTCACAACGGGCAAATGTTTTTTTTAAGGTTTTTGCTTGCAGTAACGTTGTACTAGAGCTACATAAGGGTTATTGGCGGCGATTCTCGTATTTTTTAAATCGTGGTCAAGTGACGATTTCTTGAACAGAATCTTTCAAACAGTACCATCGGATTAAAAAAAATATTTTTTTTTTTGTTAGAAAGAAATGACATATATCAAAGGCTTTACCTATGTTTTATACTTTTTGTCCGTCCGTCTGTACGCTTTTTCGTCCGTCTGTTCTTTATAAGACGGTCTGTCATAATTTCGGTTCTAATCGTCCGATTTTAAAAAACTTTTTTTTTATAAATGTATGGCTTCATATTTCATACTTTGTGTCCATCTGTCGCACAGTGGGGTATTTGACCGATCTAGCTGGACAAAAACATTTTTTTCACTTCTGGTAGTAATGTATGAAATCTTAAGTTAATTTCGGGTATTATAAGTACAATACAACATTTTACAACAACTAGCTTTATAAACCCGGCGTTGCACGGGTGCACCCTTAATAACAGTGATTGTTTTTTTTATGTAAACTATTATTTTATGCCAATTGATACCTCCCATTCTGATATAAGGGGTTGACCAATTATATCCAGGGCCTTCCAGGAGTTAGAGGACTTTCTCAAAGACCCTGTCGCCTTGCATGCGGAAGGTCCCAGGTTCGTGTCCTTGCATTGCCTACACAATTGTCGACCTACAAACGGCTCGTGAAGCAACGAAAAATGCCCGACGAATTACATACTGTGTGGAGGGCGTTTACGTCAAATATCCTACAAAATCCCGAAGCTGCGTATGATCACGCTCTTTGATTTGCGTTGGGTGTCCACTCAGGTGTCGGCTCGTAACTTACACTATTAAAACAAAAGAGTGAACTCCTGTATGAGAAGTACATTTTCGACACTGGAAATGAGTGAATATTAACTCAGACTGAGTTAAAATCACTCGTTTGGAGTGATACCGTCGCAGTTTATTATACAAAGGATCCACTTCTATAGGGGAAGTGTATTTTCTACACTGGAGACATGAAAATTAACTCAGCCTGAGTTAAAAATGCTCGTTTATTTTAAGAGCGCAACTACCCCTAGTTCGATGATAATTCAAACTAAACCTAACCCATTCTTATTGGACGACAATATCGTGGCGAAGATTGTATTGGATTTTGTCAAATGATTGAATTATTTACACAGCAAGATAGTTAAATAGGAACGATAGAACTTTTGAAAGATATGTGCATCGTAATGTGAATCATCTTCAAAGGTTTTCGTATTTGGATATTAGCAATGTTTTAAGTACTATAGGGAAGCATCTCTTTCCCACTTTCTTTTAAGCTTGGTTTGTGTAGCGAAAGTAAACACTTCCAAATCGGTATTTTTTTTGTAATTCTTTTGTTTTTCTCCTCTTACTCCGATCACGAGTCAGTGAAATTTCGTTAGATATCTACTTTGTCCTTTCACAATTTTTGGAACTAAAAATAAACTTTCAAGCCAATCCTAGTTTTCTAGCGAAAATATCTTCTTTTCTTTGAGCCTTATGACAACGAAATTTGAATTTAGTTAACATTTGAACAATCTTTAAACGCGTGAGCTCATCGGAAAAATTATCCAAGTTTAAAAGGCAATTTTCTGAAAACTTCAATTTTTCATTTATGTTATTCAAATGCTGTTACTGCATAATGGCAAACAAATTCTTTCCTAGTCATGATTATAACTTTTGATGATCCTAAAACAAAAATTAACGTCTTGAGAGTAGGTTGAAGCTTGCGTACTTTGTTAGATCACATACCTAACGATGATGGAAAATTACTTTTATATCGCAAATTCGCAAAAATTCGCAAGAAATTTTACCAGGTTCTTAAAGCTTAGATTCTAAGCTTTCTTTTAAGCTAAAACTCAAAGCGGAACTTTGCGGAACTATATAACTTTTTGTCTAAAATGTAAATCAAATCGAAGAAAATTGATGATGAAAAATCGAACATTTTCAAAACGTTAATATGCTTAAAATAAAACATTAAAAATAATTAAAACTGGTGGAAAGTATACATTCTTACTTGCTGAATTAGATTCAATAACTCAAAAATCCATTTTCGCTGTTTTAATTAGGATAAAAAATAATTACAGCTCCGTCTGTTTACGAACGTCAGAAAAATAAAACCGAACACTTCTGAACAACGAACTTTAAACCAGCATTACGAATGTAAAAAGTCGTCTGCAATTAAAAAAAAGTGTTGTTCGACATGCGCTCATTATTTGTCTATCAGAAATGACTATTTTTTCTTCATATGTTTAGGTTTTTAAAATCGACTTTTGTCCAGCTAGATTGGTCAAATACCCCACTGTGTGTCGGTACGTTTTTCTGTCCGTCTGTCAATCTGTCCTTTATAAGAATTTCTGTCATATTTTCGATTCTAACCGCCCGATTTTGAAAATTATTTTTTGTTAGAAAGGTATGACATCAAACACCTATATTTCAAACTTTTTGATTTTTTTCTGTACGTTTTTCTGTCCGTCTGTCCTTTATAAGACGGTCTGTCATAATTTCGGTTCTAATCGTCTGATTTTAAAAAATCTTTTTTTTATAAAGTTATGGCATCATATTTCATACTTTGTGTCCGTCTGTCGGTACGTTTTTCTGTCCGTCTGTCAATCTGTCCTTTATAAGAAGGTCTGTCATATTTTCGGTTCTAACCGCTCGATTTTAAAAATTATTTTTTTGTTCGAAAGGTATGACATCAAACACCTATATTTCAAACTTTTTGATTTTTTGTCTGTACTTTTTTCTGTCCGTCTGTCCTTTATAAAACAGTCTGTCATTCTTTCGGTTCTAATCGTCCACTTTTAAAAATTCTTTTTTTTGTTGGAAAGGCATGCTTATAAAAGTTTAAATTACAACTAAATGTTGTGTTTGGCTATTTTTTTCTAAAGGTGTATAAATTTTGTGTGGAAGCAGTTCCAGGTGACAGTTACTATTACAAACCTACTTGTTATTCTCTAAGAATTTCGGTGAGTATTAAAGTAACAGGACATCAGTAGGCTATTTGAGTTCTTTTAGAACTTCTTGTTTAAAAAGCAGTCAGAACAGGAAATAATTTCACTATAGATATTTTTTGGTTTCAGCTCTAGTGCGACGTTAATTCAATTGTTGTTACAAAATATACTTAAAAAGTTATAAACTATTTTTACTGCTTGTTCCCTACTAAAAATGGTCAGCAGAGATTAATAGAAAATTTGTATGTGGAAATGGCCTACTGGTACTAATAGAAATCTCTATTGATATCTATACAAATCTCTATTGATATTCATACAAATCTCTACTGATCTCTATAGGTATTCGTACAGGCCTATTGATGTCAATTGAGATCAGTAGCCTACTGATATTTTTTTTACTGGTGCCGGTAGAGCTCTATTGATATCAATAAGAAATATTATCAGTAGGTTACTGATGTCAATAGCTTCTACTGATAACAATAGAGACATCCATAGAGATAAGTACACTTCAATAAAGATGTACTTATGTCAATAGATATTTGTATGTGGAAATGGCCTACTGGTACTGATCTCTATGGATCATTTTTAGTAGGGTTGCCACCAATATATATTTCTTTTAAACAGGAATTGTAAATATTGTACTCGCCGCCGTGTAAATCTCCATCCTATGTTTATTTTATTAGGATACTGTCTATTCACTAAACACATTATTCATTATACTTCACTGTGTGTTCCCACTTACAAAAAGAAGTGAAATCCCAACAAAAACATCTCTGTAAAAGAGGGCCAAGTTCTTACAAAAAAAGGTCTGGCCTACAAAAGAAGTGAAATCAACAAAAAGACCAAGTTCAATGGAATTTGCTGAGTTAAAGTTCTAGAAAAAATTAAGCCTGGACAACCAAAGATTTGAAAACAAAAAAGGATCAAGTTCAATAGAAGTTGATGAGGTTATAAACCCCAAAACATTTTGTTTTAAGATGCAGCTTAGGTCTAACACATTCTTACTAGCTGTTTGTGTAACTTGGCCAATACGCATCGTGAATATGGAGTTGAACCCTTCGTACCTGGTTGAATTTCACCTCGGGGCGTTTGAGTAAGTCTGTATTTGATTTATCCCTAGTTAATCAAATGGTTAATCCTAGTGGTATTCTGCGTGGTGATGGCTATGTGTTGTATATCTATAGAACAATAATGTGCTGTGGTGTTTCAATAATGAACTATAAAGTTGACACATTTAGTTAGTTTGTATTATGTAGTTTTATGTATATATATATATGTTCGAGATTATTACATTTCTGTTAGTGTTTTTATATTAATAAATGCTATTTGCAATTGAAAAAACATGTCTTTCTCCTTATTCAGCTGAAACCTTTTTGATAATCAAATAAAATAA
Source organism: Hylyphantes graminicola (assembly GCA_023701765.1). NCBI lineage: Eukaryota > Metazoa > Arthropoda > Arachnida > Araneae > Linyphiidae > Hylyphantes > Hylyphantes graminicola. The sequence continues at coordinate 25,920,602 of CM043120.1, read as the reverse complement.
AAATAAAATGTTTTCAAAATTTTAAATAGATCAATACAACAGTCGATGGAGATTGGAGCATTTCTTTAGATCACGTAAGTAAATGTAGCATCTCGTTTTCCAATGCTTGAATCTTGTAGTAAAACCGCTAAGCTTTACTATAATATATGGAGCTTTGATTACTCTTTCTTACTTTCTTTGAAGGAAATAGAACGATTACCTTATTAAAACGCTTCAACAGTTGCAAACAGCTAAATGTTCATTCAGATAAGTATCACCAACTAAGTGTGATGGTAATCCTGGCAACAAAAGCAAACGTTTTTATTTTTATTATTTACCTGCAACGCATATGGTACGACTACTATTTTATCCCTTTCCACCCGAGAGGTGCGTGTCATTCACCACTTAACTGAGGATATCAAATACAGACTTACTCAAACGCCCCGAGGTGAAATTCAACCAGGTACGAAGGGTTCAACTTCATATTCACGATGCGTATTGGCCAAGTTACACAAACAGCTAGTAAGAATGTGTTAGACCTAAGCTGCATCTTAAAACAAAATGTTTTGGGGTTTATAACCTCATCAACTTCTATTGAACTTGATCCTTTTTTGTTTTCAAATCTTTGGTTGTCCAGGCTTAATTTTTTCTAGAACTTTAACTCAGCAAATTCCATTGAACTTGGTCTTTTTGTTGATTTCACTTCTTTTGTAGGCCAGACCTTTTTTTGTAAGAACTTGGCCCTCTTTTACAGAGATGTTTTTGTTGGGATATGATTTTCAAGATATAGAGTCATGTTTGCCTTATTTATATCTTAGCTACTTTACATCCTCGAAAATTTGAGTGAATTAACTTTTAGTTCTAGAAGTTTATAGTTTAACTTGTGTGCAGCAAATAAAGTGATTTAAATGTTATTGTTATCAATCATTTTATTAAATTATCATTTTATTATTAATCATTTTATTGTTTCATTGCTGAGCTTTGACGTGTCATATTTAATTTATTCGTTAGTTTATACAAATTAATATATGATTTTCAATTTATAGAGTCATGTTTGCCTTGTTTATATCATAGCTACTTTACATCCTCGAAAATTTGAGTAAATTAACTTTTAATTCAAGAAGTTAACTAGAAGTTTATAGTTTAACTTGTGTGCAGCAAATAAAGTGATTTAATTTATCTAAGCATGTAGTTCAAATTTCATTGATTTTTTTCCTATTTATTTGCACCTGATTTTATTTTTTTTTTTAAATAAAGCATCAGTATCTATTTTACAATAACAATACAAACATTAGTCATTTAAAGTAAAAACTAAAATAAGTTCAAAAATAGTAATTAGTTTTAAAAATAACTTATAGTTAAAATATGGAATTACCATGGAGAATAAAATTAAAAATAATTGTAATTAAAAATAATTTTATTTGAAGCAATTTTACTCAAAAATAATTTTAATGAAAAGAAATTTAATTAAAAATAATTGTAGTTAAAAATAATTTCAATTAAAAATAATTCTAATTAAAAAGAATTACAATTGAAAAGTGATAAATGTAGCAAAAACTATACAACCGAAAGCTTCTCAATCAGCAAATAATTTTTTTTTTATATTCGTATAAAGAACACACGGCTCTTAAAGACGTCAGTTCCTTCAGAGAAATTGCAAGGCAGTATGGGAAGGAGACCTTTCACGTCCCTCCGTGTGTGTCAAACTAAACATCTGTCATATCAATAGCTAGTTTCATCATAACTGTACTTTTTTCGGCGAAATTCCGCAAACACGTCTTGTTTACGTTTTCGTTCTCTTTCTCTCCGTCTCGTCGTTTCCTGTGGTTATTTATAACTTTCGATTTGTTTTTACTTTAGAATTTATTGTTTGTATTTTCCATAACATTTTTAATATTTACAAATGGCCGGTACTACAGAAACAGAGGAATCTGGGTTTGTCCTTTGTTTCTTAAATGATGCAACATTTACATTATAACAGCAATTTCAACGTGATTCATATGTCATTAAAACATTATTTCTGTATAAAGTCACAAGTAACTGCTTTTACTCTTCGTTCACTTTTATATTGCTTGCTTTAGCAAAGCAAAAATGTACAAGTCCATTGAAAGATTATATGTCATAAAAATACATATGCTTGTTTTAAATTTTAGGGCTGCTGCTCCGTTATCGAAAAAGGCTTTGAAAAAACTTGCTAAAGATGAAGAAAAGGCCCAAAAAAAGAAAGCAAAGCAAGGAGATGCTGTATGCTTATTTTCTTAGATTATAATTTAGAATTGCTGCTAGTTTTCTTAAAATCGAGTCCGGTTTGGGTTAATTTCCACCATCCGGTGCATTTGTCGCCAAGGGATTTGGCGTTTTTTGTAGCAAGCGATAAACAATTTTATTTGGTGATACGGCGAACAATCTTTTCGTCCAATTGTCGGCGCTGGTAATACTTGCGCGGAATTGTGGGTAAGAAGCCCAGATGATGTGCGCGCACAATGGAATTATTTTGTTCTTAATTTATTTTTTCGTCCAATTGACGACGCTGTTGATACTTGCGAGCGATGAATTGTGGGTAAAGTTGCGCGTGCGCGCGCATCGTAATCGCGGTTACGGTTAACTATGAATATCTGGTTTTGGTTATTATATTTCGGTTATTTTTTATTCTGACTATTTTGTCGATTCGAAGAGGGCCGGTCTGCTAGCTGCCGGGGGCCCCAACCAAAATTTTATGCTTTCAACAGACTCTTCAATACTGCCTGATGTTGGATACTGATTTTTTTTTAGAGAAAAAAAAATTGCCCGGGGCCCCAAACGGGTGTTTAGGCTTTCAATGGGCCCTACAATACTGCCCGATGTTGGATACTGATGTTTTTTTAGAGAAAAAAAATTGCCCGGGGCCCCAAACGGGTGTTTAGGCTTTCAATGGGCCCTACAATACTGCCCGATGTTGGATACTGATGTTTTTTTAGAGAAAAAAAATTGCCCGGGGCCCCAAACGGGTGTTTAGGCTTTCAATGGGCCCTACAATACTGCCCGATGTTGGATACTGATGTTTTTTTTAGAGAAAAAAAATTGCCCGGGGCCCCAAACGGGTGTTTAGGCTTTCAATGGGCCCTACAATACTGCCCGATGTTGGATACTGATGTTTTTTTAAAGAAAAAAAAATTGCCCGGGGCCCCAAACGGGTATTTCGGCTTTCAATGGGCCCTACAATACTGCCCGATGTTCGATACTGATGTTTTTTTAGAGAAAAAAAAAATTGCCCGGGACCCCAAACGGGTATTTCGGCTTTTAATGGGCCCTACAATACTGCCCGATGTTCGATACTGATGTTTTTTTAGAGAAAAAAAATTGCCCGGGGCCCCAAACGGGTATTTAGGCTTTCAGTGGGCCCTACAATACTGCCCGATGTTCGATACTGATGTTTTTTTAGAGAAACAAGAAAATTGCCCGGGGCCCCAAACGGGTGCGTACTGGATTGCCACTCGCGTAGCTCTAAAGCGACGAAAATTAAAACGAAACTAAACTGAGTACGGGATAGCCACTTGTGTAGCTTTAGTACGGCGTTAATTCAAACCAAAGTGGATTGCCAATCGTGCAGCTCTATTGCGACGTTAATTCCAACTAGACTGGATATTTGGGTTTGACCTGGGAGAAAAAAAATGACTTTCAACTCTCCCGTAGCTTTCCGCGATCCATTAACCTTAGAGATCAGTGAAAGAAACTAGGGTTGCATCGGCGTAAAGGAATCTGGCAATGATAAAGCTCGCGAATTTCGCCAAGAATTTGTTGTTTTTCAACAAGCGCCAAGCTGCACCGAATCCTGGAAATTTACCCCGGTTTGTTCATTGGCGATATGTGATGATCATAAGTTCAATTGGACATTGTGTGTTGCTTTAATTAATATTTATTAGCTTTATTGTACTAAAATTTGTTACACTTTGTGTTCGTATATGTTTATGTTGAATTGAATTTGTTGAATAATAAATACAACTTGCTTAGATCTGACCAAAACAAATAAGTTTAGGTAGAACGAATATTGGGTATTCGGCTAAAACTTAGACCGAATGTTCGGTATTTGGCCAAATTTGGTATTCTGTGCATCCCTAGTTCCAATCCTTGATTAGGCAAGATTCATTAAGCTAGATCTCCCAAGCTAGCTTAATCCTCATTCTTTTTGTCCTATTAAAGGAATTGGCTAATAAAAAACGAAGACTAAGCTGGCTTGTTGGAACTTAGCAATGGGTGTCACCTCAATCTGACAAACTTACCAAAACAGCTGCTGCTTGATTCTCATAACCTTATGGAATGGAATGCAAATGCGCCCTCTAGAAGGGAAGGGCGTAGGCTATGTAGCCCATTACCCCACTCGCCAGAAGGGACAGTCACAGGAGACACACAAAGAAAGGACGACACAAACACATAGACAAATAACAACATTTATTGACAAGTACAAATATCCATGCCTGACCGGGATTCGAACCCGACCTCAGCAGCTCCAAAGGCCAGTACACTAACCATTCAGCCACCGAGGCGGCTGCATAACCTTAAATAAACACTGCTGGCCATAACTCTCTATGGGCTGTCACACCGTTGATTTTGGTAATGCACTGTACTGTTGTGTGAGGAACGAAGTGGTCTCTCTTTAGGACGACACAATTTGTTTTTACAAGCCACAAGGTTTACAAACAGGATACAAGTTAAAGCACAGATGTCTTCTAGGATTTGCAATTGATGCTTCACAGTCTTTAAGGCTGCTCATCACCCCATGCCCGGTCCTCCTTCGATCGGGCTGGCTAATGGTAAGTCTATGGGGGGGGGGAATGGCTTTTGTTCCAAAAAAAACAATGAAATTATAGGAATATTTTGATGCGGTTTTTTTTTTAATTCATAAAACTCCAATAAAGTTGTGCTTTTAGAGGTTATTTTTTTTAAAACATTATTTACCTTTTTTTAAAAGAAAAAAATTTAGATTAAAGAAAAGTAAATAACGTTTTTTAAAAAATAACCTCTATAAGCACAACTTTATTGGAGTCTTATAAATTTAAAAAAAAAACGCATCAAAATATTCCTATAATTTCATTGCTTTTTTTTTTAACAAAAGCCATTTTTTCCCCCATAGACTTACCATTAGCCAGCCCGATCGAAGGAGGACCGGGTATGGGGGTGATGAGCAGCCTTAATTTCAAAACAAGTTCTGTAAATTCCATCTGTAGAAGGCAGTCACGTAGCCATGGTAACCACTACATTTTCATTGCACTTGAAAACGCAACTCCCAGTACGAGTTCATTTCTTGGGTCACTTCACTTCATTGCTAATACATAGATTTTCTTATATTTAATGTAGATTTTCTTTTTATCATTAGGAAACCAAGCCTGAAGAGGAGGACTACTCTAAAGATTTTTATGGAAAGTTGCCTTTGATCCAGTCTGCTAATAAAGAGTCCAGAACACTTGTGCCTGTCAAGTCGTTGGACAATGATCTTGGAGAAGAAAGAGTCTGGGTCAGGGGAAGACTGCATACGAGTCGAGCCAAAGGTGATTGTTGTATTTAAATTTGTATGGTTAATGTTATTTTTGATTTATTTGTTAAATCATTTATTAATGATTGAGTTAAATTTGTAAAGCTGTTAAGTGTGAGTTCCTTGTTGTTGTTTCAGTTTTGTGGATTTATTGATTTCATAATTTTTGGTTGAATTTTTTTACTTAAAAATTATTAATGTTCTGCTTATTACTTTGCGAACAATTTATTTTGAAAAGGTTAATGTACACATTTGAATGAACACAAAATAATAAGTAATTATTAGGTGTGAAATTTTTTTTAATAAAAAATCCATATACCAGTGTCATTTGTATTTCCCTAATCAAATAAAATTCAAAAATTTCATTTAGTATTTAATTTTTTTTTTGTCCCTTTCCTTCAAAACTTACATTCCAGTTCACTGTGCATGATTACTGCACAAATTTCATATATTATAGATAGATAATAATACTTGCTCCTTGTTATATTGATATTTTAAAAATATATCAAACAGAAAATGATTAAAATGTATAATTTTCTGTATTCAAAACCTGAAGCCAGGAATTTTTATTTTAATAAGTCATCTTTACACCTTGTTGTCCATGCTTACCTTTTGGGTTCAAAATAAGATTGCACTTTGCTATCCTATAAACTGACTATACAGTCAAAAAGCCAATTAATAACGCAATGTTACAAGGTTGGTTCACAATACTAAATACTAGTTAGATGTTCATACCCAACTCAGGGGCATTCCCATTACTAGCGTGATCATCCAGGTATTGGGAATATAAAGCCGTGCAAGAAATATCTTTCTTTGAAATTAAATGTTAATTATAATATTAACTGTGTTCACTTCACTCTGCTGGCTTGTTTTATTATTATTTGCTCCTTCCTGTCTGTGTTGTAAGTTTTAATAAAAAGTCTTTTAACCCTTTAATGCATACTGTTGCCATATGGCAACAAGTAACATAATCTACTTTATTCTATTAAAGTAGAGCTCCCTCTCAACAAATCTGTCTTATATCTATTACATTCCATTTTGAAGTTTTAGTTACTAATAACACTCATAGATGACAGTAGAGTAGTAAAAGTGTATTAAAAGTATAATAATATTAGTACTAAACACAAATAAATTGTTTTAAAAAACCAATTATAGTTTAAGAGGGTTATTTTAAAATATATTAAGTAGTTTTCTAGTCATTCTTAATCTGTCATTTTTTGTGTGTAAAGTTGTTTATTGCACATTTAACTGAGTATAGACTTCTTGGTCATTTTTTGAATAATAATTTATTTAATAAGAAGTCTTGAACTGTATTACAAGTCTCAAGATTTTTAGCCTCAACCACACTTTAAACTCCATGGGTAAGAGCTTAAAAACTGTTAAACTTCTAGTTTCACGTAATTTATTAGTTTTAATTTTTTTTTTTTTTCAAATCCTTCAATATTACTTTTTTTTTTCTTTTCAGGAAAGCAATGCTTCTTTGTGCTTCGACAAAGACAATTCACAATACAATGTCTACTTTCAGTGTCTGAAACAACTAGCAAGCAAATGATAAAATTTGTAGCAAGGTAAAAAAAAAATGTATGATAATAGCTTACTAGAAATTTAAAAAAGAATATTTGAACCTTTCCATTTAAATATGCCTCGTTGAAATTTATTTAAGTTGTATTATCAGGAATTTCTTCTTTGAACCAAAGATCAGATAAATATTTTGTGACTTTAAAAATAAATATATACAAATTTTTTGGTTTGGTTCTTTACCACTTGATGGCCTATGCAAAAGTCTTAAAAAGAACTCCTTTGTGTGATATTTTTTTTATGCTTCAATTGTAATGTATGATAATTTTTTTTTATTTATATTTTAGTATATCTAAAGAATCTATTATTGATGTTGAAGGCTTCATACGGGCCTCCCCACAAAAAATTGAAAGTTGTTCTCAACAGAATGTAGAAATGCATGTCACAAAGGTAATTTTTTATTAATAATAACAATATTTACTTGTTATTAATGCAGATTATTGTCCCCATATTATAATGGTATTATCCCCATATAATAATATTGCTTTCCGATAAGTTTTCATTTGTGTAGTAAACTCAATTTTTTAATTAAGTAGTTTATTGTTATAGTTAAGCTTACCAATTTGCATGTTAATGGTGACCACTGTTTTCCAAAAGTTTGTTTTAAAAAATATATATTCTTTTCTAATTTCAGTAATATTTTTGTAGACAGTTTAACGTTTTAAGAAATTATTTTTGTTGTACAAATCAGTTAAGAATGATGTCATAAAATGTAGGCCAGTATGATTCATTATTTGTTTACCAAGATAATTCCAAGCATTCCATTATTTTGCATAAAAAGCTGGTTAGTTTAAAATTACGTTTCTACGTTTATTATTACAATTTATTGTTGTACAGTCGTGGACAAAAAAAAGAGAACAGACCTCACTGTTTGGGCACCATTTGTCGGAGGTATAATTGTGATACGTCATTTTATCGGAAACAACGTTCTGAGTTGATTGGTCAACACAGAAATTTCTTAAGGGGTCGTCTTCATATTGAAATTAATACCAACTTTAAAATTTCCAATGGCAACATCCAAATTTTTTGTTATAGAAATGTTCAGAATCGTCAAAATACCCCAAATATCAATTTTCATTGCCAGATTCCTTATAGTTTAGGATTTATACAACTAAACATATTTGACAAAAAATGGGGGACATCTCCATACATATTAATGTATTATTTATAGGTCCGCATTTTCCCAATATGGAATTTTGCCAAATTTTTTCCTTTCTGTGAATTTTTTGCTTGGGTAAAGGGTTTGGTTGCAAGATGAGTGAATTAACATCCCACTAGAGCTTCAGAAAGTATATTGGTTTCGGGCTAAGATATTTTAGACTACTACCAAGGAAGGAAACCATTTTTTTTTTACTTTTGTGAATATATTGATTTTATTTATATGTTGTTTTATGGAGAAGATTTGGTTGAATCAGTGCTATATGTAGTTTAAACAGTGGTCAAGTGACGCCAACATCTGAGCTGGCACTCAAAGCAACTAATGACTTCTTACGTGGGATCACACCAGGACTTTGGACCATGACGTATTGAACTTAAATCAATTGGTGTAGTATGCTATTTATTCGTGGAGCAATTTTGGTCCAGCATGATTCGTTTATAGGACGACTAAGGCGAAAACAGAACCCTTAACGGTTTAATCTGTGGCATGACGCCTTAACTAATTTTGCCAAGACGGTGCCTGTTAGCGAAAAAATACGGATTAATATTAAAGATTTTTGAATAAGTATTGTAGAAGATTGTGTGTGTGATGATCAAGTTATGTATATATAGAGTTGTATAACGAGTTGAACTGTGGTTAGTTTTTGATAATAACCGCGTTCAAGTAGTTTTTGACAAAATATTTTTTTCTTTTGGGATTTGGATTGTATGGTATTAAAATGAGAATTGTGGTATGGTATGGTATTGTTACATTTATATTCCAGCTTGTGTGCTTGTTCAGAGAACCGCTTCTAAGCTTTCGTCAAGTGGGACGGACACAGAAAGAATTTTTACAGTCATTAAGAAATGAATAACACATAGACAAATAACAACATTTATTGACGGTCACAAACATCCATGACTGACCGGGATTCGAACGCGACCCCAGCAGCTCCAAAGGCTAGAGTCCTAACGATTGAGCCACCGGGACGGCAGAATTGAGGTAAGGCCCTCGCCAGATAAGACAGTGAAAAATGCCCCCATTCCAATCGGGCTAATTTTTTTTCTGAAAATACCTCATAGTATGGACAACTTCTCAGCCAAGTTTCAGCTCAAAAATATGACGCATTTTTGAGTAAAAAATTAAAGTTTTTTTTCTTTATAAATTGATTATTCCCTGAATATATTTGATAAATCCAAAAAACTACTCATGAGTTTTTAGATATCATTGAGTAGTATTCTCAGAAAAATCCGCTCATAAATCTGATCGAGCGATCATTCTTAAAAATGCTATTTTATTTTTCAAAAAAAAATTTCATGCCAAAATCGTTTGGTAACAACTTAGGATTTTGTCTCTACATATTCATCTATTATCAATCTATAATATATATTTTTTTCAGATTTTTAAAATTATTGGACGATAGTTTAAAAAAATAAAATATTCCTAAAACCTGACTTTTTGCACTACTTACTCGGCAGATGGCACTCCTAACAAAGGCGGGGAAATTCAATCTGGGAGAATTTCTTTCGGACTAAAGAATTTAGCATAGATTTAGAAAGTAGCAGATCTGCCTCTAGGGGGAAAGGTGAAGCCATTTGTTAACCATTATCCCATAAGGCAGTTCGCCAGCTCATGCCATACGCCACCAGATGGCACCATGAGATAATTCGACTAATAAAAGATATATATTCAATATTAACTAATTAAAACTTTTTACAAGTTTCGCTAGCATAATTTTATAGCTGCATTCGTATTGATAATTTCTGTAATTCATGAGGTATATATTCACAAAAGAAGCAAGTTAAAAATGCAGTTTTTATTGTATGTAACTCTTCGGAAAAAACATTTTTGTGAATCAGTATCCCGTGATGCATTGCGAAAACGACGAAATGTGGATTCATCACGCATCATTGCGTTGTACGGGATTGCGCAATCGGTGGACATGCTATTTCTAAATCTATGGATTTTAGAGCAAAAAAATCAGGCTTTAAGAATTATTTTTTTAAACTATCGTCCAATAATTTTAAAAATCTGAAAAAAAAATATATTATAGATTGATAATAGAGGAATATGTAGAGACAAAATCCTAAGTTGTGACCAAACGATTTTGGCATGAAATTTTTTTTTTAAAAATAAAATTGCATTTTTAAGAATGATCGCTCGATCAGATTTATGAGCGGATTTTTCTGAGAATACTACTCAATGATATCTAAAAACTCATGAGTAGTTTTTTGGATTTATCAAATATATTCAGGGAATAATCAATTTATAAAGAAAAAAAACTTTAATTTTTTACTCAAAAATGCGTCATATTTTTGAGCTGAAACTTGGCTGAGAAGTTGTCCATACTATGAGGTATTTTCAGAAAAAAAATTAGCCCGATTGGAATGGGGGCATTTTTCACCGTCTTATCTGGCGAGGGCCTTTATGTAAAGTTTTAATAATTTCCTGCTGTCTATTTCTAGCCTCATCCTTCATTTGCTTGATGCAGCCAAGTACCCCTAGCAATTTTGAACCCTGGTCAACTGACGAGATCGACACCTGAGCGGGACTTATATACTTGATTTTCACTCACTGACTGTGGTTCTAAAATACGACGTCCGTCGCCAATAGCCCTCGTGTAGCTCTAGTGCGACGTTAATTCAAACCAAACTTGATTTTCAGTTTGGTTTGGGGACAAAATTGAAAGAACTTCGCAGTTAGGGTTAAAAAGGGCTCTTGAAGGCTCTCCACGTAATTTTTAGACATGGTAAAATGACGAGGCCGATATATGAGCGGGAACTCAACGCAATCTTTTTTTTGTGACAAAAACCATTATTCTATGCAGCTAAATGATAGGCTGTTTGTAGCAATCTCTCTGTTTTTAGCGTTTTTCACGTATAGATAGCCTACACCTAAATAAGCATCCAAAGCAACCATTAAGGGTGACATCGCACGCAGCGTTAGGACTTTGAAGGATATTTAACGTGCACTCCTTTACACGGGGTATTGTCGATTCTCGACTGTATTCTTCACGATTTTTGTAATCCATTTGAAGATGGAAGTCCATATGTCTAGTTTTTACTTTAACACATTAAATTCAACTCTAAATAAATACATCTAATCTAAAACAATAACGTAAATATATTCTAAATTAAATTTTACATCTTTTTACAAAAATAGGCTTTTAGAGGAACTCATGTCCTTGCCTTCTAAAGTTTTATTCCGTTCTTACAAAAAAAGCTTCGGCTACGCAAGCCAGCGAGAGCAACCCTGGGCATTTCCCAGGTAAACGACACTGATTGGTGGCCCGGGAGAGGTGCTCCGCGAGCCCGGCCAAGACAGGTGTTTTTTCCCCGGGACTGCCGAATCGCAACATCCTCCCCACCTTGAGTTTTGGAAAGGGAAACTGAAAAACTCAAAAAACAACATTAAAATCACAAATTAAGACAATTTAACATATTATGTACAGTATGTCTATCCTCTCCCCGAATTTCTAACGGGTAGAGTCGCTGGATGGGTCTCAAGAGTGTCCCTTTTGACGTCTTTACTTTGACAAGTCGCCTGATGTTGTCTCGGCCAGGATACAGTTCCTTCACCACTGCCAGTGGCCAGACTAATCGCTTCTTGTCGTCGCTTCCAACGAGAACGACGTCTCCAACTTGGATGGTATCAGTGCGACCGCCGTGTGAAGATCTGAGGAACCCCAAATATTCTGTTTTGAAGCGTTGTTTCAAGTTCTCTCTCAGTCTTTGTATGTAACGCCATCTCTTCACGAGGTTCTCTTTGTCGACACTGTCCAGTTCTGGCACTTCATTTCCAGGAAGACTCTGCAGAAACATTCCTGGTGTTAGAGTTCTTATTTCTGGCTCTTCAGAAACGTAGGTCAATGGACGGCTGTTCATGATGGATTCACATTCGACAACCAGAGTGGAGATTTCATCCAGATCTAAGGAGGCTCGTCCCAAGTTCTTTCGCAGCAGATCTTTCAAGATGCGTATGAGCCTTTCCCAGAACCCTCCCCACCATGGGGCTGAAGGAGGATTGAATTTCCACTTGATCTGTTGTACTTCGAATTCTTTCTGTATCTTGGACCAGTTCAATTTTCGCAAAGCTGTGTGTAGTCCGACGAAATTCGTACCATTGTCTGAGTACATGACCGAAATCCGACCTCTACGGGCTATAAACCTTCGTAGGGCAAGAATGAATGCAGGTGTACTCAGAGATGGAATGAGTTCGAGGTGCACCGCTCGGTATAAAGCACATGTAAAGATCACTATCCAGTGCTTTTCACTAGTTCTACCAATGAGAGGGCCGGCCAGATCTACACCAGTCACTTGGAAAACATGAGACAAACTGGTACGATCTTTTGGGAGTGGAGGAAACGGTACCCTGAGAGACTGGGCTTGGTACCTCCTGCAAAATTTACAATTTTCTACAACGCTCTTGACAGTCCTGCGTCCTTTCACTATCCAAAATTCATTGCGTAAAATTGTTAGCAATGTGAGAGTTCCCGCATGTTTGTGCAGAAGATGTTGCTGCTCAATCAGTCTCTTGACTGCCAAATGTTTGGACGGAAGGATAACCGGTGAGAGAAATTCTTTGGTTTCATCTTCATCTGTAAGTCTGGTCTTCATCCTCAAAATTCCGTCTTCATCTCTGTAAGCGTTCAAATTTCTCAGAGATTTCTTCTCAGCTTCATCTTTAAAGGACTCGTTCTGCACACATCGAAAAAGTATGTTTCGTGCTCTTGTGTATTCTTCAGGTGTCAAGTTTGGAATGCTTCTGGACCTCAACTTTGGACCACGTCTCCTGGTTGTTGGTCGGAAACGCATGATCCAAGCGATGACTCTGATTATTTTCGTTAAGCTTGATATTCTTTTTAGTAATAGTCCTATTACTGATTCGATTTCTGTGTTGTTTGCTGACACAACGGTTCGTCTTTTTTCTGACTCGACTGCTCCTTCATCTGGGTTGACGGATGACTTAGGCCAATATTCTTGTGGTAACTTCAACCAGTCCGGACCTTCCCAAAATCTTGTTTCCGCCAATCTCTTTGCTCCGCACCCTCTGGATGGTAAATCGGCAGGATTTTGATCACCCGGGATGTGAAACCAATCATCAGATGAAGTCAATTTTCTTATTTCAGTTATCCTGTTGTTCACGAAGACTGACCATTGTTCCTGTCTTTTTATCCATGTCAGAACTGTAGACGAATCTGTCCAAAAGAAACTTTGTACTTTGTTCAACTTCAGGCTGTTTTTAACTGAGTCAAACAACCTAGCTGCAATTGTGGCGGAAAGCAGTTCCATTCTCGGGATTGTGACATTCTTCAAAGGAGAGATTCTGCTCTTAGCTTGAAGTAACTGCACTGCTACTCCGTCACTGGATTCACATCTTACGAACACTACAGCGGCGTACGCAATCTGACTAGCGTCACAGAAAATGTGTAGGCTAATTGTGGTATCACTTGAGGCACCAATCCAACGAGGAATTCTGATGTTCACGAGGTACGGCAGTTCCTTGGACCATTTTAGAAATTTCTTTTGGATGTCTTCTTTCACCTCGGCATCCCACGGAATCTTCTCTTGCCAGACAGACTGTAACAACATTTTCGGCTGCAACAGTACCGGAGTTGCATATCCGACCGGATCGTAGATCTTGTTGAGGAGAGAAAGAATTTTTCTCTTTGTCACTTTTTGATCTTCGTCGAAATGCAATCCTTCTGAACTTAGCTCCAGAGTGTCTGTTTGCTTGTTCCACACTAAACCTAAGACATTGAGTTTAATGGGATCCATAGCTTTGCTGTTATCCAAGGATGTATTTTCCCAACCTCTCAAGTCGAATTTTCCTCTCTTCATTATTTCAGTAGCTTCTTTTATAAAAGGTTCCAGGTTGGATTCACGGTTGATGCTCGTGACGCAATTGTCGACATAAAAGCTATCCTTCAATTTTTCAATAGCACTCTTCGTAAAAGAGTTGTCTTGAGCCACAAGTGCTTCTTCATTCAAATGGTGGTCGATTACAGCACCTAAGAGAAAAGGGCTACTGCAAACTCCAAATACTACTCTTGCATGTCGTAGTACCCTCAGTTTTCTTTCTTCGTCATACCAGAGGAACCGTAAAAAGTCTCTCTCCTTGGGTTGCAAAGAAATCTGTAGAAATGCTTTCCTAATGTCCGAAACGACTCCTATTTTGTACAGACGGAAACGTGCCAGAATAGAAGGGATCTTTTCTATGAGATTTACTCCTATCTCGAGGCAGTCGTTCAGTGAAGGTGCGTTCAGGGTCTTGGCTGAAGCATCGAAGCATATACGAAGTGGAGTAGTACTCTGTTCTTTTACAACGGGTAAATGTGGAAGGTAATGTCCAGGATTTGTCAATTCTGCATCTGGTACATCTTCTACAATTCCTTCCTTCTTCCAATCTTCAAGTACTTGGTGATATTGTTTCAGCAAGTTGCCTTTTTCAAGCTTCTTACATGTAGAGTCCAATCTTTTCTTGGCCATTTCAAAGTTATCTGGAAGAGGAGCATGGTCAAATTTCCACGGCATGCTTACTTCATATCTTCCGTCTTCTCTAACATGTACTGTTTCTTGAAAATGTAGAAGTACCGCTTGTTTTGTCTCTTCTTTACTTCGTTGTTCAATAGGGTCTCTAATTCCGATTAGTTCCAGGTCCCATAAATTCGGAATAGGTGTGTTTCCTTGACTCAGCATGGATATCACGGACATGTTGACGTTCTCTGACCGAAGCTCGGTAGGGATCTTCCCAGACAAGGACCAACCCAATTTGGTTTCAAAGGCTACGAGTCCGGAAGGAAGTTGTTCTTTTCGTCCAGTGTAGAGCTTTCCAAGTACGTCTGAACCGAGCAGAACTTCTATAGGAATGTTTTGTCTTCCAATATCAGAGATGTCGATTTTCTTTTTCCGTAGTTCCTCTATCCATGGGCCTTCACAAATACTTGGGATCTCATTACATATCAGTCCTTGGTCCAACGCATCCAGATTACACACATATCCCCCTTTGAGATTGCCAAGGTAAATCTTATAGCTCTGGTGTCTACACTCATCAGTTTTGGTTCCCCCAAATAGTGAATGAGTAATGACATGTTCGCCCTGTGATTTATATCCCAACTCTTCGGCTGTGGACTTCAAAATATAGCTTTTTTGGCTACCCGAATCACAAAGAACGCGAACATTCTTTTCTCTCTTGTTATTTATCAATCTTACCACCAGAGTCTGGAGAAATACATTACATTTGGTTTGCGGAAAAGAGTGTAAAACGTCTGCAGACTCTGGGTTCACGACCTTGTCGTCGACAGCTTCATTGGACTCAAATGATTTCTTTTGGTCTAACGAGGGGCACATGAACTTTAGATGTCGCTTGGAACATTTTGCACAATTTACCTTGGACCGACAAAATCTTGCCAAATGGGTACCAAGGCACTGGAAACACAAACCACTCTTTTTTACTATGGCTGTTTTCTCAACTAAAGGAATTGAAAAAGCCCGTCTACAGAAACGGCTTTCGTGATTGAATTTATCAGGGCAGAAAATACAAAGTTTTTCATCCGCTTTTTGAGTTGCCAACAGTTCTGTAGCGCAGTAAATTGGCTTTTCAGGAGCGGGAGGATGTGACACGCGACCTTGACACACATCTTTTTTCGGGACAGTAAAATCAGTTCTTGACAATTTTATTCTCTCGGCTGACTCTACTTCTTGTTTTAAAAATGCCAGTAACGCGTCCAATTGTGTTTCGTTATTTTTCGTTGTTGGGTCCTTTTTCAAATTTACCCTCACTCTTTCCCAGTTTTTAAGTACATCCAAAGGTAGACAATTTTCAACCAATGGAAATAAAATTACGGCACATTTATCGGTCGTAACTCCCAGTGTACTTAATGAGCGCAATTGCGTCGATAGCTTATTATACAACGTATTCAGAGAAAATTTCGATTTATTTCTGTTCGCATTATTTAACACCAGTGAAATTATTTCCCTGACGTACACTTCAATTATTAGATCGTCTTGACCATAACGATCTTCCAAGCTCTGATACGCCAATAAATAATTTTCGTTTGTTACCGGAAATGATTCAATGAGCTCTCTAGGATCGGAATTTTCTTCGGTAGATTGTATCAAATAATGGAACTTTTCAGCGTTACTTAAGTGTTCACTGTTATGAATCTTCTCGAATTGATTACGGAATGACAAATACTCTTTTATATCACCGCCAAATTTTTTCAACTCGATCTCCGGTAAACGCGGACGTCTTTTAATCTCATCGTAATTAATTGCATTATTACGGATAATTTCAGTATTATTTATGGGTACTGAAACCGGTTTAGCTTTATTCAAAGCCCTTTTTACCAACACAGATATTTCTACAGACTTGTCATTATAGTCTTCGATTTCATTAAACGCTACGTCAAATTCTGTGTCGTCTTTTATACTATCTAAAAACAACTGATGTGTTTTTTCTAATTTTTCTTGTTTTTGTTTAAATAAACTATAACTCAATTCAATATCTTCGCTAGTGCTATCCTCTTTATCAATTATTTCCTTCACGGCATTAAGTGCCTTCGTGAAAGCGGTACGTTCGGCCGCTTTTAATCTTTTTAACTGATCCATGTTAAAATAATAAAATAATCAAACTCACGAATAAATTTATTTCTCAATAAATTCCTTATTTTCTAATATATAATAGCACTAGCACGCAATAGAAATTGAGTCCTAATATTCTATTCTAAAGAGGAAGCAAGCTTAGCTTACCTCTATAAGTCCTTCGCTCAGAAGCGGTGTACAGGTAGGCGAATCCATGCCCACCTCCGGGGGCGCCAGATGTCGATTCTCGACTGTATTCTTCACGATTTTTGTAATCCATTTGAAGATGGAAGTCCATATGTCTAGTTTTTACTTTAACACATTAAATTCAACTCTAAATAAATACATCTAATCTAAAACAATAACGTAAATATATTCTAAATTAAATTTTACATCTTTTTACAAAAATAGGCTTTTAGAGGAACTCATGTCCTTGCCTTCTAAAGTTTTATTCCGTTCTTACAAAAAAAGCTTCGGCTACGCAAGCCAGCGAGAGCAACCCTGGGCATTTCCCAGGTAAACGACACTGATTGGTGGCCCGGGAGAGGTGCTCCGCGAGCCCGGCCAAGACAGGTGTTTTTTCCCCGGGACTGCCGAATCGCAACAGGTATTATTCGTCGGACATTTTTGGCTGCACGGACCGTTTATAGGTCTTCAAATATTTTTGCGATGCCCGGACCCGAACCTGAGACCTTTCGCATGCTAGGCGAGTGCCTAACCGACTGGGCTCAGCAGCCCTCTCCTTGTAATTAGATTTTCTCGCCAAATATGTAGCAAATATCCCCAAAGTCTCTCGTTCTTTGCTTGAAAAACCGGCGAGATTATCCCCAATAAGAAATTAGTGAAATATTAATTATTTATTATTCGTAGAATTTGTTGTTAGTTGTTTTCCAACTGTTTAGACTAGGATTATGTGAATAATTTTAATGACGTTCCAAATAGTTTGTGACCAGGATTTTCGTTTGTCGGGAGTTGAGTTGCATGTTATAAAAGATTCTTGATTACATTTTTTCAAATAATTTTGTTGCTCATCCATTACCGGCCAAGTACGGATAATTATTTGCTGATTTTAAATATTTAATGTTGTTATAAAATTAAAAATTCTCAAGTTTTATTGTAATATTATAATTATAAAATAATTTCAATGTTAACTAATTTTTTTCCAGTAGGGAAAATTGAAAAGTTAGCGTTTCCCTGGTGTGGTGGGTTGTGTTGTGGTGACGCGAAGGGTGCCTTTGCAGGTTTTGTTCTTGTTTAACCATCCTATATGTAGCTGCTTATGCTTTGAACTGCCTTTCTATCTTTCAGTTTTTCATTTTTTCCCCATTTAAAACGTTTACCATCAGTTTGTAATTTTATCGGTTTTTAATACACGAATTCAAACAAAATAAGTAATTATAAAATAATTTCCTAATATATTATGGAAGATTTTATTTAGAATTCGATAATAATATATCGTTTGGTTTTTTTCACAATCTATGGCACAGGAGTCGCCGAGTTGACACCTCCACCAGACTCGGTTGTGATTACTCTGTGTTGATGAGTGTTCCAATAAATAGAGAACTTGAATAACAACTATCATTTAATAACATCAATAAAATAGCAAGTGTAAACAGAACTAATAATTAATTAAGCATAATGAAGAACAAATGCGGCTGCAGCGCTTGCCCGACGAGCGGTTTCGGAACGGCAGCGTTGCCGCAAAGAGAAAGAGTTCGCAAGGCAACAGTCCGTTTTTTGGACGATGTTGATCATCAAGTTGTAGCGCAATGCCACCACAATCGAAAGGAAATTAAGAGTTCCCTACAATTATTAGACATTGTTTTATTTGATTAACATTTATTAAAGACTTTTTGTTTTGAATTTAAAACACATAAACTTTTTGGGGAAATAACTTTACATGATGCAACAATAATATATCCGCAATCTGTTCAGTTCTTGATTCAACTTTACTCAATTCGACAACTTTATCTGCATTTTACTCTAATTTAATTTTAACTTAAAATTATTTGGGAAAATGTGTATGCAAAACCAATAATAACACTGTTCGACAAAAAAAAGCAATTGTTTGTCCGGAAGCTAATATGGCGATTTTTTGCTCCTTTGGTGGTCCAATGATGGAGAAATGACATTTTTAGCCCAAGTTTAATAGGGGGATTCATCAGAGATCAAAAAACTGATTTTTAACGTTTTTTCATAAAAAACGCCTTTTTTAACGTGTTTTTTTTTTTGGCTACAAACAACCTGCAACTGGTTCTTACCTCTGGGCCCATCGGTACTCACTTAACACCCATATAGAGGTAAGAACCAGTTGCAGGATAGCTTACAGGTTGTTTGTAGCCAAAAAAGTAACCACGCGAAAAAACATGAAATAACATCAAAAAATGGAAATCGCTAATTTTGACAGTTTTGGAGCGGTGTTTGAGTTCCAAAATGGCCCATCGGTACTCACTTAACACCAATATAGAGGTAAGAACCAGTTGCAGTTTGTTTGTAGCCAAAAAAACGTCAAAAAAGGCATTTTTTTATGAAAAAACGTTTTTAAAAAATCAGTTTTTTTTTTATCTCTGATGAATCCCCCGATTAAACTTGGGCTAAAAATGTCATTTCTCTATTATTGGACCACCAAAGAAGCAAAATAGCGCAAAGTAGCTTCGGGACAAACACTTGCTTTTTCTTTTCGAACTGTGTAATAATAATTAGCGTAACAAATTAATTGAATGATTGAGGACTTTTTATCGAATAGTTTACACTCTTAATTTTGTTCTAAAAATCTTAACTTCTAGCAAGAAAGTATTTTTGAATACAAAAAAAATTGTAATACCAAAAAAACATTAGAATCTAAAGATTAATCTGGCGGTAATTTGTGACCTGAGAGCGACAATGCAGGAAGTAAAAAGTAGTTATAATCTTGTATCTTGTTTAGTTTATTATTAAAATATTTTGCTGATTAAATTTATTTGATCCTTGTCTTGTGTTAATTCATAAATAGTGGTAGTGCTTCGCATTGTCCCGCCACAGTTCCGGGGAACGAGTCCCGGAGGACCAAGCATGTTTTGGATCTAAGCACTGGGGGTTCCCCGTGAGGCTAACCACCTTACCGGGTATATATGCCCGTCACCAGAGAGCACTTGGTCAAGAAAGCTGCAATGGGCATGGCAGGCATATTAACGGACTGTTGCATCCGCGAGAAGTTTATTAGTTAATTCATAAAAAAGTATATTACACTCTTGCAACATAACTGTATTTATTTTATGTTTTGCATCAAATGCATTCAATTACATTTTTTTCTATACTTTGCATAACCTAACAACTTTATTTGGAAAAAGCACTATAATAAGAACGTATCTATATATATATAGAATAAATAGTACTGAGATTTCGTTTTCTCACTTAAGTCATAAAATTAGTCCTTTAACTACTTTTCTATCATGGATTACAAACATATTTTTTGTGTTTATTGTTTTTAAAAAATAAAATTTTATGTAAAATAGAACATTCTTTTCTCGAGTTTAATTTCCAGTTAATACTCGATACTTCACCTACTCTTTTACGTTATAACACTTATAAAACACAGTTGATACACGAATAACCTGTTATTAAATTTAAAACTTCTTTTTCAAGACTTTCCAAATCCATAGAAAAATTGATTATTAATTTAATTTGCAGAAAAGAAAACTACTTCATTATTTTTAATCACCAAACGATCGGTCCAATCTTGATTGTTGTCGTTTCTCCACTTTTATACGGTCCCCTATTTCAAAATACAAGCTTATTATCATCATAACTCAAAATGTTATGCTAGTAGAATTACGAAATTTGGTACTTTTCATTAACTTTTGACCCTGAATCCATTTCTGCAAAAATATTAATGGGTTTGTATTCAATTTTTTTCGAAAAAATTATGATTATTTTTTTAAAAATATTAAATATTTCTTAAATTATATAAAACTATTTCAACTTTGTTTGGAAAGTTATAAAGTAACACACAAAAAAAATTTCGTCTGGCTACGTATATTATTAATGGAGATATGATCAAAAGTTTGGAAATCTCATTTAACATTATGATCCATAAATTTTCTGCAACCATATCTCAACAACTATGAGGAATTTTGCAACGAAAATTGATATTTGGGATATTTTGATGATTCTAAACATTTCTATACCAAAAAATTTGGGTGTTGCCATTGAAAATTTTAAAGTTGGTATTAATTTCAATATGAAGACGACCCCTTACGAGATTTTTGTGTTGACCAATCAACTCATGACGTTATTTCCGTTAAAATGACATTTCACAATTATGCCTCCGACAAACGGTGCCTAAACAGCGAAGTCTGTTCTCTTTTTTTTGTCCACGACTGTACCATGTTGTGTTGCTGCTAAATATTTCGAATTATCAGAATGTTGTAATGTTTTTATGTTTAATGTTTTATTCTGTAAAAACCTAATTGAATAACAAATTTCTAGCTTTCAACAAACCAACAGTCTCAAATAAATGAATATTCTTAGAATCTTATTCTCAATATTCAGTTTTTTTACTCTTTTCGCAAGATTCAGTTCTTTTGTCATAAAATACTTCTATCATTAGATATACTTGTTTTGGTTCGATCGCAAAGCTTATTGATTTTTAAAAAATCTCTTAAATAATTTTGTTTTAAATTCTATTTTTTAATGTATTTTATTTTTTTAAGGTATTTGTAGTAAGTGCTGCTGAACCAAGACTGCCATTGCAGATTGAAGATGCATCCAGACCTGAAAATGAAAATGTATGGCAGACTTCAACTACTTTTATTATTCACATTTGTATTGTCGCTAAAATATAGACTATTCTTTCGGTTCAATGAATGCTGAAGCAAACTGAATCAGTTTTTTGTTATTAAGAGTTCATTCAAACATAATTTTTGATGATTTTTTTTTAATTCTGCTTAAAAAAACTTTTTTATATTTATAATTTTGGAAAACCTTGTACAACTTCATTTTTTAATGACTCAGAGTTACCTATAATCAATGGAGGAAAAGAGATGTTCAGATCTTCATTTTTCTAACAGATTTTAAAGGTTAAAATTAAAAGTAATTGTGTAGTCACATTAACTTCTAAACGTTAATATTGGGTATAAATAGTTTAATGTAAGTGTGTTTAGTGAAAAGTTCTTTTGGAAACAATGTTGTCATATTTACCCAATTTTTTTTATGTTTAACTTATTTACTTTTTATGCAAGATATTCTTTCTCAATTAATTTATTAAATATTGTTTTTTTTTTTCACTTATTAGGACACAGAAGGTTTGAATATCCATGTCAATCAGGATACTCGTTTGGACAACCGAGTGATTGACTTAAGAACTGTTGCCAATCAAGCTATATATTCTGTGCAAGGAGGGGTGTGCACTTTATTTAGGGAATATTTAATTAAAAATGGATTCAGAGAAATTCATACTCCCAAAATTATTTCAGGTATGACACCAGAGTCTTTATAATCCTGAGTTTCATTAAAATAACAATCATAAAGAAGTTTAGCTTCTTTGTGTCACTTAAATTAGTATTAGTATTCATAGAGGTAGATTATTGAAAGTTATTGAGTCAGTGTTGTCTGTTAATTTCAATATGAGCAATGTATCTATAATAATAAAAGAAAGAGTCTGTCTGTGTGTATGTCTGTGGGTCGCAAAAGACATACTTAGACTACTCTAAAAAATTCGAAATTTTTAATATAGATTCCTTTTAATACCTACGTGTGCACCTGAGGCTTAGTTTTTTCATATTTGATTGTGATTTTTAATTAATATAATTAGTTTTAAAAAAACGTCATCCACGTGGGAGTGCGGGACCATAACAGGGCTTGAAAATACATGGACCGGGTCGAAACAGGGGCTTGACGCCATCCTCTATTAGTTTGATTAATTGAGTTTGGTTGAGATATGCGCTCGTCCGAAGGCTGCTTCATCCTCTATTAGTGCTTGCTTTTTTAAGTGTGCATGCGCCAACACAAATTTAATTTTGTTTTGATTTTGAGTGTATTTTCACAAGTAAGCATGCCTCTAAAAGGAAGCAATGCGGAGTTAACGGGTTCCCAGTAAGGCGGGACCATACTGCTAGTACAATATATACGTTGGTTGGTTTTTATGTTTCAGAAAAAAGGTTCATTAACAATAAACAAGTTTAAAATTACTAATTAGTTAAATTTTAAAGGCTGTCATAAACGAATCAGAATGGGCAAGAATAATCAAAAGTTTATTGACAGCATTGATGATATATATAGAAAATGAGATTATTACAGTTAAGATAAAACAAATAAAAGCACTACAGGTAAACTATAAAACATTACTAGACATCCTCCCTGTTTAAACAACTGTCCATATATGTTGGGCTTCCTGACAAATAACATATGAGCTGGGGAACCCAGCCGGTAAGGCGCTTGTCTTGCTTGCGGATGGTCTCAAGTTTGAGCCTGTGCATTGGCTCGTCACTTGACTGGTACTAAATTGAGATGCCTATAGTCAATGGCCCAGGTCTAATGCGACAATAATTAAACCTAACCATATGGCAATAATACCATCAAAAACAGTTTGTATTCTGATATTAACTAATATTTGAATTCCTTAAAGAAAGTGGTATTTATTATTTTTTGTTTTGTTAATATATAGTTTTTATTTTAATTCAAAAACCTTCTCGTTTTAGCTGCCAGTGAAGGAGGAGCCAATGTGTTTGAAGTCAAATACTGTGAAGGATTGCCAGCCTACCTGGCACAGTCTCCTCAATTATACAAGCAAATGGCTATTGCTGCTGACTTTGACAAAGTGTTTACTATTGGTTCAGGTAAGTTAAAGTTGCAGAGGTAGAATAGTCAAGGTTTTAGGATAATTTTATTTGTATAACTCAGTGATTCGGCAAAGGTTAAAAAAATAATATTGATCAAATGTATTCAAAATAAATTATCGGGTTATATGCAAATGCAGGCTATGCTGCAAGTCTTAGCTATTGATAATAAAATAAGTTTATTAGCAATTTCTATATCAAAAATAATTTAAAAGGGTTAAATAAAAATCTGCTAAAAATGAGTATTCAATAAAACAAGTTTATTTACCTGAACGCACATAGTACAGTTGAACCTCAATACCGTGAACTTCAAAGCTCCGAAATAGTTCCTATTGATCAAATTTTATGAAAACTGTCGAATTTTTTTTAACTAACCTTAATTAGTGAATGCTCGAAATATTTTTTTTAAAAATACCGCAGATTGTTTTGTTATATTAATATATTTGTAGAAGATACAATAAAACCACATATGAAATTGCAAGTGAGACAAATATAAAATCAATTGATTTCTTCAAACATTTATCAACTTCTTTGTTATATAAAAAAGCAAACTATGGGGAAAAAGTTTAGCTGAGAAGGTTTTCATGCTAAATGATTAACAAGTTTTTTAGCATTGAAATTCTTTAAACAACTGTTAATTATAAAACAGTGGTTCCCAACAGGTGGTCCGCGGACCCCCAGGGGTCCGCGATCTATGATAGAGGGGTCCGCAAGATGCTATTAGAATAAAAAAAATATCTGAAATATATTTCGTGTGATAACAGAATTTTTCCTCGACGCTTCCTGCATGAGCAGAGTCTAGTCCAAAGCTATCACTCAAAATTTTCTCACTAACTTCTCTTGGCTTTACTCAGTTGCGTGTTTAGCTTATGTGTTTGAACACTTAATTGTTTTAAACTTGAGTTTCTTCTTCTTCTTCTTCACAAGCTCATCAGCCTTTTGCAGGCCAAGGCTGACTCGCTGATCCTCCTCCAGTTGGCCCTGTTAGCCGCAATGGCTCTCCATCGGTTGACTCCTATTATTTTGAGGTCCCTTTCGACATCGTCTAACCATCGTGTGGGTGGTCGTCCCCTACGTCTTGTAACTTCAATTTTGGAAAAAGTCACTTTATTGGTGGGAAAGTCCTCGGGACATCTGTACAGATGGCCCAGCCACCTAATTCGGGATGCTTTTATAGTTCTCACTATGTCGGTCCCGCCAAATTTACCAAATTTTCTTTAAATTTCATAGTTGTAAAGTATTCTCCACTCATTGTTCTCCTTAATAGGTCCAAATATTTTCCTTAGCAATTTCTTTTCAAATATTAGCAATTTTTCTTCTACTGATTTATTGAGGGTCCAGCATTCACTTCCATATAGGACAATAGGTCTGATTAAAGTCTTATAAATGCTCAACTTGGTGTTTACAGAAATAAATTTAGAAACTTGAGTTTACAAGGAAAAAATGTAGGCATATTCAAAGTTGAGGATAAGATGAGTGCTATGTTCAACGTGTCATATCGGGCGTCAAGGATAGAAAAAAAGTCACTAAAGTCACCTTTCCACTTAAAAAAATTCTTGGAGTCACCAGAGGAGAATTTGCCCGACTAGATCAAGATCAATATAGTCGAGCATCTACGCAGCCTAGCCACCACTTTAAAAGAGTAATTTAGGTGAACCTGACGACAGGTGGATTCGAAATCCCTTCAGCTGTGAAGAAATACACAAAATGCAAGGCCTCACTGGAGAAGAGCAAGATCAACTTGTGGATCTATCCAGCTGCGGCAAGATGAAAAATATTGTCTTCGGTGTTAAAATTACCGACTCCTGGGCATCACCGCGCAAGGACTACAAGAAACTTGTATGTAAGGCAATGAAAAAGATCCTTCCATTTGCAACCACATATAGGTTTGAGTTAGCATTTTCTTCCATATGTTTCATGAAAAACAAATATGAGAGTCGGCTTTGCATGGGGTAGGATTTCAGAGTGAAAGTTTTAAGTTTGGAACCTAATATTTCAGAAATAATGGGCTCAAAGGACAGATTTAACTCATCCCATTAAGAACTGAAAAATAAGACTTGTATATACTGAGAGAACTCTGTTGTAAATGTTAAAAACGTATAAAATATAAAGGCTAATTTGGCTCTCACTTTTTAATTTTAGGATTAGGAATTAATGGGGTCCTTGTCACAAAAACGTCTAGATGAGGGGTCCGCGAGAAAATTTTGTTGGGAACCCCTGTTATAAAAACATTTCATGAAAATTATTTCTGTACATTGTCATCTTACACAATATTTCATGGAAGGAAAGTTTGCTTTAAAAGGTTCAACTGTGCATGAATGTTAAAACAATTTTATTGCTTTTTGTAAGTTATTTTATAATTCCTTTTCTATATCGCTACATTAAAATTTCATTCCAGTTTTCCGAGCTGAAAACTCCAACACTCACCGTCACTTATGTGAGTTTGTCGGCTTGGATTTAGAAATGGCTTTCAATTACCATTACCATGAGGTGGTGGATGTTATTGGAGACATGTTCATTGAAATCTTCAAAGGCCTGAGAGAGAAGTAAATTAAATAAAAAATTATTATTATGCATTCATGACTAATGGTCCTTTAAATTTCAAAATTAAGAGTTAATTCTTAAGTACCATTATCATTTGCCCATTTTTTTTCTTTCCCTCCTTTCCTTAACACCTTCACTGCCTATGTAAATGCATAGTGTATGTCCTTTCAATTTGATCACCAATGACCTGAACATACACTTCATACGTCTCCACTCTGTAAATAGCTGCTGCAATAGCTTTTCTAGTCTGTCTATAGGCTCTCACTTGCGAGATTAGCCCAAGATGTGAAGGGGTTAAAGCTCCAATTTTCTTAATCAGCTTTTATTTTTTTTAAATATTGATTACAAATTACAAGGTTGGTAATAGAGATTTTTTGCTGCTATATTTTGCTTTACTTAGCTTAAAAAGTTTAAGAATATAGTAGAATTACTTAATGGCATCCTTGACTTTTGATAAAATATGATAATTTATTGTTATGTATCTATCGTGTATTTTAACAAATAGTTTATTCTTTGAATTGATAATAATTTAGTGTTCTGCTAATTCATTGATTTAGACGCTTCGTTTAGAATGTATTACTGGTGTAAATTTTTTGAAAAGTTTGTTAAAAGAAAGGGAATTGCATTTATTATTAGAGTTTGGTAAATCAAAAGATTTAAGTGTCCCAGTCTTCCAGTATTGTAAAATTACATTCAATAAGGAAATTAATTATTTATTTGGTCTAGATGATCAAATTCTATACTTGAAGTAACTAATTTTGTATTAAGTATTGGTAATATTCAGATTGTAAATTGAAAAATCTTTTTTTTTTCTAGATTTGCTGATGAAATTAGTGCAATTAATAAACAATATCCAGCTGAACCTTTTAAATTTCTAGAACCCAGGTACAATATTTTACTATTTCTTCAATCCTTTTATGCATTGGTATTTTTTGAAGAACATAGCATTTTAATACTGTTTAGTATTGTGTAGTTAATACTATTGAATGATGTTAATAATTATGTGTTTGATCTGTGTTATAATAGTCTGAGGTGTGTTTAATAACTTAAATTAAAAATTACCATTTTTATATATTCTCAATTAAAAGGGAAAGTTATATTATTATGAATCATAAAAAATGGATTAATTGCTATTGGAATTTCGCCTGTGCTAACTTTTCACCATAAAAAACATGTATTTCCCAATTAAAGCTCTAGATTAGCGGTCGCCAGTCGCCAACTGGCGACTATTATATCGAAAGTGGCTACCTAAAAATCAAACCCCAGTCGCCAAAAGTGGCGATCATAATTTTCCCTTTTTGTACAACAAATAACTAATACTGAAGCTGCATTTCTAAATTAATTATTGTAAAAACACTCCGATTCGATTAAGTTGGGAAGAAAGACTCATGACAGTTGTTGCTTATCGGTAAAATTTTCCCCTCATCATTGACCAGTGTTTTGTGTTACGTCACTGAGTCGGCCTCCGTGTGACGTAAATGGAGCTGGGCGACGAAAATGCAAATTTGATTTTTAAATCTTGCTTTACGATCTTGGCAATTTACAGCTGATTAAGATCTCAACTATTCATTTAAGGGGTCATAGGAGTCTTAAAAATGTGCAAAGAAGGTACTACAAAGCATAGTTTGATCTTTCATGTCATTTTTTAACAACTCAATATATAAGTATAATTTTTTTATATGTAACTCTACAAGATTTATTTATTATAAAACAAATTTTAAAATTTATGAAACTTTAGCCAAAACTAAAATAAATTATATTAAACATAAAGCTATTTGAACATATTGGGATTAGGCTTGCGCGGCAAATTTTGAGGTCAAAATTGAAAAAATGACCAAGAAAATGACTTAATATTGTACAAATATGTACAAAAAAAGACTTGTACCTAAATTCTTAGCTCAATTTTAATTAGAAAATATTTTAAGAAATTTTTTCTAAAAAAATTAATATTTTTTTTTAAATTTTGATTTTAATTTTTTTTAAAATAATTTATAATTAAAATTGAGATGAGAATTTAGGTATAAGTCCTAGTTTGTACATATTTGAACAATATAAAGTCATTTTCTTGGTCATTTTTTCAATTTTGACCTCAAAATTTGCTGCGCAATCCTAATCCCAATGTGTTAAAATAGCTTTATGTTTAATATCATTTATTTTAGTTTTGGCTAAAGTTTCATAAATTTTAAAATTTGTTTTATATTAAATAAATCTTATAGAATTACATATAAAAAAATTATACGTATATATTGAGTAGTTAAAAAATTACATGAAAGATCAAACTATACTTTGTAGTATCATCTTTGCACATTTTTAAGACTCCTATGACCCCCTTAAACAATTTTGATATGAGAACATTTCGTGAACAATCGTGTGCGACATCAAGAATTCTCCGAAACTAACAAGTTGAACTGTGTGTGTTTGTACATAAAATAATTTTCTCCTTTCAATAATGGCCAATCACATAATACTTACATATTTGGTATGATCCTTTTTTAACTGTCAATCTTTTCATATCAAAAATGTCTTTAATAAAATTTTGTGTTATGGAAAATCGCACTTTATTTATGTCGTATATACTTAAATTTAAAATTGGCTACTAAAAATCCAAATGTGGCTACCATTTTTTTTCACTCTAGTAGCCACTGGCTACTATTAAAAATTCTTCCCAGTCTAGAGCATTATTCCCAATTTAGAATTTTTTTAAAATTGAGTTTACATAAAATGAAATACATATATCATAAAATATAATATAAAGTAATATTGTAAATTTTTAATAAGATATTATTCTTTTTTAAATGTTTGTCTTTTTTGCCCAGAAACTGTGTGATAATATATACCAATCAGTTCAATGACATTTGGCTAGTTTCACTTATGCCACCACTTCCATTGCTCTAACTTGTCTAGGGTGCAAATCATGTGTTTCTTAATTAATGTAAGTTTACAATCAGGAAGTAATGCTCTTTGGGCTTCTTTACATTAGTATCTAAAATAAGCAATCAAAATCGTTTTGCAATCAAGTTTTCTAATTAGTAAAACTTGGCATTTCTTCGCTGTTTCAGCTTGCGGCTTGACTTCTCTCAAGGTATTGCTCTACTTAGAGAAGCTGGTGTAGAAGTTGGAGAAGAGGACGATTTGAGCACACCTGACGAAAAGCTTTTGGGGAAACTAGTTAAAGCCAAAGTGAGAAAATGCTCTAATAATGTTTTGTTGTTATCTGGGGAAAATATCACTATTAGTCAAATCAATAATCATGTTTTATGTAAAACTGTTTTAAAAAAACAGTGTGCAAAAGTTAATTTTTAGCATAAGTGTGCATTGTAAGAGCTTCTTCCTCTGTTTCATCTAACATTACACCTAAATTCTGCACATTTTAATAAAAAATTGTGCACTCTGTAAATTGCTTTTACATTTTTGAAGTTAATATCTTACATTAAAATACCGTATGCAACATTAACAATTACTTTTGCATGTGATTAAAAAATAATTTATACAAAAGCTTGTGTTTAAATTAATTTTTTTAGAACTCTGGGTAATTATTTCACATGATCCTTAGTCCGTTTTTTAATTATTAAAATTATTTTGTTTTACTTACCACACTTGAATGAATAATTATTAAAGTGTGTATTACTGATATGCATTTATGAAGGGTACTTTCACCTTGTATGTAATAAAGTGTTTGTTTAAAAGGGTGGTTTAAAATCTGCATTTAACTACTCAAAATATTCTCTTTTATTTTTTTATAAAGGCATAAGTTGAACTCCTGACTAAGTCTATTTTCACGACAACTTGTCAATTTCATTGCATTTGAAATTGTGACACAACTGTTTTTAATAACTTGAGTGAAAGTAATATTGTAAATATTTGATGAGATTGTTTTTTTCCTTTTAAAATGTAAGTCTATTTTATAGTATGATACAGATTTCTACATTCTGGACAAATTTCCTCTCAAAGTTCGACCTTTCTACACCATGCCAGATCCACATAATCCTGTAAGTATTTTTTAATTATAGTAAAATATACTTTCTGAGTAGTAAAAGCTGAGTTTATGCATTCTTGCAAACTCAAACTGTTTTGTAACAATTAAATATTAGTTAGTTCCCAAAAAACATTAAAAAACTTATA
This sequence comes from Hylyphantes graminicola, assembly GCA_023701765.1. Classification (NCBI taxonomy): domain Eukaryota; kingdom Metazoa; phylum Arthropoda; class Arachnida; order Araneae; family Linyphiidae; genus Hylyphantes; species Hylyphantes graminicola. The sequence goes on along the minus strand of CM043120.1, from coordinate 25,890,335 downwards.
TTGATTTTTCAAAAACATGCATGAGCTATGATTTGTCAACTGAATCAATACCTTGAAAATATATTTTTTATTTTGGTACATGGCCGTTTAATTTTTTAGCAAACAATCTACTTAAGCTATATTTTTTTTTTTAACCCTGCTCATTTTAAATTATTATCCAAATCAGTCGTTATATCGCAAATTGTTTAAAAAAAATTAGTATTGTGTGATCCTTTTATTACTTTGAGTGACTTTAGTACTTATTTGTGTAACTGATTATATACTAAATATCATTAGTAATTTAAGTTCATTTAGTAACTTCTTCTTGGACTGTTTTTTTAAACCTGTTGGCTCTTAACTGAAAGTCTAGCAATCAGGAACAACTTTTAACTTTAAATGACCTCCTTAAGTTACAATTTTGTTGTATTTAAAAAAAAATCTGCTGGCTCTTAACTGCAAGTCTAGCAATCAGAAAAAACTTTTAACTTTAAATCACCCCCTTAAGTTATGGTTTTGTTGTATTTCAAAACAATCTAAGCTTGAAAATTAAAACTCGCTCTTTAAAAAAAAAATGCTTTCCAGTGTCTTTACATCGCAAACAATGTTGCTATTTGGTGGTATTGGGTTTTTGCTTGTATGTTGGCCTCATTACTTGATTGCAATTTGGCAATACCTGTCACCAATTGACTGAACAGATCCATACTAGATGCATAGAACCAGTGTTCATATAAAAGAAATTTGTATTATTAAATATTGGTTTGTATTCAGTGCAGTAATTTTACTTACAAACTCGTAATATAAGTGAAAATTAATATGACTTTACATAATTTTTATGAATGTTTTATTAACATTTTGCATTACTTTTAGAAACTGTCTAACTCTTATGATATGTTTATGAGAGGTGAAGAAATTATATCTGGAAGTCAACGTATCCATGACTCAGAATTACTTCTGTCTAGAGCAAAAGAGCATGGAATAGGTTTGGAGATTTTTTTTCCCTTGTATTGTGCCTTAAATTGCACGATTAGTTTCCTTATATATATAGTTTGTAATAATTTTTATTAAGATTAATATTTTTATTAAGTTAACTAGAAAATTGTTATATATCTCCAAATTATTTTTAATTAAAAAATTCAAGGTGGATTGTTTCAAATCATCTTGATTTAAATCCTGGTATGATAGGTATTAAAATTAATATGCAAATAATGCCATAATTAGTGTGTAAACGTAATTTGACTTAACTTGCCTGATTTTTAAAACACTGCAGTCCTTTTGATTAAAAAAAATGTTTTTTTTTTCTTTTGAAACACTGTGAATGAATTTTTATTTCCAGTTTGAACTCGTCCAAATATAATTTTTATGGCTGATGTTATGTTTGGTTTAGATTTTTAATATTCTAAATTAAAGGCTATTGAATATGGCTTTTTAACTTAAAACATAAGTTAATTTTAAAAAAACAGCCTGTGCAAGTAAGAGAAATAAAAAAGTGGCAATAAAACTATCTATTGAGCTGTAAATATATTCATAATTCAATATAAACTGAAGTTACTAAAAAGCTTGTTGTATTCTTCATTCTAGAAACTATCTTAATTTTTACTTACAATACCTTTGAAAAAAATGTTACTTTCGGTTTTCCAAGTTAATGATTCTGACTGAAATAAGTATACTTCATTTTAATTAATGTCAATCATAATTATTTCTAAAAGTTTGATACTTGTGTTTTTCAGACGTGACAAAAATCCAGAGTTACATTGATGCCTTCAAATATGGAGCTCCTCCACATGCGGGTGGTGGAATTGGTAAGTCCATAACATTGTTAGTTATTGTTATCCTAATATTAAAATTTATTTTTATACCTTTTGCTCGGACGTCAGAATTCTTTTTTTAATTAATGACTTTTTTCCCTTATAAACTACTATTTTTTCCCTTATAAATACTATGTACAGTAATTATTTATTATTACAAGGGTGCTACCATACCTGAAAAAGATAGCTTACTTTAAAAAAAAAAAAACACAGGGAAACAATAAGAACTGTTAAACACTAAGTGTTTTTACTTGTTGAAAAAGTGTATTACTTTTTCATTTCAAGCAGCTATTTTTTTTTCTCTATCTGTACTATGTGAAATATTTGTTCAATTCAAGTTTGACATTCCTATTATCTGAGACTGTAATTATTAAATTTACTAGTTTATGCACGTATGTACCCATTTTTTTTTCTAATTAATAGGTGCATTCTTCAAATTAAAAGTAAGGCATTAAAAATGTAACTGTTCATGATTAAAGATCTTGATGCAAATAAAAATATACTCAACCAAATAAAATCTTAAGTTACATATAATGTCTGAAAATGAATGAATTAATTGTATTTGGTTTCTATAATATCTTATGTATGTATGTTTATAATTGTAACTGCTTTAGTTTTTTTTTTTTATTTATTTAATGCTCTTGTATTCCAGGTTTGGAGCGTGTTACCATGTTGTATCTTGGACTCAACAACATTAGAAAGACATCCATGTTTCCAAGAGACCCAAAACGCTTGACTCCATAAGAAAAATTACCTTGACATTCAAACATGCTTGATGTGTATTTTAGGCTTAGAACTTTCCCATTAACTATCAATCAATAAATTGTTTGTTTTCTTTAAATCAATTTGAGATTTTTCGACTTCATTTTTATTGTCAATCAAGGTTTTTACGCAATAATGGAAACATGAAAAAAATTATATTCTTTTTTATAAGTAAAAAAAAATGTTTGTGTGTATCTTTTATAACTTAATACAATCATGAAACACAATCTTTTCTTATGGTCAGCATTGCAAGTTCTATCTTGTCAAATAATTTATAAAATATAGGTTGAAGTTAATTGAGTATATTTTTAGAATATTTTAGCAGAAACTACCAGATAATTTTGAATGTTTTATAAATTAGTTAGGCTTTGTTTAATATACAAAACAAAAGATAAATCTTTCAACAGATAATGGAGTTAAATAAAATGGCAGTAAAACACCTGTCTTATATAACCATTCCTTATTAAAATTCTAAAAAGAAGAAACAGCAGCTGCTTGCTAGAATTTTCAACTGCACATCAATTTTTCCTTTATTCATCAAAGGATTTTCATTTAAAAGGTTTCGCTGTATTGCAAATCAAGTATCCACAAACTGGGAGCTCTAGAAAATCAGATCCAAGCAAAAACCTCTCAGTAAAAGAAGGCCAAGTTCTTAAAAAAATATGGCCTGGCCTTAAAAAGAAGTGAAATCCTGAAAAAGGTACCAAGTTCATTAAAAGTTACTGATGTGGTATTAAACACCAAAACATTTTAGTCTTTGATCATTCTTACGTTTACCACATTCAAGCAAATTCGTACTTGTGTTTGTGTAACTTGGCCATTACGCATTGTGAAAATTTTGTTGAACCTTCTGCACTAGGGATGGGTGTAACCAATAAATTATTGAGCATTGAAATGAAAGTATTCCTGTAGGTATAGTGTTTTAAGGATTTCAAGCCACACAAAAAAAGAGGCCTAACAGAAACAAAGTTTTATTTTAATAAGTTTGTTTTCTGCCTAGTGGTCAAACAGAGTAATCTTGGCCTTCTCTTTTCTTTTCTTCGAAAAAAATTTTCAATGAATATTTGAACATTGATATAACTTCTTTTCAGCATCAGTATTTTATACTTTTTTTAAATAAGTGTCGTAAACAAATTTCTAAACTTCCATTATATTGAACTTGTGATAAAATAGTTACTACTTTTAGTGGCGGCCGCAATATCGTTGGACCGTTGGAATCGAGTTGTACAGTAATGAATAATCATGTATCATAATACCTTTAATGGCTTGTTTATTTTTATTCAAAAATGCGTAATGGCCAAGTTATACAAACACAAGTACGAATTTGCTTGAATGTGGTAAACATAAGAATGGTCAAAGACTAAAATGTTTTGGTGTTTAATACCACATCAGTAACTTTTAATGAACTTGGTACCTTTTTCAGGATTTCACTTCTTTTTAAGGCCAGGCCATATTTTTTTAAGAACTTGGCCTTCTTTTACTGAGAGGTTTTTGCTTGGATTTCACTTCTTTTTGTAGGTATAGTAAATAAATAATTTAAATACGTACTTAAATAAAAACATTTATTTTTAAATACGACACTTTCAATTGTTTTATAAATATTAACTTTTTTCGAGGACAATCCGCGTGTTTAAGTAAACATGATATATAAAATTAAAACTATATTTGACGAATGTCCATACATTTATTTTTAAATCTTGTACTGTTTCATTTTACTGCTCGTTCTGTACTGCTTTTTGACATAAGTACAGTTTTTAATTATTTTAAATAAATTATCACTACTTAAAATCATGGGTACTTTGTCAGTAATGAACAAAACAACGTCTTAGAACTTCTTACTCGTTTAGTGGGCTCCTGAAGTAAAAAAAAAATAGTTGTCCATAAACTTTTAAACGCGCTATATACGACCTAATTATCATTTTGCGATCAAAATGACTTACATGACCCTTGGCGAAAACAATTGTTGTTGACCCCAATTACAGTTTGAAACCCGAATAGTTGCTTTTAGGTAAACTGTCAAAACGGAATATAATTATCAATATAACTTCATGATTTGTGTGTTTGGACTCGGGTATCTATTTTTTTTTATTTTAAATAATAGGGAAGAATTGATTAACCCTTTGTGTCGCTCTAGTGCGATGTTATTCCAACTAAAACAAAACAAACAAATCATTTGCCTATTGTAAATCATGGGTTCCAGCCATTGCTCATATGCGTATTGAGTATATATAGACCTTTAGCGATGTAACTCCTCCTACAACCAAACAACCATAACTCATTATAAAACATAGAGCAGGTTGCCAGTTCAGGTGTTGCACTTGAAAACCATTAAACTTAATCAAAATGATGATTGAAACTTTCCATTAGTAATATCGTGTGCTCAATTCACACTTGAAAAACCTATCTCGTATCATCCGAAGGTAAATAGCTATTTGAATTGTTGGCGATTCAAGTAATCGCCACTATCATATCGACGTATGAGAGGATTGCAAACTGCTTTTGAAAAATGGCGCCAAGCTATTTAAAACCAAACCCGTAGTAAATATTCGATTTTCGGATTTTTTATGTTGATTGTATGTCAAAATCTACCAGTGTTCCAATTTTCGAGATTCTAGATCAAGTGGGTGTCATAGAACATTTTGATGATCGGTGAGTGAGTGAGTGAGCCCCAAAAGTGGTCATTTTCCAATTCAATTTTCTCGGAGATAAAAAGATATAGAACGCTGATTTTTTTTATACTCTTCATCAAGCCAATATTGACCAATAAAAGTTTCTAAACTCATTTCTGTGATGCATAGAACCGGAGAACGGAGGGGTCCGAAAACACGGCGAAGCCCTTCCAGAAAAGGTTGGGTAGTGCGCTGAACTTGGCGGTTGCACTACCGTGCAACCAGATAATTATAATTAATTTTAAAATAAATGCATAGTGTAGTTTCAAAAAGTTAAGATAATCAGCCTACTATTTTGGAAACATTTCTTACAGTTTAATAAATATGAACCTTGCATTCAAAAGTTACTATAAGTATCAGTCACATAATAATCTAATTTTTTTTATAATTTCCATGCACATATGCTATAGAAAACTATTTTCTTTGGTCACTCATACAACACTATTCAGTTTTAATTATTCTTGATACTACTATTTGAATAAAATACTAAACCTATCTATCTCTAAAAGAAATTAACTTTTCCAAAACTACCTTTTAACACAAAAATATCTGTTTTAAAAGCAAACATTTTTTTAAATTTACCTATAACTTCATGAATATAGTAGCTGTAATAATGGAAACGTGTACAAACAACTAATACAAGTCAACTATTCTCTTTAAAAAAAGCTAAGATTATTACTTTTTCACCAATAAAGGGTTTAAAAAACATTAATTTATTGAAGTCAGTAACTCAAAATGAACCGCAAAATGCGTGCTACATCGGTTAGCATGCAATTTAGGAAATTAAAATTGTACATTAATTTGATAAGTATATATATTTTTGAAATGTCATTTAAAAAGGCCTAGTGTCCTGAACTTTAACACCTTTTTTAAAAGTATTTTTGAACTGTGTAAGTGGTTTTTATAATCATACTATTTTAATGTCTTCTTTAAAAAAAATAATGTATGGTTCTTTAGTGTTGTAAAAAAAATTATTCCTACTTCAATACACAGCCCTATGATTATTATTTTTTTTAATTCACGCCTTTGGACGCGACTCAAATTTTTGGAAGCTAATTTCGAAAATGTAAATTTTCCTTGTGATTTTTCATGTTGTTGGTACCCCTGGTCAGAATTACCTATCCGTCTTTTATAACCGGTTTTAGAGTCCCTAATCTTTAGATACCCTAAATTTTATTACTTACAATAAATAATTGAGGAATGTTAGTTTCGTAGAAATAATAAATTATTGCTGCAATTTTATATTTTATAACTTTCAAGACTTTTTGGGTGTTATTTTTTTATAGCAACCTATATACACACGAATTGTTCATTCCTCATTGATAAATTTCTCATTAGGGTGCCTTCTCAAAGGCCCCGATATATTTTTAATGAATTTTTCTCTTTATGAAAAGTGAAAAATATAGCATATTTTGCAAAGTATTTAATAGACATTCAGTCAATCTTGAACGTGACGTTCGTTTAAACTAGTCGATCTGTGAATTTTTCAATGTTTTCCAAAATTAAGGTTTAATTTATTTTACAAATTACTCAAATTTTAATTTATCAATACTACTAAATTAACTTTGGGTTTAAAAGCGATGATAGCAATGAACTACCTATTAAAACTACCTATTTTTTGAAAATCAAATGTACCTCAGTAAATATGATTATTTTTGCTTGTAGACGACATACTCTTATACACCCTCCTTAAGTTCGGGTGCAGTCTTATCTGGAGGAGTCTTGCAAAATCCATTTATGGAATTATTTGATCTTAATGTAATTTTGAATAAATAATTAGGAATAACGTTGATACTTTTTTAAGTTAACTTGAAACTAGGTTTATTTAGTTGAAGACTATAGATGAATTGAATCCATAATATCTTAATGCTTAACAAATACTTATTCACCGTTATTCATGAAATTTAACGAAAATACGGAAATCAAGTTAATTTGTAGTCGGCGACATTGATAGGGGTTATAACCCCTATATGCTGCCTTATTCAGTTTACCCTTGCAATAACTAAAGTTAACTAACAATAAAAAAAAAATTGTATAATTTATAAATGTCCATTACTAAAATAAGTGAATTTTTTTTTTTATTGGAAACAATTTGGTTTTCAAAATTCGTATGTTTTAGGGTTGTTTTTCTTTTTAAAAAATAATTTTGGTGGTTTGAAAACATAAAAAAAAAGCATAAGAGCCGTATGCGGGCCGCAGGTTGCCAATGGAGGAACTATTTTCAATGTTCACGTTCACTTTAAAAATGATTTTGGCATTTTTGACGAATAGGATATTTCCCACATTCGTATTTTGTTTCTTTCAAATAAATGATGTTAACTCTAAAGTCTTAAAAAATTTCAATAATTTAAAAACATACTTTTCTTATTGTAATTGCAAAAAAAACTGTCCTAACAGAAGGAAAACAAAAAGCGCTAATTTAATTTTGTTTAAAAAATTAAATGAATACATAATGATGAACATTGACGAAATATTTTAATTTGATTTTCACTGCAACAAAAGATTCGAGTTTTGAAGACCCGATTTTTTTTTAAATGAGTACAAGAAAAGACTTTAAAGATTTTTGGGTCTTTGGTTATATCTTGTGGTGGTAAGGGGTTATCAGAACTTAAATCTGTTTTGATGCATTTTCAGTCCTGTAATTACGGTTTCTTAATTTTTTATGCATCATTACACTTTTTATTCTAAAAAAATTCCTTTGTAGCCCATTTAATATTTTCAAAGTGGGTTATTTTATTCTTTTTTTTTAATAAAGTAAATGTAGAACTAGATAAAAAGAATAGTTTACCGTTTTCTTCTACGTTTAAAAACTAATTTATTTTTTCAAACCAGTTTTTTTTTTTCAAATAAATGAAACATGGAAAGTACCAACAAGCAAAGAAAAAATACGATTTATTTGTAACAGTACATAAGTCACATTTCTTTATAACTTTAATTTTTAAACACACTTAAGCTTTGCATTTTTTTAATTTACAGATATACGGATTGGGTTTGTTTCTTTACCCCTCCATTTTATACTACACTCACTTTTCCCATGGCAATTTCGACGACAATCAGCATATCCGTAACGTTCCTGTAGAGACGAGCTTCTGAATTATAACGACACAAAAGCCCGGTTCTACAGGGTACATTTCGAATTGCTTTCAAACGCAGAAAACCAAAAAGGAGTCACCACAGCACCTGTTAACCTAGAAGTAGAAAAATAACAGTTATTTGTAAACATATAAACATGAAAGAATTATTTATTAGTGGACGCAGTTTCATTGTTCCTACCCATGAACAAGCTTCCGAAGGAGAATATGATTCGCTCTGAAACAATCGATATTTACACAGATCAATGCCAGGGAAGAAAGAGAAAGACACATTTAAGCCTACTTTTGGAATCGTTTTAACATATTGGATATAAAAGTTTAGCAATGGAATTATTCTTTACAAACAAATTTGATATGCATTTCAATTTATTGCACAAAAGTTGCAAGCAAAATAATTTTTTTTGTGTGAAAACAAAAGTAAACTTGCGATTTACTGAATTCAATTTCTCAACAACATAGACGAGTTTATCGACCAGCTTCCTGCGGTCCGGAAACTAATTTAAATAAATTTAGATCAGGAGCTGTCAGAAGAAAAAAAAATTAAGAACCTTATTTCCGATTTCTAATTAAAAAATACGTGAAAATAAAAGAATTACGAAATGTGTAAATGACATAACAGCAGTTATAATTTACTAAAATCCCAATTTTTAAAAATATTTTTTTAGAAAATAAATACTTATGTAATCATAAACAAGCATTAGAAAGTTATTTGATTATTTATGTTCAAAATTATTTGCTTTTCAAATATATTTGAAAATTAGTAACACATCAATTTAACGTGAAGATTTGTTAAGTTAACTGTTGTTCACAAGTAAAACAAAACAAAAACCACAAAATTATTATGAGGCTTGTGATTTCACATCCACCGGATAAAATGACGTCAGAGGGACATTAAGGAATAGTAAAAACCGTAGCCCCATCTATCCCATCAATACTTAAACAGAGACCCACTTAAAAAGTTCGATTTAAAATGAAATATATTTTTTTAAATATCATTTTTTCAATTCATCTCCATCTTTTCAAAATTCTTTCGGCTAAATAATCCTGGCAATTACGGAATAATTTTTATAGAAACTAGTCAAAACTGATTACAATTAAATTTTTTAAAAAAATTAATTGGGCTAATTCATTCAGTTTTTTCTTTAAAACATTCCATAGATCCACTAAAAAAATCCCTTTATTTACACCTTCTCTTCAATAATAGAATGTAAAATAGAATGTTATATTTTTAATGAAAGATTTTTATGCAGAGAATTATGTAAATACTGGAATTTTTTTTCTTTTTAATCTTTAAGTATTATGCTACAGATTTAAAATATCTATATCAAAATACATTGTAATGAAGGATTTTACTTTTAAGTATATTAAAATTAATTTAACGAATTTTTGAATATATTTTTATTTCTGAAATAATTTTTTTTTAATTCTTCCATTTATTTCGAATATAAGGGAAAAAACAGTATTTACAAAAAAATAATTTAATTTTGTTATTTGGATTTCTTTTTAATAAAAAAAAATGGTATTTATACTAAAAATTAAGTTATAAAAGGTTCATTAAATTTACTAGAATGGTGCCTGCATAGTGTAATACATTTTATTTCCCACAGCTAAAAAATAAATTATTAAATGATTGAAAAGACAGACAATTTTCAAGCAAAAATTGCATACAATATTTATATTATTTTTATAATAAAATGGTATACATACTATACGTGATGTTTTATATGCAAATTTAGGCATAAAGGCACATAAACATATTACATAATTCTTTACCAGGGCCGAACTCTTATCGAGACAACTCTGACTTTACGCGCGTTCACTTGAAAAGTTTTATATATTAATATATTTTTAATTTTCAAGGATATTTACTTGTCTCATGAATCTAGTTTGCAATTGTTTTTATTTTTTATTGAATGTTCAATTTTTCGAAATAAACAAATTATAAATAATAAGCACATTTCTTATAAAGTAAATGGAATGTACTTTTATTTATTTTTCCATGATCTTTATGAAAAAATATTTACTGATCAAGAAAAATACATATATATCAGTACAATCTTTAGACACACTAATAATCTAAAATATTTATATGCACATTATAAAAAGACAAAGAAAATGTCTTTTTTAAAAAAGGAAGAATAACATTAAAGTGATGACCTTGTAACAACGATGAATGAAAATTAATAATGTGAAATATATCGAGTGGCTAAAATTTAAGTTTACAATCTGGATATATATCAAGGCTGAAGTTGGTGAAAAAAAATATAAAATGTTGCTATATATGTATATTCATGATAAATATTATAAAATATTATATTATAATTATATAGAGTATAGTATGTATCAAGAAATTGCACATAAAAAAGCCCAGAATTTCCTTCAGTTTATACAATTGTAAATGTAGTTTACCTTACTAAAAGCAACCTTTGTGATATTTGCACACTTTTTGTGATACCATTCGCATATTCGAATTTTGTACATCACCTTTTTCATAAGGTTTCCTGCACAGCCTTCACACACAGTACACCTGTATCTTATCTGGATATAGACCATTTAATGTCACAAACTTAAGTAGGTGGCGCTGTAACCCGGATGTTTACTCAGTCTACTGAGTTAACTTCCGGTTGATGACGGTTTTCTATGTTTTGAGTCGTGGTTTTTTGACGAGCGTTCTTTCTTTATTTAATAATGGCGAAATTATACGACAAAAATCTATACACTGATTGTTGTGTTGTGCCAAAGTGCAGCATGCGTGGAAAAACGAATCTGTTGTCAAAGATTTCCATGTTTTCTTTCCCTAAAAATTTAAGTAGAAGATCGGAATGGACTCGAGCCATACGAAGGGAAGGCTGGTCTCCGAAACCAAAAAGCAGGATTTGTTCTAATCATTTTGTCGAAGGTAAGCATATTTCTTATAAATAGTATTTCAAAAAGTTTTTTTTTTACCATAATGGTATTTATAGGGCAGCAAATTCAAATGCTTATACTTGTTGTTTAGGAATGCCACACGGGTATTTCAAAATTCAATCTAAAGATACACATATTACATGTTTTTATGTTGGAGTAGGTAACGCTTCCTTATAGTTTTCAGTTGCCCATTCGATTTTTATTTTAATATTAGACAACCATTTTAATCACAAGCTTGATACAAGCGATTTTCATTATTGTTTTCTTTTGACACACTGGGGCTGGGGAGCCTAGTTAGTTAGGCACTCCCTGAGCATGCGAAAGGTCCCAGGTTCAGGTCAGCGCATCGCCCTAATAACTGCCTATAAACGGCTCCTGCAGCTAAAAATGTCCGACGAATTATATCCCGTGTAAGGAAGTGCTCATTAAATATCCTTCAAAGTCCTAAATGCTGCATATGATGTCACCCTTAACGTTTGCGTTGGGTGCCTACTCAGGTGTCGGCTCGTCACATGACTGATTCCAAAATAGGACGCCCGTCGCCAATAGCCATCGTGTAGCTCTAGTGCAATGATACAGTAGACGCCGCTTAATGTGATCACATCGGGACGAACGTGATTTGATAACAATAACCGATTGATTACAATACACGAAAGTTTAAAACTAAGTAAAAGTTTAAACTAAAAATGATTTTTTTACATATATATTTTAATAAAAATTTATTTAAAATTAGGAGTTGTTGCTGTATGAAACCCTATAGTATTTAATTGAAATTAATGCTCACTAAGGAAAAAGAATTACTTGTTAATATACTTACATATTTAGTGAACTGCATAAGAACAGTACAAAAGTTTAATTAATGTAATAAAGGTTTGCACTAATCCCCCCCCCCCTTATACACTTACATATTTAGTGAACTGCATAAGAACAGTACAAAAGTTTAATTAATGTAATAAAGGTTTGCACTAATCCCCCCCCCCCCCCCTTGAAATGTCGCACAAAGACCTCCTGCATTTTGTGACAACCCGAGTAATCGGTTTTGAAAAGAGAAGGGGCTTTGTGTGCTGACTTCACCGAGCACAAAATTGGGTTTGGACTTTACAAATACGAGCCCCGTTCAGACTTTTGGTAAGTTTCAGGAAACACTTTAAACAAAAAAGTTTTCCTTTTTGTTTTATTGATTTCAGGAAAATACAATTTGCATATAAACTGATAACAATAAACGAACATTTGATTACAATAAACGATGATTTTTCAATGTATTTTGAAGTAAGCGGACGGGACTAAGCGATTTTGATAACATTAAACGATTGATAACATTAACCGCGATCACATTAAGCAGCGTCTACTGTAATTCAAAATCTAACCTAACCTTTTGACGCACTGTTTAAATTAAAAAGCAATTTACCATATTTTTTCTTTTTATAGGTAAGCCATCAAAAAATCCGGACCATCCTGACTGGATACCCAGTATTTTCCCTTTTGGAAAGGAAAACAAAAGGTCCAATGAGCACAAGATAGCACGCTTTAGACGAGTACAAGATAGGAGGACTGCTGCTGCTGCTTCTTCCTGTGGGCCCTCTTCCACAGCTGTCGTCTTCCCTGCTGCCGCCTCTTCCAGTGGGCCCTCTTCCACAGCTGGTGTCTGCCCTGCTGCCGGAGCCGATAGTGACCCCGGCACTGACGATGTCCCACAACCTACCACTAGGGCTGTCGGCATATCAACAGATGTGCCAGGTAGCTACTATGATGATCTCGTGAAGAAAAATGATGATTTGATGAAAAAAGTGGCAGAGTATGAGAAGATGGTTCCTGCAATGCTGAAGAAGCAGAAAGCTCTTTCACTTGTGAATGAAAATCTGCGAAGCCAACTTCTTGCCCGGGATGAGATCCTCCAAATTCTTAACAGCAAGAAGTTGTTAGAATTTTACACAGGCCTTCAAAATCGAGACGCCTTCAATGTGCTTCTTGACATATGTCAAGAAGAGTGGCAGCCAAGTGTGGAAACGCATCTTGAGCCCGCATCTCAGTTACTCCTCGTATTAATGAGGCTGAGATTAGGGCTGCTATTCAAAGATCTGGCACATCGGTTCAAGATATGCTATTCAACTGCCAGTTTGATCTTCAGCGACTGGATGAATATCCTTTATGCTGTTGGTCAAACCTTTGTCATGTGGTGTTCGAAGAAAAGCATACGCAGAAATCTTCCTGCTGCATTCCAAAACCCGACCTTTAAAAAGGTACGGGGATTGATTGACTGCACCGAAGTATTTATCGAGAGACCGACAAGTTTGAATGCCAGGGCACAAACTTATTCAGCATATAAAGGCCATAATACCATTAAGTTTTTAGTGGTGACCACACCTGCTGGGGGCATTTCTTTCGTCTCCAAGGCTTGGGGGGGAAGAGCTTCCGACAAGGAAATCACTGCCAAGTGTGGTCTTTTGGATCTTGTTGAACCAGGGGATGTTTATTTGGTTGATCGAGGTTTTAATTGTGAGGAGCTCTTTGCCACAAAAGGAAGTAGCCTGCTGATTCCTGCCTTCACTAAAGGAAAGTCGCAACTCAGTGGAGAGGAAGTGATACGGTCGCGGCAATACTCAAACGTGAGAATCCATGTGGAAAGGAGGATTGGCAGGCTAAAAAACTATCGTATACTATCAAGAACTCTGCCCATTTCTATTTTAAAACATAGAAGTGATGAGGATATTTGTATCCTAGACAAAGTTTTAGTTGTGTGTTCTGCCTTGTCCAACCTGCGGGTTTCAATCATGAAAACTTAAGTTTTTTCATGTTTTGTGTGTTACACATTTTAGTTTTTCTTGTTTTAATACTAGATTTGAACAACGAGATTTAATACTATATATTATATTGCTATTGATAATATTGTCAATTTATTATTTGGTCGACGGATTTTTCATGTATCTGCATTTTTCACGAGCTTTCTAGTGTCTGTTAGTATGTTAACTAATTTGATTATTTTAAATATGTGATTTTATGTGTGTTTATTTTCTAACTTTTTATATATCTATACCAGATGATTGCGTTTTTTGTGCATCGTAAGAAACCGCTCTTAGTATGTTAAGTATTTTGTTTATTGTAAATATGTGTGATTTTCTAACTTTTTGTATGTCTACACCAGATGATTACTTTTTTTGTGCCTCTGTATAAAACAGTTCTAGTATGTTGACTATTTTGATTATTGTAAATATGTGCGATTTTATGTGTTTATTTTCTAACTTTTTTATATCTACACCAGATTATTACTTTTTTTGTGCTTCTGTACGAAACAGCTCTAGTATGTTGACTATTTTGATTATTGTAAATATGTGCGATTTTATGTGTTTATTTTCTAACTTTTTTATATCTACACCAGATTATTACTTTTTTTGTGCTTCTGTACGAAACAGCTCTAGTATGTTGACTATTTTGATTATTGTAAATATGTGCGATTTTATGTGTTTATTTTCTAACTTTTTTATATCTACACCAGATTATTACTTTTTTTGTGCTTCTGTACGAAACAGCTCTAGTATGTTGACTATTTTGATTATTGTAAATATGTGCGATTTTATGTGTTTATTTTCTAACTTTTTTATATCTACACCAGATTATTACTTTTTTTGTGCTTCTGTACGAAACAGCTCTAGAATGTTGACTATTTTGATTATTGTAAATATGTGCGATTTTATGTGTTTATTTTCTAACTTTTTTATATCTACACCAGATTATTACTTTTTTTGTGCTTCTGTACGAAACAGCTCTAGTATGTTGACTATTTTGATTATTGTAAATATGTGCGATTTTATGTGTTTATTTTCTAACTTTTTTATATCTACACCAGATTATTACTTTTTTTGTGCTTCTGTACGAAACAGCTCTAGTATGTTGACTATTTTGATTATTGTAAATATGTGCGATTTTATGTGTTTATTTTCTAACTTTTTTATATCTACACCAGATTATTACTTTTTTTGTGCTTCTGTACGAAACAGCTCTAGTATGTTGACTATTTTGATTATTGTAAATATGTGCGATTTTATGTGTTTATTTTCTAACTTTTTTATATCTACACCAGATTATTACTTTTTTTGTGCCTCTGTACGAAACAGCTCTAGTATGTTAACTATTTTGATTATTGTAAATATTGTCCCCGCGAAGGTGTTCTCACTTTGACGTAGTGCGGTGGCTTGTGTGTGTTACTGATCCCGAGAGCTACGCCGGCGGTAGCTTAGCTACTGGCAGGGTCACCCATGCCGGACAGGTCGGAGGGGAGACACCAGACCAAGAGGAACACCCTGGTCCTCCAGGTTGGGGGTTGAGCGCAGGGCCAATCACCCTGCCTCGTTAAAAAAACTAGATTCAGAATGGGTTCCACCTGGCCTAGATTGAGGATGTAAAGTGTTACTCTCTCTAGTGACAGTGATTTGTGAATCATAGCCACCATACTTTAAACTTGAATAAAAAATACTATTAAGTCCATACATAATATATGTTGCAGGAAATTCTGACAGCCAAGGTAAAGGGTTTATACGTCTGTATTTCTTGGTACCTATGTTTTCAAAATATTTTGTAATAAAAAATTATTAATAAATGAATTATATAAAATCAAATCTTTTTCTGACTTATTACTACTAATGATTTGTTAGCAATTTTTGATTATGTACTTGTGTTCTTTACGTTTGACTTCTAGATTTCCGTCATTTTACTCCACAGCTTCTTCTCTATGAATTAATATTCAGCTTTCTGCCCCAACATTAAATTTTTCTTTTGCACTAAAAGTAACAAAGTAATCTTTGGACAGCAAGGTTATGTAATACTTTCAAATTAGCTTTATTAATTTTCTAAGAAAACAACAAACCAAGTGGAAAAAATAGTATCACATAAAAATTTGCATATTGTACAATTAAGTTGTACACTCCATGCCACCCTAACTTGGGTAAAAAACAGTAAAAAGGCAGACGAGAGCGCAGTGTGACTTTGCATCATTCACAGCCGCATAGATTCAAAGGCGAAAGGCATTAGACGAAACAAGAAAAAAAGTTTAAAATCAATCGTCAGGTTTGGTGCAATATCGCTTCAGTTGGCCTATTGTAAATTAACATTATTACAAAAATTTTCTTTATGCGTAATAAGGAGCTTTATCAAGCAAGGCAGCAAATACAAAAAATATAATTGTAAGAATAAAAAATGTTTAAATTCTGAAAAGTTTAAATCTCTTTCGGTTTCTTCAAGTCAAGTACTATTAATTTAATATTTTTTGATAAATTAATTTAAAAATTGTATAGTAAAATAAATAAATGATGGTTATGAGATGTTTTGATTTCGTTAATAACATTGCATTCAATTCCATTACTTTAAATACAAAAAAAAATTTGCGAGTGGGGTGGGGGAAATTTATTAAAATACACAATTTTGATTTATAATCTCATAGAATAGTAGAATAATAGTTCAAATTTTGGTGAGAAATTCATAAAAATTTTTTTTCAAAATAATACTTATAAACAATATTTTTTAAAATTGTAACTGTAAAATAAAATTGTTTAATTTTTTTTCAGACAATTAAAACCGAAGCAAACTTCGAGGAACGATACATCATGTTGGCCAAAAAGGAAAAAAAAACCCATAAATTTGAATTAAATTGATAGGAGCTACAAACAAAACAGCGGTTATTAAAAACACATCTATATAAATTTTTTATAATGACACAAAGATTAGCACATTGGATAAATATACACTTGAAAGTCAATGAAAACTATATACATCAAAACTTAAATAGATAAAGAATATATAACATTCATAAATACATTAAGGACACACATTCATAAGATACAGTGCGGATCATAATTATAAGGACAGTCGATTATTTTGGGATACTGAATTAAATCTTTACTGTATACAATAAAAAGCAATACATACTTGTTGAATCTGATTAAATTAAATCCGATTTAATTAAATGGTTCGGTATTAAAAAGATCTGGTCCAAAACTGAATGAGCGAGATCGAAGAAACATCGAACGCCGTGCTGTCATTTAAAAGATGTCTGCTTTCGAAATTGAGCGTACTTTTGAAAAAGACATTTCAAAGTCAACAATTTGTAAGAGTTTTGAAGAACTGCGATTTTACAAAGTACGCTAAAATGTATAGAAAACCGGCGTTGAAGGTTGAACATAAAAAGAAGCGAATGCAAGCTGTGCATAAGTGGATTGCTGACAGTGTGAACTGGAAAAATGTTATATTTTCTGATGAAAAGCGTTTTAATCTTGATGGCCCCGGTGGTTGTTTAGTTACTGGCATGATTTGAGAAAGGAAAAAACAGTCAGATGGAGCAGGCGTTTTAAAGGTGGATTGCTTATGTTTTGGGGGGCGGTTTCAGCCAACGGAAAAACGGATTTGGTACTTGTGCCTACCAATATGAACACAGAGTTGTATTTACAAATCTTAGAAGTACAATTTCTTGCTTATTGTTCTCCTTTAGGGGGTGAAAATTTCACTTTTCAACAAGACGGAGCTTCTTGCCTCACCTCTAAAGCGGCAAAAGAGTGGTTTGATGAACGAAAGATCAATCCTTTGACATGGCCTAGTAATTCCCCAGACCTGAACATTATGGAAAATGTTTGGTCTTACATGGTGAAATGTTGTTTACTCGCAAGGTCAGCAGTACAATTCATTTGAAGAGCTAGAAGACAAAATTTATGCAGTATGGGACAGTATCGATGCAGGATTTTTAAAGAAACTTGCTGAAAGTATGTCAAGTAGAATGTCTGATTGTTTAAGTAAGAAAGGAGCACCAACAATGTATAAATAATTGACAATAAATTGCACTGTCCTTATATTTCTGAACCTCCATTTACTCTCCATTACTTCTGTTTTTCAACCTGTATTTAAGATTATAGAGTTTAAAGCTTATAAATAGTGTTTATACATGATATAAAAATAAACAAATATAACTTGTTGTAGTAAATAGGTTTCAGTGTTGCTGAAGCAAGAAAAACCTGATGTCCTTATAATTATGATCCGCAGTGTATAGACATATAAGACATTTTGAACAACAAGTGAAGATTGGTTTCAAAAGGTTTATAAAAACTCACAAAATTAGCCTCATCAAATATTGATTACTTGAGTTTTGGGAAAAGACATTTAACAAAAAAAGAAGACAACTTCTCCAGCATGTTTTTACATAGATCTTCATCATAATGTATTGTTTCGATATTTACATCAATCGCAGTATATACAACAAAGAAACATTTCTTTCTACCGGTGATGTGCATAAGGCCTTGCACTTGGTAAAAGTAGTTATGGTTCCTTTTCAGTTTTCGATTTTCATCAAGGAAGAAGCTGCTTTTTCCACAAGAGTCTACAATTTTACTTTTCCTAATGCTGTAGGGACATTTTATTTCCAACACAGCAGGCGGGCAGCACGAACAATTGACAAAACCATCAGGAGATGCCCCCAGATAAGGTTTATCTAGAGACACATGGAGACCTGATCTGCAACAAAAGATTGTTAAGGGTTCTTATTAGAAATGTTTATAAACATCAAACATATTGAGGTTTTAGATAATGGTCATTTATAAAATGTTATCACTGCACAAATTTCAATTACCTTGTTATTTTCAAGCCTGCATGATTCACTCCTTCAACTTTTTCAAAAGAAATGCAAGCAGAGTTTTCCTTCTTTCGGCCCCATTGCAAGGCAGGAAGTGCTTCTGGTGCAGCTGATTCGCCCAATAGCTCCAAAACCAGTCGATCGACTCCAGTTTTTACCTTTAGATATTAAATTAAAAAATGTCATGATGTTTAATATTTAAGATCAGAATCGTTGACTAAATAAAACAATAAAAAACTTTCTTTAAGATACAATATGACAACCCCTTTTTGTTGATCTCACAAAAATTTCCCACCCTTGGTTACAGATTAATACCTTAAAATACTTTTATCATTGTCTATTCAAACTTTTAATTACAAAACAAAAATCTGGTGCCTTAGTGTTTAATCGAGTGTTATATATCTGTGGATAATCAATACATTTAAGAATTAGTATAAACAATACTTTTAGTTGCAAACAAAGAGCTAATCTAATCAAAGTTAATTATTAACAAAACACCACCAACTCAATAATAACAAAGATGTACTTTAGATTTAAATATAATCAAATAAAACCTGGGGGAAACAAGCAGTTTTAAAAGATTGTTGCTCAAAATACAAGAGTTTGTAAGGACTTTAAAGAATTTCAAACACTAAATTTAAAAAGAAGTTTACCTTACAAACTCTTCCAAAGTATGAGGCAGTAATTCGACCCTTCCGCTGTTCTTTCCATTCTTGGGACATTGACTGATCTCGGGTTGACTCTTCAATCAATTTTCCCTGCTCAGGAGTTAGAACCACGGATGATAAGTCTGCTACATTTGCATCTTTGTACAAACATTTTGTGGTCAATGAAGCAAGAACATCATTTTCAATCACAGATTCGTCCGTGTCGGTCTCTTCAGAATCTTCTATCATTGTATGAAAAGCCGAAGTTTTAAGCACAGCCTAGATAAGAAACAAGTTGGTTTGTTACAGAATCTATCACTTACACCGCTTCCACACAATATTTACGCTCAACAGGAAACACACTAACAGCACTTCGGAAAGAAATTCGCCAAACAGGGCTTTTAGTTAGTTCTAATTCAAACTTTTATAAGCCAAAATTAATTGTCTTTTATCTTCTTTTGAAGATTTGATAACTAATCTGCATCGTTTGGTATTTTTTGAAGTTCGAAGAATAATGATGTATTCTTCAAATATATATCTTTTTAAGCCTCAAGTCTACATTTCGAAAAATAAATTAGTAAATGTTGCATTAAAAATAAAAGCGAAACTTTTCATATTTTTTATGCAAATTTAGAATTTTTTTATGCATCTTTCTTCATTCATATATAATGAGCCTTTAAAATAACTTTATTGTGCTATTACAACAATCCAAATTGAATTATTACACAAAAATAAATATTTTTTAAAAAATTTCATTTTAAATAAAGTTTCTCGAACGTTTGATGTAATGGCAACAGTAAAAATATAGACTTAAATGGCATTAGCATGTTATTTCAATGCAGATGAAATTTTTAGTTATTTAAATTTCAAATAAACTTCTAATTAATTTTTTGAAATGAAATTTGGAATGTAGCCTAAACTGATTTTTTTGCTTAAAAATGACGTATCCCACTTGTTTGTGAGACTTTTGGTTCGTCCTGTGAAAGTGGGTGACGGACAGACAGAAGAACGGACTGCACCGAACGGATTATAAAACCTTCTACTTTTTACATTATAAACGTAGTGTGGAAGCTAAAAGGAGTTAGAAATATTTAAAGCTAAGTTATTAATTCATGAATATGGAATGATTTTAATAGTCGTTGAATTCATCGAACTGTTTTAACAAAAACCAGATACAAACTAAATTTTTAGAACAGATTGACATGACCAACTTTAATATTAAATTAATCATATTGAAATTAATTTTGCCTTTTAAATCATATACAAAATCATTTGCAGTTGTACTAAGAAAATCTTAACACTCACTAGTTTCAATGATATAAAAGTTTTTTTTTTAAAAAAGAAATAAACTACCAGCATGCGTTTCCGATGATTTTCCTTTTTGTCCTCACTCAAATTTGGCAGAACACATGATTTTTTGCCCCTTGCACCATCATCATACACATGGTCTCTTTTTTTCAAGGATGGTCTGGAAAAGTTTATAGCAGCCACTTCACTTGGTTCTACCTGTAACAAATATTATAGTATTGATTGTGTAAATCGTATAATTTTTTTTTCTCTCTTTAGATTTTTTTAAAGCATGTTTTAACTAATATGAAAACATGAATTAAATCCATGAGACACTGATTAAATGATAAAATACTTCTATTTATATGCTTATTTTACAACCTTCTGACTCAACTGTACTTTGAAAATTGTTACAATTATAAGCATTGACAAGAAATATTTTTAATGCTAAGAAATAAAATACCCTTAAGTGGGTCGATAAAATGAGAAACAAGCATTCTTGTGAACTAAACACTGGGGGTCCACATCAGGCTGACCACCTTACCGGTGCATATGGGCAGTTCAAATATAATTTTTAATTTCAGGTATAAAAAACTTGTAACATTTATTTTTTCAAACTCACTTTAAATGTTTGTCAAAAGTTTATTAGGGTTCGATAATTACGAAAAAAAGTTCAGCAAAGCTCATTTGTAAAAAACAAAAAATAATAATAAGGGATGGCAGTTTTTAAAAAACACTGATGCTAAAGAAACCGGCCTTGCGAAAATAACTATTTTTCAATGAAACCGAAATCACAAAAAAACGATTAGTTGTAAAACAGGAATGAGAGGACTAACTGAAATGTGCGTTTTCTGCAATACAGATTTCATGGCTGCCGTAGCTCAATCCAGTGCCTCTCTTCACCACTTTAGGAATGAGGTCAGTGAATGTACCAAAACCCAGGGACAAAGTTAGGAGACGAGAAAAACACATTATAAATAATAACTTAAATAGATAGACAAGAACACATATATAATTCTTTGACCAATAGGATTTACGTAACCATAACTCATAGGGCTAAGTAGAATGTTCATTAAATATCAAAATATACCTTCTGCATGACAGCTTTCCATTTGCATGGCACAGAAGTACACGATGGCTTATTTAGACCCAACTTTATTGTCGTCTCAATGGCGAACAGTGTAGCAGCAATGTGGGAACAAGCTTCTCCCAACCTGAAATCATTGCAGCATTTTTTTTAAGTGCAAACGGTTCACAATGAAAAATAAGTAACAATAAAAAATGCACATCTGTGAAAAGTTTTAAAATGAGCAAAATAATTTTATGTTTCACAAGTGCCAAATGCTCATTAGATTGCAATCAAATATTTGCTGTTATAGCATGTAAAAATTCCATTGTTGAGAACAAACTCTCTCTTGGCTTTGCCCATTTTGAATGTTCCCCTTTTTAGCGAGTTCATCATCAATATATTAATGTTCCAAATCCATGTAAATAACAAATTTCGTGTTAGTACTTAAAGTGTTAGCCAACAGAGTAGCAACTTAAATAAAACTACACGCTTTCAAGAGTGACTTTTAGGTAAATTATTGTTAAACGCTCTATTTAGTTTCGGGATTCATGAATATTGATGTGAAATTAATATACGATTCCCTTCATAGATAATTTAAATTCATTCAATTAATTCATGAAATTAATAAATGATTCTCTTCAAAGATATTTGAAATGTTAACTTCATTAAAAGTATTATCAACATTGTGCTCTTGCATGCATATAAAAAAAATTAAATTCTTTTGTTTTGAGAATATATTACAAGTGTGTCGATTAATATATAAAATTTTTTAATAACTTACCCTGCCATACATGTGCAGTGGGAGCTTAAAATCTTTCCAGATCCATCCAAAACTGCCCATGGACTATAGTACTTTTTAAGTGTTTGTCCAGCTTCAACTTGCGCAACAATCATTGTGCAAGTCTTCTGCGGAGCACAATACGTCCAAATCTTTTTAATTTTTCCACTGGAAAACACATTGTACCCGTCTGATAACTTATAAGAACGAAACTGCTCTTTTGTGTACCAGCACACCGTTTCGACAAGGTACATGTAAATATCTCCGAATTCTAATTCGGGCCAATTTCGGGTGTCGTCCGAAAAAATATGATCCCTTAAATCACTATCTAAGGGATCCGGTAATTGTAATCCTTTGAAATACAATTTCTCATCATACCTCAAGCGGGCCGGCACATCTAACTGCTTATAATACGAACTTGTCATTTTCAAAAGTATTAAATTAGCACTTTTAAATCTTTAATCGCAAGTAAACAACAACAAATACTCTTTACACAAGATCAACATTGAAGCTAGTGGCGAAAACGGCGCTTCCGGTTTCTAACCGGAAGTTAACTCAGTAGTCCTTGGTGTTAACCAATCAGAGGAAGGCAGGGTTTGTTTGCAAACTTTAAACCCTCTATATATAACCCCTCGCGTAAAGCACGATTTCACAGAAAGTTTTTACATAATTTCACCAATTTTATTTTTAGCATATTGATACAACTGTTTTATAGGCACTTAACTAGAATTATGGGGTTCTATGTAATCTAATTTTTTATAGCTGGTTTTTCAAAGTAACAATATTTTTTTTTAAATGCGCAATTTTTAACGAGACCCCCTGAGTATTGTGTCTCGATGAACAATAACTTTTCCCTTTTCAATATATCGCTTATATTTTTGTTCATTGCCTTTAACACGGTTAGGAGTGTAACGTAGTAAAAGAAAATTTGGTTATCTTGAGTAGATTTGATGGAATAAGATTTTGCGTTTAGACGTTTTACTCCTTAATTTAACAACATAATTGCTAACAATGAGTTTGTATTCTCGGCTTTTTTTTTCTGTATATTTTATCGATTAAGTGTTAAAAATATATTTATATACTTTAAAAAAATGGTTTTTAAAAATTTATCTCGAATTCAGGTGGATAATATAGAGGATACCTAAAAGGAATATGTTTTTCGGGGATCATAAGTTCGTTTTACCCCGACGGGACCGGAGAGCTGAGCCCCCATAACCCCCCCCCCCCCCCCCCCTGCTTTAACTTAGTAAATAAGAATTAAACGATTTTTTTTTGCCATTGAAATGATAGATCGCCATCTATCAATTTAATGGCAAAAAAGCTGAACATAAATAAATTATTTTTTGTAAATACTAACTGTTTCATTCATAATATTCGAAATAAATGGAAGAATTTAAAAAAAAAATCTATTTCAGAGAGAAACTTTCTTCAAATGTATTAAAAAATTCTTCAAATTACTTTTAATATACTTTTAGGTAAAATCCTTCATTACACTATATTTTGATACATATTTTTTTTTTAAATCTGTAGTATAATAATTAAAGATTGAAAAAAAATTCCAGTATTTTACATAGTTCTCTGTATAAAAATCTTTCATTAAAAAAATAACATTCTATTTTGCATTCTAATATTGAAGAGAAATGTAAATATATAAAGGGATTTTTTTAAAAAGATCTATAGAATGTTTTCAAAATAAAACATGAATGAATTAGCCCAATTATTTTTTTAAAATTTAATTGTAATCAGTTTTGACTAGTTTCTATGAAAATTATTCTGTAATTGCAAGAATTATTTAGTCGAAAGAATTTTGAAAAGTTGGAGATGAATTAAAAAACGATTTTTAAAAAAATATATATATATTTCATTTTAAATCGAACTCTTCAAATTTGTCTCTGCTTAAGTATTGATGGGATAGATGGCGCTACAATTTTTACCATTCGTTTATGTCTCTGATGTCATTTTATCCGGTAGATGTGAAATCGCTAATATCAACAAAGTTATGGATTTACTAAACTATCAACAGACTTGTCGCTAAAATTTATTGTATTCGATCTTTTTATATTTTAAACGTTGTTTGTTAATGATGTTAAAACAGTAGCTTTTATAACATTAATTATGAGTCATGCAAAAAAGAATTTTATTCCGTGGCGTTATGCTGTCATTAATGTGGTCTTAGGCGTTTGTGTATTGCTGTACCCATATCTTCTCTTGAAGAATTTTGCGTTTGCTTTATGTTACATATTCTTATTAAGCAGTTTTTCTTCATTCAATGTATTTTGTGCTAATAAGTGTGACAGGTTCAGGAAGCCTGACGTAAGGATATTAACCGAGGTATTAAATAAGTTATCAAATACTAATTAAAAAATTACATACAATGGAACAGCTATTATGTAATGGCCGGTCTCTGTTTGGAGGATTTGCTTTCCAGAGTTAGGGTAGACTGACCAGTGAGTGAACAGGCCCCAGTGAATGAACATTTGGTAAATATAATTAAAAAATACGGATTTGAAAATCATTCCACTAGATGGATTGGCAACACCGACTTCCTCCCATCTAGTAGGAAGCTATCTGACATATGGTTGGTTGTCCTGGTCATTATGTCCTGGTGTTTATTCACTGGCGAACTCAGCGCCTTAAACGTTCATTCACTGGTTTGCCTACCCTACAACTCGATTTGTGTAGCAACCTTATATAAAATTTTCAAGCTTGCCAAAAGTCGCCAATAAACAGACCGGCCATTATAGCTGCACCCATTGAAAACTAAATAAGACATGGAATAAATGAAATTATGTGAGTTCTTTGCGAAAATGCAATTATTAGAGTATTTACTTGCCACGCCTCGCTGGTGTTTTTTTCACGCCGCGCTGGCTTATAAGGCATCCAGCCTACTCCTCCAAGCCCCATGGTTTTTGGTATGGGCTCTGGCCTCCTCCAATCCGGATAATCTTAAGGTTTTTTTTAAAGTCTTTTTGAAATTGTCTCTGGTATGTCAAGAGTATTTAGTAGTTGCCGAAAAAGGCAACCTGGAACTATAGTCTGATCGAGTTCGACTCGAGCTATTTTTAGCAATATTTTCACCAAAAGACCCACTACACTGATTTTTTAAAACTAAGATCATCAGATTTGACATGAAATACTAGGCTGGGTTAAGGCCTTCCAATGTAGTCTCTTATTGCACATTCTACTTTTATTTGTGGGTTTTCCGATTTTCTCCTTTAAATATTTTGAAGTATGATTCCAAAGAGTCAATCCGTGATAGTTTAGGTCTACCTTATCTACGGGTTTTGAAACACTTGGCCCAAAATA
Organism: Hylyphantes graminicola; assembly: GCA_023701765.1. Lineage (NCBI taxonomy): Eukaryota > Metazoa > Arthropoda > Arachnida > Araneae > Linyphiidae > Hylyphantes > Hylyphantes graminicola. Next base: position 25,864,425 of record CM043120.1, on the reverse strand, counting down.
AAAAATTTCGTAACTGGATTTCTTGCGATGTGCAGAGCATCCCATAATGTATCATTTTCATTTTGATGGTTTTAATAACACCATTCTCAGCTCCAGAGATCTCGGACTTCAGGCACCTTCGCCATTTACTAAGGCAACCAATAATAAGACTCGGATTGATTTTTTTTCTGATTTAAATTTATTATGCAGTAACAAATTTTAAATAAAGAAATATAATTACTAGGTCTGGCTTACTTTTCTTTTATCGATTGTTTGAGAATTAAGAAGCAACGAAAGAAACCGCCTGGACCCACAGAGTCGGATGATATCCTTCTAGACCCATGATATTTTAAAAGATCCCTAAAAGTCTGTTGTTAAAATGTAACTGTTCAAAGTTAACATTGCACATTTTTTTATAAAACCGATATAAATTTTTAATATGTACAATCGATTGCATCTAAAATAAATTCACCCTGTGACATTACAACTCTGATCGTTTGCAATGTACTCGAAATTATCACTTTTAGGAAGAAGAATCTCTATATAGAACATAACAATTATTTACCCTTCCCAATAGTCATGGTCAGACAATAGAAATTTATAATTTCTATCTATTTCATAAAATAGCTTAATTTTTAATTAAATGCTTGCAATCAAAAAATTTGGCAATATGTATGATTCAATTTTAAAAGTAATAAGTTTTGTGAAAAACACAATAAATACTGTCTGCTAACCAAGAAATTTAATACCTTGGTCAATGTGGATGCCCTTAAAAAATTATTTGTTTGATTTGATTTTTGTATAAAAATGTTATTTCTTTTTAAAATTTAGGAATTCAACTTTTCAAATGTTTTGGTCATTTTAACCATGAGCATCAGTATTTATCATGTGGGAGCTATAATTTTTGGAGCACCTCTGTTTGAGTAAGTGCTGTCAAAATTTTTTATTTAAAGTTTAAATAAACAATGTAGCTAGTAAATCTGTATTTTAATAACAATTTCTGTTTTGATTAATATTGCAACCTGACACACTATTAAATTTAATGGTTTTTTTTTCACTTTTGTTTGTGTTAACCTTGTATATTAAATGATAACATTTGTGCTTATTTTATATTTTAGGTCATTTCGATCTACCTTGTACTTCAGTGTTTTAATGACGATCTTCACCGCCTATCCTTTATTATGGTATTTTTTCTTCACTGACAGTGTAACAGCTGTGTTAAAACTATTATCAGAGTCAAAGTAAGAAACTAATTTATTTCGTAGTTATTATTACCATAAATTTAACTCTAATTATAGGAATTAATAAAAAAAACAATTACCAAATTTAGCTATGCTAACTATCTTTTTATCTATGTAAATTTGGGCAAATCTATGATTTCTGGACGTTTTGGTGTTAGGGAGTACATGCTTGGTATACTATAGAAATAATTTTTAGTAGCAATTTCATGTATTATGCTTGTGACCTTGAACACCCTGCATTACATCCCTGCCTTTCGAAAAAAATCATTACAATGATGGCTTAATTTTGTCAGTCACATCAAGCTAATGCATTAGTTTTGGAATCACAATTTCCGCAGAAGTATTGCTTTCCATGTTAGCCCTTTTTTCCCAGGTGTAGGAATGAACATAACATCAAAATGAAAGAAATTTGAAACTAAAATGCTATCTAGTTATTTATATATATTTTTGAAGTTTAAAAGTGTCAGAAATATACAGTAGATGGCGACACTATTTAAAAACGTTATCAGGTTATAATTAAATAACCGGGTGTTATTTTTTTCATTTACTTATATATTGATGTTATGATGATTCCCATACCTGGTGAAAATTGGATAACATGGCAGAGTAATTATTTTCCAAAAGTTGATATTTCAAAACTAATGCAATGCATTAGCTCTATGGGACTGACAATCCCTCTTTATTCAAATAAAACAATTTATTTCCTTTATGATTCAGGATATTTTTAATTAACCTTCCCGATCCTTACTACCACCACTTTTGCCAACCAAACCTTTTCGGTGAGAGATTTGGTTTTGAGAAAGAATTTTGGTTGAGCACTTTTCCTTAGCTATTTCTTTTCTTAACAAAAGTTATTAAAAAACTTTTTTTAAGTAGTATAAAGATGTTAATTTTATCGTAAATACCAAAGGAGATAGGATTTTGTTTTTTAAATCACAATATCAGTTGAAGCATTTTTTTTTTAAATGTGTGCTTTTTTATAGTAAGTTTGACACCAAATAATAAAACAAATTGGAATTAAAAATGTTTTTTAGTTTTTTTTTGAAGAATTTTCATTATTTTAGATAGGTAGTACATCTATCGGTACATTGCAACATTACTTATTATTAATTTAAATAATCGGAAAATTTTCCCTTTAAATTTGTTTGGTTGTTTATTTGTTCTACTACTTTCAACTACTATTTTTTATAGCACTATATATAAATATTTCAGGTTTGACAGCTTTACAGAAAACCAACTACACATTATAATCATAGGGACAGTGCTTGGAGCTTGGATCGGAGCAATCCCTATTCCTCTAGATTGGGACAGACCATGGCAAACATGGCCAATAACCTGTTGTATTGGAGCATCTATTGGAAACAGTGCTAGTCACTTCATAATTGGACTCAAGCATATGTATTCATATCATAAAGACAGGAAAAAGATTGCTCTTAATAGATCGGTGTAGATTATTGTTTGTGTTTTGCAAGATTTGGTTTCATAATAAAAAAAATGTTTTTATCATATGGACTGTCTTTGGAGGTTGGATCGTAGCATTCCCTTTTCTTCTAGATTGAGACAGACCTTGGTAAACATGGCCAATAACTTATTGTATTGGAACATCCATTGGAAATAGTGCTAGTCATTAATTAGACTTAAGCTTATTTATTCATATTATAAAGACAGGAAAAAAATGCTCTTAATAGGTCAGTGTAACTTATTGTTTGTGTTTTGTATGACTTTTTCTCATAATAAAAATATTTTTTTTATTATATGGACTGTTTTCAGAGCATTCCTTATTCCTCTAGATTGGGACAGACTAAGGAAAACAAGGCCAATAAAATGTACACATTAGAGCATCCACCGGAAACTGTGTTACTAAATTCATAATTGGACTCGAGCTTTTTATTCATACTATAAAGACCAGAAAAATATTGCTCTTATTAGATCTGTAGATTATTGTGTGTATTTTGAAAGATTTTGCTTTATAATCAAATGATTTTTTTTTTATCATATGGACTGTCTTTGGAGCTTGGATCGGAGCATTCCCTATTCTTCTAGATTGGGACAGACCATGGCAAACAAAAGCCAATAAAATGGTGTATTGAAGCATCCATAGGATTAGTGTACATTATTATTTGTGTTTTGTATGATTTTGTCCCATAATAAAAAGTTGTCTTGTATGTGTGTTTTTTTACTTTGCTGATAATTTTTATCAAACTCCTCCGATACTTCCTCTTGACTTCATTCAGACCAGATTAAACAGAATACACTATTTCCCAAACTTTCACTTTAAGAATGTAGTAGGGGGACCATGACCCAACAAACAGCATTTTGAAGTAAAACTTGTTATTTAACTGTCTAGTTATAAACAAGAATTTCTAACAGGAACTGTCACTTATAACTGCTTCCACACAAAATCTATGTCTCTAATACAGCATTACTAGTTCTAAGTTAAACTTTAAAACTTCATAATTAACCAAATTTTAATAAAAACTTCAATAATTATTGCTTATCCCTTGCTAAATTTATTTGCATTTCAAAGATAACTTATGAATGAACAGAACAGTATCACACAGGTCTGTAACATTTGTAGTTTGGATACTGAAAGTTAGTGACAGATAAACATAGAGCCTTTATAAAGGCTCCACTTTTTTGTTGTTGTAAGCTTAGTGTGGAACCAAATAGATAGATTTTATTTGTTATATTTTTCTGAATGAAAACAACATAAGCTAGAATTAATGACAAATTTATGATTATGTAAAAACTGATTATATATAATCATTGAAACAAATACGGCAAGTCTCGTGCTTAGAATCACAGTGTTTGGTAAAAGAACCTTGCATATACTTTTTTTTTACTAAGTATAGTTTACATACCACAAAACCTGCATTACTTTTAGAGAAAAAGATAGTTTATTTTAAGGGTCTAGTTGTAAAACTCGCACTTTCCAAAGTATTTTTAAGACAAAGGGTCTTTTAAGGGCCTCATGGTAAGTGTTGTGGGTAATAAAGTAAATTTCGCATTTAATATAACTAGACATAGAATATGAAGGAATAACTTTTTATTCACACAAAAGGTCAGAAGTTCACAGGTTGGGGGATATCCTAATGTTTACTTCATTTTAGTGCTAAATTAAAAACGAACCCATTGTAAAAAAGATCCGATTGCAACACATTAAATTTATTTTTTATTGCAACATCGCCAATTAATTTGTATAAATTTACGACTTCAGACTTGTTTAATGTGTTCAAAAACTACTTTCTACTTAAATTTATTACAACCAGTTTAAATGAATAAAAATAATAAGTTACAATAATTTTGGACAATTAGAGATATTAGGAGTTTTCTAAATTATTCTTTTTTAAGTAAAATAGACAATTGATGATAATATTTACATTTTATTGTTTACAAACAAACTAAAAGTTTGTCTTCCTTTCAGTTCACTAAAATTTCTGGAAACTTCACTCACAAATTAAAAAAAAATCTGGTGACGTCTTAAGCTAAAATCAGGTTACCTCAACTTATTCCAACATAAATTACAGTTTGATTGAAAAATAACTCTATGACATCGATTTCTTTTACTTAAATTTCGTTTTTCAATGCCTTTATTTCTATCTTTATTAAGACATTAAGATAAATTTCTGTATTAACCTATTTATATCATATTGCAGTTATGAGTGGGGACAGTATGACGGTGACATGTAGATTGTCTGTTTATTTATGAAACCTTCATCTGTGCTGTGTAAATGTATAAGAAAAGTTAAATAAAATAACAATAAAGTTTGGAAAAGAAGTTTTAAAGTGTTTCAATTGCCTTTTAAATCTTGAAGGTATTACTTTTATTTATTGAAATTTATTACTAGGCATATGACGAAAATATAGTTGCTCTAGTTTGTAATTCAATCCATTTGGAAAATTTTGCTCCTACTGTCAATAAAGTGTTGTTTGCATTAAAACGTTGTGGGTATGCCTTGTTAAATTATAGCCCTTTTGAAGAATTAAAAATCGTCTCCCAACCTTTTACATAAAAGCTATTAGGAACTTTTTTTTTTGGTATTTCCGTTGGTAAACTTTGAACTGGTATATCGAAAGTAAAACTAAGCTTTCTTTGCCACATTCCGCTGTGGAATTTTATTAAAGAACGCAAATAGTCAATAAAATAGAAAACATATTCTATATAATAAGAATTTTCCACTGTTTTTTCCTTTAAAGACTTAACATTGCTTTAAAAGAATATGTTCGTGCTCTATTCAAGTACAAGTATAAATAAGACTTAGATTGAACGGAACATTCAGGTAAAATATCTTCACTATTGATTAAGCAGTAATAAAAAACGAATAATTTAAGGACAATTCCACATTGCTCAAAATCCACAAATTGCTCTAAGTTTTCACCTTAAAACTAAAATCCTTAGGAGTACAAATGTTTAACTAATCAGTTTATAGTGATAGTTTCCAATGTTTGCCCATGTTTAAAGAGTTGTAATGTCTGAAAATAATTTTGAATAAGTTTTAAGTTGTAAAAACTTTTTGAGTATGGTGTTACGTTAGTCAAATCCTAAATATTCCTTCTGGCGATATTCAGAGTCTCAATTTTCGAGGGTGATAAAGTTTGCCATTTGTAGTTATTTTGTGTTTCTATATTGCTAAATTTTCAAAAGTATTATTGTTTGTTTAAAGTTGTATGCTGATACTTATTATTTTTTTAAAAAATTAGCTAGGATCATTTAGGCATTGGCAGCATTTTGAAAAAGTGCCAAATGTTGTCAAAACATACGCTAGGATTTAACCGTTTTGTCTGACACTAAAGAATTTTGATAAATATTTAAACTTTATTTTAAATCAGCTTTGGGCTGAGTGGATATGGTGATGGCCTTAATGGTGACTTCGTCGAGACAATTGAAATTCTGTATCTACTACTAATGATCCTATAAACGCATTTGTGTCAGTGATAAAAAATGAACCCACAATTTAACACATTATTTTGTTCCATGAGAAAATATTGAGTTTAAAAATCAACATTCATCTCTTTAACTACCATTCTTTTAACATAAATTATTACATCTTAACTAACGCAAGTTAAAAACAATAGTTTTTGTAAGCATGTGACAACCAGTTCCTATAGAAAGTTGATTCATTACTTTCATTTCTTTAGTTTTAAGTAGCTCTCTTGTTCATACTTACAAACATATAAGTTCTCCATAGTAAAACTTTTAAAATTAAATAAGGGTGTCCATATTAGGCCGATATCACTCAGAGTTTCTGTTGAGTAAACTAATAGGCAGAGAACCTTCATTATACAGGCTATTGACGATATGTAAGAAATAATTACGATATTTTTTTTTCCCGATGGAGGAAATTTGGTACCACTTTTGTCATTTCAAGCCTAGAATCGCCATAAGACAACTATTAAAGTTTAAAATGCAAGCTACTATTGGTGTAGTTGCAGTACCACAGTGTGATCATCGTAAATTGTAACTATGAAGGTAACGATTGACTAACAATGTGGCGCAAGTTTCAATTATATTTTTCTTTAAAATGAATATGATTAATTTACCTTTTCCAAAGCCCGTTCCACCTTGATTATCGTTAGTTTAATTATGGAAACCCTGAATTTTACATGAAAATTTAATACAAAATTCTGTTCGAAATGTTTTTATATTTCATTTGCAATAAAAAAACATTACGTGACTTAATATCACATTATCAGCTCTTATCTGACTATACCTTTATATTTTAGCCCAAATGGTTGGAAATCCAGCGTAAGCGGTTCACAAAGTACAGCCCAACCATGGTCGAAATCCCTACCGTGTGGGTGGAAAACAGTGCAGACTCCTTGCTGGACTTGACAGTTCGTTACTGCATCAAGTACCCCCGTGCCTTCTGCCAGTTTAACGTTCACGAGCCGGGATATCAGCTTCGAGATGGTCTGTCCCTGCCTCAGGAAATCTGCGAGCACTTGCTCACAGTCATTAAGGATGAGCTCACAGATGATTATCAGTTTGACTCGCTGATTAAGATCTTCAAGGATGTTTCGAGAACAAGACTCAGAAGGGTTGATCTTAGCAACTCTCACATTACAGACAGGGTTGGTTAAGATTGCTTTTACATGATGCCTGTACAAAGTTATTTAATGTTGTTATTGTTTTAAAATGTTTAAATGTAGAATTATAGTAAAATCTCATTAGTGAAATGTTTTATTGAAATTTTGTTTTTAAATTGCTGTCAAATGTTAGTATTAAAGATATGAATTATAAATTATACATTTTTGCAATTCACTTGTTTTTTCTATATAATTTTAGGGATTTTGTTTTGAAGCATAATCAAATTTGTCAATATATATATATATTTTAAATATCGATTTTAAAAAGTCATGAGACATCAAAGCACTTTTTCATTAAAAAAAAATATTTTTCTCAAAATTGCTCCCAGATAATGTAAATTTTCTACTGGTTTTTTAAGTTAGTGGCATATATTGCACTTACATTTTCTAATCAATTTCTAACACTGTTTTTATCAATCCTAGGATCTTGCCATTCTGTGCAATCACTCGATCACCGAACTCAACATATCCGGTTGCAAGAGACTAACACGATTGGCGCTCTGCTCTGTCTCAAAGCTGTTCAACAGGCTGCAGTCCCTTAACATAGGCACCAGTTCACACATCTTCCAGGATGACCGAAGTTCATCCAAGGGCACACAGATCAATGATGACGACCACTTGCTGCAACACTGCATGGGCCTCATACAGTGGAACGTGGATGCAGGGTTAGTTAATCGCCTATATCACGCCAAATGTGGGAAAGTAATGGCTCACTTATTGAGTTAAAATGTCAGGAGCTTCAATTCTATGTATATAGCACAAGTACATTATACATAAAATTGAGGCTTAAGTATGTGGTAAATTTCAAGTCTCTGATCTAATCAATCAATCTCACTAGTAACTCAACCAGTTTATTTTTGTCTGTTGGAAGTTCTTTTTGCTAAAGCTCATTACTTACTGTTTGTAAGGCTGTCATTAGGCGATTTTAAGATTTTTGCAACAAATTTTTTTAGGATTACTTTTTGTCAAACTTAAACACAATTGTATTATTAAATATATTCAATTATCAAGTTTACATTATGCTAAAAGTATATATTTATAATTATTTGTTTCTAGTTATTTGTTAACTAGAATGTATAAGTGAAGTTATAAAACTAGAATGTTAGAAGAAAAATGTGGAAATGCTTTATTTGAAGTACTATTTGAAACTATCACAATATTTATATGATTTCTCTGATTACTTTTCGCTCCCACATCTTCTTATTTCAAATAAATTCTATTTTATAATATTGTATTGTTGCCATTGTATATTGCTATCTGAATATTTGTTGTAAATTTTCCTTCACTTTCCTCCCTTAGTGTTCCAAGTATCTACGAGCAAGGAACCCCTTCCAGCCTCGAACTTCCAAACCTCCGTAAACTTTCCATATTTGACTTTTCGAAGCCAGAAACAAACTCCTGTTTCATGTCTCTGTTGAGGAGTGCCAAGTCCCTCATTTTCTTAGATCTGTCCAGGTGTGAACTACAAGGGGATTTGAATGGGCTGATGGCACAGAAGCATTTGACGTCGCTGATATTGTGCGATGTCTCGAATGTCCGGGATCTGATAACTTCTGTGTGTCAAATCAAGACCCTAAGGTGGGTTGTTGTAGTTTTTGATGAATATCATAATTGGGGTTGATAAATACCTCCTTAAGCAAAACAAGTTTATTGCATGGGTGCCAAGCAGTACTCTAGGCTTCTTCACAACCGGACTCTTGTTTAATCGGGTTTCTGTTTTAACTTCCCTAATTTTTTTATTCTTAAAATGTGCAAATTTGCTAAAAATGATTCTTATCGATCCCCATCCATATGATGCTGATTCAAATAAAATACCAACCTAAGTAACAAAATTAAGGTTTTCTTAGCCTTTAAAAAAAAGTTATGAATTTTTTTAATGGTATGTAATTCACAATGCTTGAATACATTAAATAAAATGGCTCGTGTCTTTAATTGTATTTGTAATACTAATGTCATCAATATATTGTAAATCCAAACTAATTATTTTAACTTCTCCGGTTTAACCAGATTTTGGCTTCACCAGCTTGCCCTCTGTTGTGACTTTCTTGGTAGGGAGCAAGTTCACCAAGCACTACGACCTTAGTCTATTGTACTCAACCCCAAAAATGACACAGGCACAAGAGACACTCATAAAAAGAGACGAGACACATAGACAAATAACTCCATTTATTGACAGACATAAACATACATGTCTTACCGTGATTCAAATCCAAACCCTTAAGCTCCAAAGGCTAGCTCTCTAACTGTTGAGCTACCGGATCAGCTTTCCCTCGGTTACATTTGAAATGTTCAAGAAGGTGTCTACTATCTTTTGAAAAATAGTTAAACCAAAATTGGTTCATAACCTCAATCCTGCAAAGTTTGACTTTCAATCCTTTCATGTGCTATATTTGTTTAGATACTGTTTACCTCGAATTCGCCACCTAACTTAGTCTCTGAATTGACTAGGCTTCCTCTCCATGAAGTATTGGGTTGGTTACTTTGCTATAAATAGGCTGATGTCCAAGTCTTGTACCTACAAAATAGTTTGTTCACAAGAAGATTTTGTAATATTTTGTTGATTACTTGTTTAAAACAGTAATTTGATGTTTTAGGCATTTGGACTTATCTAACACTGGTGAAGATGTACTTATGTATGACAATCCTAATCAAGTTTTGAAAACTATTGTAAATAATCTGCCTGAATTAGTATCCCTCGATATATCTGGGACCAATTTGGCTGGTGGTAGAACTCAAGAAAGTAGCAGCTCCAAGAAAGGAAATAGGTAATGTTCTTTTTTGCTGTTTTCGGATTAAAGATGAATTACAGGTTATTTTAAAAGAAAAGTGTTATATTGCTTATTGATGTTAGACCAACTCGCTTTGGTTAAAAAGTGAATTATGTATAATATCAGTTGTTAAACTTTGAAGCACCTATATTTAAAATCTGCTATCCTAATGTTTCATTTTTGAATGTTTTAAAGTATATATATTAAAAATATAAATTAAATTTAAGAAATATATTTAATTAATTAAAAAGATATTTGTGAAAGTAAAAATTGGACATAGTTTTATATATATTGCCGAAGCCCGAACCATATAGAATTGGATAATGACACTGCCTTCCCTCTCTTCAAAATGATTTCCGCAGATGAAGGGGCTTGATCTAGGGCAATAAAAGAAAGTTCCCAATTTTTACAGAAGGGTGGTTGTAGGGATCTTGTTGCAATGTCAGAGTGATGCATATATTGTACAGAACACGTTATTCGGCTGTTGCTAATTTTCAGAGACTTCTATTTACGGGAGCTATGGAAAAATGGCTTCCTTTATTTAGCATCTCAATTATGACAGAGGGAAGAATCTTCATGTATTATTGCAAATATTTTTGGGTGCTTTCTCTACTCTAAGTATCTACTAGAGTTTGCATAACTTACAGTAGAGATGGGGAGAGGGGGTAACTTACTGAATAAATAGTTATTTATATTACATCACAAAAATTGCATTCCAACTTTTTTAAATTGTAATTTTACGGATTATAAGATTCATTTTATTATGAACAGTTAATCGCATTTTTTTTTTGGTTTGCTAAAATGTTCTTTTTTCCTTTTAGTTCACTTGTTGAAGGCGGTCTCACTGACATCCCTGGCTTAGCTAGTCGAGTGGACAGGCCTTTGGAGTTCTTAGGTCTCCTCAATTGTGCCCATGATGCCTGCTACAGACATCATATTCCTGCTAAGAAAGTGAGATACAAACTTGATTGATTTGTTTAAAACAGATAGAAAAGATAATTAATAAAATTTAAGAGAGTTAAGTTTAGATCATTATCATCATCAATAGCTCGACAGTCCTGGGTGGACCCTGGCTTTCTCAAGGAGATTTGCCCAGTCTCTCCTTCTGCGCCGCGCAACAGCTTTCCAGTTTCTGACTTTTATCAAAACAAAGTCCTTTTGGAGGCAGTGCACCCACCTCAGTTTGGGTCTGCCTCCTCTTTCTAGTTCTAATTGGTTTAACCAAAAACTTTTTTTTTGTTCTGTCATCATTCATTCTTGTGATGTGTCCGGAGTATTTCATGCATTGCTAGTTTAGACAGTTCTCATTTTAAGTTGTTTTTGGGCATATGGTGCTTATTATCGCAACAATCTGTGCTAGAGGGGCTAGGTAACAAGTAAATTCTTAGTATGCCAAGTAGGATGGGTACATATTTTTTAACGTTGAAAAGGGATGGGAGGGTGAGCCATGGAAAGCCAACTTCACAGATTGGCTGCTTAAAAATCAGACATGTTAAACACTAAATGAAATACAAGTATGAATGAATAAATTTGAATAATAAAGTTTGGGTCCTATTAAATTTAGTCAAGATTATGTGAGTTAAAATAACAAATATTGAGAATTTCTTTGTTGAATCTAAAATTCGAACAAATCAGTAATTGGTTTAAATCCCATTTCTCACTAGAGTGTTTGTAGCCATTTAAAATTAGTTTAAAGCAATTGCTTCAGAATTAATTGAACCCTTGTGCATGTATAAAATATATATTGTTCTCAAAGAAACCAAAAATTCCTTTTTTACTCTTAGATGCTACACAGTTATTTATCTACATACATTTCAAAGCATAACTAAAATATTTTTATTCCACCATGTTCCATTTTTTTTTTAAATTTAGATTGCTGGCGATGCATCTGAAGAACAAATTTTAACTGCTGGGCAAGCATACTGCTCAAGGGAACCTATGATCCAAAAAGTATTGAATGACTTATTTCAAATATTTCGCTTCTCTTCTTGCGAAAATACCAAGCTTGCTCTTGACGTGGTTATGGAAGCTATGAAACAACATTTGAAAGTGAAACACATACAAGTGTCTGGAAGGTATGCAGATTTTTTATGGTATACTTTTTATCTAGTTTTGGTTAAGAATCTAATTTTGTGTGTATCGCAACTTTGAAAAGTAAAACACATAAAAATGTCGGTGCATTATAAGATTTAGACTGATTGCTGCAGAAGCTGGTTGATTCAATATTGAATTATTTCTTGACTGCCCAGGGGGATAAGCTTTTAAAATTTTAATGAACTTTGGAATAAAAGTATTTTTGATATTAGTACCAATAACATTTTATATACTTCAGTTGCTGGTGAATTTGAAATACATGTAAGTTTCTCATATGCTACATAATATTCTTCTAAAACTGTTATGCCTCCTGTTATATTTAAAGTATTTTTTTTATAGTATTATTACTTTGCTACTATCCAGTAATTAATTTAATTTTTTTTTCTTCTAGTGCTTCTCTATTCTACATTGTTAAAGGAGAACACAAAGAACTTTTTAATATAAAAATTAGAAGGTTTGTATTAAAAATATTTTATTAGGAAGTGCTTAAGAACATAATGATTACTGCCAAATATTAGTAACTTATTTATTTCGAAAATGTCTGGCATTAGTTGAAAGGAATTGGCCTATAATTAAAACTTTTAAGACTTTTGAGATATGTTTTTTATCTAAGAATGTTTAATTAGTTAAAATTATGTATGAAAACAATACAAATTTAATCATTCACAAAACTATTTTGTATTTTTCTGTTCATAAATTAAAGCCACTTTTCTGATAAATACATTTTGTTTTTCAGAAAAATTATTAAAACTTTGATTGATGCAATGTTTTTACACTATTCTGACGTTACAGTAAGTATTAAAGTTTTTTTTATTTATAAATCTTACTGCTGCATAATCAAAAATTAAAGCTGAAAATGATGCCTTAACTATTTGAAAGTCTAATAAATTTTATTTTGCTCCTAGATGTTGAGAAATGGATGTTTGACGTTAATTCATTTCAAAATTCCAGAAGATGTGGTTTGTAGTTTCTTTTTCAAATTGTTTAGTTATTTTTCTTGTGGTATTGTTTAATGTGTTTGATGCTTTTCTTTAATTTATGTATTAAATTATTTTAAAATGTTTTATATTTTGAAAATATTCTTTGAATAATAATCTTTATTATGTTATTGTGAGTGTCACATACCGGCTCAGTGGTTTTAAATTGTGCTTTCTAAAAACACAATCCTACATACAAGTTACACTCCTTGCCAACCTAAGTTGGGTAAATAGAAATATGCTATGGAGATGATCCTTCCGCAGATGTAAAAAGTTCCATAAATTATTTGTGAATCCATCCAGAAAACATGTTCAAAACATTAATTTCATTTAAGGTGTAACAGATTTGAATATTATTTGGGAAAATTTTGCAATTTTATCAGAATGAAAAGTGTCTTTTGGTTAAATTGTATTAAGATCATTTTGCATGTAAATATTACCTTACAAGAGTTTCCTACTAACGGACCAATCACGTTTTTCCCCCTGCCTTATTACTATTTGTTTTTACCAAAGTTAGATTGGCACGGAGTGCAGTTTTGTTATTAATACACCTTTCTTAGTATTAACATCTAAATATCAAACACCAGCTAAACATCCTTTAAAAAAAAAACCCCGCAATTTTAGAGTTTTGATTACAAAACCTTTATCAAATAATAATAAATTTTGTTTATTTTTTATTTATTGTTTTTTTCTGTGACAGTTTTTCGACTACGAGCGATTGGCAAGTTTGCTTCTTTTGATTGTGGCTCAAGAGGAACAGGACGAATTTGTTCAGCGTATTGGTGTTTATTTATTGAACAGTCTGGCTTGTCAAGTTGATGGGATAGAAAAAAAGCTTGTAGGAGATCAGGGTGCCATCACTGTAAGTTTTACTTATTTACAACTCATTTGGTGTCTTTGAACAAACTTGTAATGAAACAGTCTTTAAAAGTTGCTAAAATACAGACATGGTACATTTCCGCGGAAACGCGGAAATCCGCTTTTTTGACTCGGAAATTTATCATCCCTGAGATCGATGCAAATTTGCATTAAAATTTGTGTGTGTATATATAGGGGTAGGGGGGTGCGTAGCGTCCGAACTCTGAAGGAAAGAAAAAGCAATCGCTCGGCCGCCGTCACGATGTTAAGATCGCCGGAGTTTCGTGATGTAAGATGGTTTCGCGATGTTACGATCGACGGAGTTCCGCGATGTTACGATTGTTAGCCATAACAAAAATGTCTACTCATCGTGCCTAACGAGATCAAAAACATCAACAAAGATTTCGGTTTGTTTACAATTTTAAGAGTTGAGTTGTTCACGAAACGATGTGCGGTTGACTTACTAATTTACATATGTTTTAGTTTTGTGAAGTAATTTATCTGAACTGAACTGAAGTAATTGAAGTTGGATAGATTTAAATAGTCAACACATCGTGGACTTTGCACTCTCTCTCTTTTTGAATTATTTGATGTTCTAACATGTAGTTGATTCCTATTAAAGTTTAAGTCGGTGTCTCGTGCCTGGTGGACGACTGCGTTTGTAGCAGTCAGTCGGGTGTCTCACGACATAAAAGATGAGTAACTAATTACTTTCAATTATTGTTGTTTATTTTAACTGACCACTTCTAACCATTCTTATGCAATGTTTTGTTGATTGAAATGTTGTTTATTTATGAAATCTAAGATGAAATAAATAGTAACTGTTTTACTTTTAAAAACTTGTTTTTCTTTCCTCTGCTGGATACATGTAATTTTTAGTTGAACTTTTAAAATGTAACATTCGGTTATGGGCCCAGTAACATGGTTACGTTCTTTAGAGGCCCTGTGTCCAGCATGAATAAAACTTGTTTATGTTGCAAATTTTGTTGCATACTTTGGTTACAATGAAACTTGAAGTTTATTTTTGAAATTTAATTAGTGAATTAAAGAATCGTTTTTGAGGTGGTCAGTATATAGTTATCTTTAGTACTTTAAGATTGTGTAATCGTATGATGTTCGCTTACTGTGGTCACTGTTTGTTTACTTTTTAGTATGTATTTATTGACTTCCGACATGTCCGGCTGCCCTAATTTTTTTCTGTCTTTAAATTTAAATTGTTAATATTGTAGTGCATTTTGTGTTTGCAAGTTGATATTTTTTTTAAACGGGTTTAACGTTCTCCTTGACGGAGGGGCTGTGGTTGCTTCCTGGGTATTTGTAATTTTTGTAACTAAACATTTAAAAATTTTTTTGACTTTAATTTTTTTTAAGATGGCTTATATAAATCCTGGAATCACTAAATTAAATAGTAACAACTATTCTCTTTGGGCAACTGATGTTAAATTTCTCCTTATCGAGCGAAACCTTTGGAATTTGGTTAGTTCCAAGGAAAAAGTTCCAGAAAAGACTGATGAGGTGGCATTTAATGCTTATAACGAAAGATGTGATAAAGCATTGTCTACTATTTACCTAAATGTCAGTGAGGATTTTAAAAGACTGATAAAGAACGAAACATGCCCAATAAAAGCCTGGAATAGTTTAAAAACATACTTTGAACCTGATGACCGGGTGAGGCATCAGTTGGTGTATCATGAATATCTAGATTTAAAACCCGTTAAAGGTGAAGGTTACGCTGTTTACTTTTCAAAGATCCGAGAATTTAAAGATACGTTGGATGCTTTGAAACACCCATTGGACGATGAAAGGGTAATTTTTAATGTTTTAAAACAACTTCCTGAATCTTTTGCCACATTAACTCAATATATCATGAGTTGGTCAAAAGAGGCTTTCACGTTGGATAAGGTGGAAACGGCAGTGCTGGCTGAGGATGCACGGCAACGTTTGAAGTTGCAGGATCGGGATAGTAGGGCTGTGGCCTACAACACAGAGTCGAGGGGGCGTCGATCATTTAAGTGTTATCAATGTGGTCAAGAAGGACATTTTTCGAAAGATTGTCACCGTCGCTCAGCCACTCCTAATTCCCAATTTAGAGGTCGCAACCAGTCACGTGGCCGTGGTCTAAGAAGGGCGTCGCCTTGGAAAAGGCGTAATTTTTATAGATCTCCTTCGCCTAGAGGGCGATTTGAAAGGAGAGGCCCCAGCCCGTCCGCCAAGGACAGAAACGATAATTGTTTTTATATTACAGCATGTGTCAGTGAGGCTGATGACGATGATGCATTTATTTTAGATACTGCATCGTCACATCATTTTTGTAAAACAAAGTCGTATTTTTCAACTTTTGAACCAATAGCAAATGAAAAGGTCTCTGTTGCTGTTGCTGACACTACTTTTGCTGTAGAAGGAAAAGGGCATGTTAAACTTAAATTTCCAAATAAGACTGTAACTTTATTGAACTGTTATTACTCACCAAAATTACGAAGAAATTTAATCGCAGGTAACCTTATAGATAAGGCCGGATTAAGCTTTATAGGCAGAAACGGCGAAATAAAAGTAAAAAGTTCTTGTGAAACTTGGTTCACTGCCACTTTAAAGAATGGTATTTACTACACATATCCTGAAGTTGTTATAGATAAGGATATTAGTGTAAATAACGTAAAAACCTTGTCGAAAAGGTGCGTTAAATTTCAAACAGCTGTAACTGAAAAAGATGACCCTAAAATTTGGCATAAAAGATTTGCACATTTAAGTGCAAGTGTATTAAAAGACACAAGTAAAAATGATTCTGTAAGGGGATTGCCGGATATGTCGGGGGTAAATGATTTTTCTGATTGTGAACCCTGCCGACTAGCAAAGTCAAAACGAACAAGTTTTAAACCTTTAAATAAAACCAGGTCCAAAAGACCATTAGAATTAATTTATTTAGATCTTTGTGGTCCGATAGATCCTGAAGGAAGGGACGGCCAAAGATATTTTCTCACAATCATAGACGATTTTTCCCGCAAAGTAAATGTTTTTCCTCTCGTTCATAAGTCGGATGTTTTTCAAGTTTTTAAACGTTTTCAAACTCGTGCCGAACGTTATCTTGATTTAAAAATCTTAGCTGTCAGAAGCGGTAACGGTGGCGAGTTTTTCAACAATGAATTTAAAGAGTATTTTTTTGATTTAGGAATTAAATTTGAATTGACAAATTTCTATACTCCTGAGCAGAATGGTATCGTTGAAAGATTTCATTATACGGTAATGAACGGGGTTAAAGCCATGTTGACAGATTCAGGCGTAAGCCGAACCTTTTGGCCTGATGCAACCCTTACTTTTGCATACGTATGGAATAGAACGTGCCATTCTGGTCGGGACAAAACCCCTATCGAGTTATTTGGAGGTAACAAACCATCAGTCAAACACCTGAAACCATTTGGCGTAACAGCTTACGTTGGAATCCCAAAACAGCGTAGAAAGAAGCTCGATAACAGAGCCAAGAAAGGTTTCATGGTAGGTTATGCACTGAGCACAAGAGGTTACCGTATTTACTTACCTGACGAAGATAGGATTGTAGAAACCATAAATGTAAATTTTAATGAAAAGTTAAATTTTTATGACAATACCCCAAACCGTGAAATTTCAAATGATCATTGCAGTGGAGCAGTACTGGGCTCCAATGAACAAAATTTTTATGTTAGTAATTTTTATGAACCTGATACTCGTTTTTCTGATTTTCAGCCAGGTCCTTCTACAAGTTTCGAGACTGACCGTGAGGACAGAGATTTGTCTCACTCGTCTACTCACGATAATCGAGTATCTATTGCTTCGTCTCACTCCGATGAAGAGGACAGCGATTCTGAGGACAACACGTTAGCCGAAGCCACCTGGAGACGGGAAGCCATCACGAGACCAGATAAGTCTAGAACTGATATTTATTATTTTGATAATGAAACAAATACGAGACTTAGGTCAAGGAATGAGGTAGAAAATTTCTGTAAACAAAATAGACTCAAATTTTACCCAAATTTGTTTGATTTCAGTGGAAAGAATAAATATTCTGGTCCCGTTGATGACATTAATCCCGGTGGTGGTACCGCTAATTTTACATCCTGACTAGATGTAGTCGTACCAAAAACGTATAAACAAGCTATATCTTCACCTCAGAGATCAGAGTGGGAGGAAGCGATGAGAGACGAGATTAAAATCATGCACGAACGAAAAGTTTGGGACTTAACAGATAGTAAAAATAATTCATCAAATATTTTAGGTTCTAGATGGGTTTTTACAGTTAAAAGAAATGAGAAAAATGAAATTGTAAGATATAAGGCTCGGCTAGTCGCGCAGGGATATAAGCAAATTAAAGGAGAGACGTACGATGAAACGTACAGTCCTGTTGTAAATTTTAGTGTTATTAGGTTCTTTTTCACACTTTTAGTTTCTTACCTTGGATTTAATCATTATCAATTTGATGTAAAATGCGCGTACCTGTATGCCCCAATAAATGAAGAAATTTTTATGTTCCAACCTCAAGGTTTTTGTAAAGATAAAAATTTAATTTGTAAACTTAACCGAGCCATATATGGCCTCCATCAGTCTGGTCGTGTCTGGTACTTTGAGATAGACCGAGTGTTAATAGATATTGTTTTTGTGAAATTTTTAAATTGTAATTGTGCTTATATATATAAGAATGAAATTGTTTTATTATTGTATGTAGATGATTTTGTCTTGTTTGGTGCAGATCCCAGTAGAATTAACTTTGTAGTAAAACTTTTAAGTAAACATTTTGATTTAAAAGCACTCGGCACAACTAGAAAACTTTTAGGTGTTGAATTTGAAACAAAAGACAATAGTATTTTAATTCACCAATCTTCATACATAACTGAAGTTTATGATAGATTTAATGATTATCATATTCCTATAAGATCTCTACCAATAACTAAAAATTGTATATATTCTAAAGAACAATCACCAGAGTCAATAGTTGAGAAAAATGAAATGAAATCTTTACCTTATAGAAGTCTTTTAGGATGTTTATCATTTATAGCGAATCGCACCAGACCTGACATTAGCTACGCAGTAAATATTTTTAGCCAATTTCAAAGTAATCCGGGGCTTGTACATTGGCACGGTCTTCTAAATTTATTGGGATATGTTTATAATACTCAAAGCTTAAAACTGAAACTATTTTGTAATGAACCCCAAATAATTTCTTATTCAGACGCAGATTTCGCTTCTAACCGAGATGACAGAATCTCGATGGGTGGTCAAATTGTGTGTTTAAGTAAATCCCCCATCTCATGGAGAACTTTCAAACAAAAGTGTATCTGTCTGTCAACTATGGAAAGCGAATTTGTCTCTATGACTGAAACTTCTAAAGAACTAATCTGGTTTGACAATATTTTAAACGAATGTGTATCAAAACAACTTATCAATAGTGATTTATTAAAACCAATTATGTTTGTAGATAATCAAGCTGCAATAAACTTTGTAAAATCTCCAATTGAAAATGCAAAATCTAAACATATAGATGTAAAATTACTTTTTATTAGAGATTTAGTATTTAAGGATATGTTTCAAGTCTTGTATGTAAGAAGTAAAGAGAACCTAGCTGATATATTTACAAAGCCTATGACGCGTCTAGAATTAAAATATTTCATTGATAAACTTTTTGAGATTAAATAAATTTTATTGTTTATTTTTACCAAGTCAAAATTCTAAAGTTATTTTTGAGGATATGATAAATTTTAAGATATAGGATCTGATACTGCACTTTGTTTCAGGGTTCCTTCGTGAAGCTGAAGGTCTTTTTCTTGTGTGATAAAGTATTGGACTATTTGTGAACTCATCTTCTGAAACGTCGAACGGACCTGCCACGGATTTTGGACTTTGAAACCACGGACTTTGAATTACGGACAACTTTGGAACCACGGATTTTCGACTGGACAATGGACATAGGAATATTCTACGAACACTGGAAGCACGGATTAAGTTTTTATTTCTTCTAATAAACTTTGTTGAATATTTACGGAATTTTTGAAGTTTAATTTATTTGGAACTCCTAGTACTTTTGTAGATGTACCAGGAAGATAACTGTTTAAATTTAAGGTTTAGTACTTTCTAGGTGATTTCATGGCTTTGCTTATGATACAAGATTTTCAAGATAATGGTATAAATGCATTTTGTAAATAGTAAGAATGGGAAGCGCTAGGGTAATTTTTGAATGTATTTTTAATTAGTAGTGTGATCTTGAATCGATGTGTCATATTAAGCATGCTGTGAGAAATTTGAAGCCTTGTTAAGTATTTTGTTACTTTTCATTTGTATATTATCATCTTTTGAGCATGCATGCTCCTCAACCTGTTCAATTTGTTCTAGTTTTTCGACTTGGATTGTTAGATTGTTAAACTGTGATATTTTTAGAATTCAAATATAGTTGTAAATTGCTCAATTAGTTGGTTGTGGTCAGTTTAATTTTTAAGTTTTTCTGAACTGATAAAATCGTTCATTTAGGATCTCGTTGAAACAGAATTTTTAGTGGCAGATGAGTAGAGGAGGGGCATTGTTAGCCATAACAAAAATGTCTACTCATCGTGCCTAACGAGATCAAAAACATCAACAAAGATTTCGGTTTGTTTACAATTTTAAGAGTTGAGTTGTTCACGAAACGATGTGCGGTTGACTTACTAATTTACATATGTTTTAGTTTTGTGAAGTAATTTATCTGAACTGAACTGAAGTAATTGAAGTTGGATAGATTTAAATAGTCAACACATCGTGGACTTTGCACTCTCTCTCTTTTTGAATTATTTGATGTTCTAACATGTAGTTGATTCCTATTAAAGTTTAAGTCGGTGTCTCGTGCCTCGTGGACGACTGCGTTTGTAGCAGTCAGTCGGGTGTCTCACGACATAAAAGATGAGTAACTAATTACTTTCAATTATTGTTGTTTATTTTAACTGACCACTTCTAACCATTCTTATGCAATGTTTTGTTGATTGAAATGTTGTTTATTTATGAAATCTAAGATGAAATAAATAGTAACTGTTTTACTTTTAAAAACTTGTTTTTCTTTCCTCTGCTGGATACATGTAATTTTTAGTTGAACTTTTAAAATGTAACAACGATCGCTGTAGTTTCGCGATGCTCCGATCGCCGGAGTTTCGCGATGTTACGATCGCCGGAGTTTCGCGATGTTACGATCGCCGGAGTTTCGCGATGTTACGATCGCCGGAGTTTCGCGATGTTACGATCACCGAAGTTTCAGGATAGTAGGATAGACGGAGTTTCGCGATGTTACGGTCGCCGGAGTTTCGCGAAGTTACGATCGCCGGAGTATCGGGATAGTAGGAACGTCGGTGTTTCGCGATGTTACGATCGCCGGAATTTCGGGATAGTGGGATCTCCGGAGTTTCGCGATAGTAGGATCGACTTAGTTCACGATTTTTCCAGATTTAAACTAAAGATGTGTGAAGAATATTATTTAATCGAGAAAATATATATTTCATAAAAAAAATATATTTTACTTTAATTTGGAGCATACAGTTTAATATGAAGTTAACATTCAGAATAAATTTCATTAGAATAAATTTAATTATATAGTAAGTTCAATCATATTTGACTAATTATTTAAATTGTTTTTATATTTTATCTCATTTTGAATTATATAGTTAAGCCAATTATCTTGTTAACATCTTATTTTGGTTATAAAAGTTAACTATTTGTTTTATTATTACAAAAATCCATCGTTCGCAAATTGAAATATTTTTGGTATCGTATATTTTCTATAAGGAAAAAAGTTTCAGCTTTTTTTTCTTTCAGCTTGTACCATGTCTGTAAAATATCCTCCTAAAAAACATATTCCACAACAACTTAACAGTTTTAAATCATGTCAAATTTTTGTATTATTCAGGTTTATGTTTTTCACCAAACAGTTTTTCAGTTAAGGTTTTCCAGGTTCCAGTTTTTTAGTTGTTTGTTTCATTTTAATTTCTTAAACCTTTGTCCATCATCCTAAAACGCATTTGGAATGAATCTCGTGACAGAACTTATTTAGAGTAAATTATGATAATGTAAATGCTAAGGCACAATTCGCTGCCACAAAATCTTCAGTCTGAAACCTGTTAAAATTTAAGTTATTTAAACATAGTAAAATTGTATTGATTTAAAATACCTTAAAGTTCCATATGTTTGTATCCAAACAATCTCAAATGAGTATGCAAAAAAAATATTATGTTTTTATTATACTACACACTACATTAATTACCAAATTACTTTATTCTATTTTTGTTAATTCTTTACATCTAATATAAGAGGATTTACCCAGTTGAGACTTTTTGTGTATTTACAGTTGATAGTACCTTGAGTATTTACAAAATTGTTTCGCGTTTCTGCACATTTTCTAGTGACTAGCATTAGGCATATCATCTTGTGCAAATTGAAAAGTTTTATTTTTTCATTGAAGAAAATTTTCTCTTATGTAAGCCTAATGGATTAATTCACTTTATTATCAGATTTTTTTTAAATTAACAGATTTTTTTTCTGGCAAATAAGTATTTTTTTTAATGTCTTTAGATAATGTTGCAAGTTATTGAAAGACGTTTGGTACGAGGAGTTTGTGATGAAGTAATGGAAACAGCTTGGAGTACAATGTGGAATGTTACTGGTAAGTCATTACATTTTTTTTCATGCAATTTCATTGCTTCTTTTTTTTCTGTGATTTTTTGATTGAATTCTATTTTTAGGGTACTTTAGATTGAGGCAACCAACAACTAAATTATCAAAATTCTTCTTTTCAAAAGATGTTTTTATTGCTAAGTTAATTCTATGTTATTCTTGATTAGTCAACAAAATGTACTGCTTATCTCCTGCATATTTCCACTCCTCAAACCTTTCCCCAGAAGTTGGATTTGAGCCTCAAATTCTGGTATAGAGAGTCAGAACTTTACTACTCAGCCATTACCTGGCTAGACTTTTTCAAGACAAGATTTTCTAGACATGGAATTTATGTCAATTGAAGCCTTTTGCTATACTAAAATTAGAAATTATCTTATAGACTAACGAAAAATATGATCGCCTTATAGAATTTTTAAAACAATATTTACTTATTGTTTTTAGATGAAACCCCTATTAACTGTGCCAGGTTTCTTGAAGGTAAAGGCATGGATCTTTTTCTAGGCTGTTTAGATGTAAGTACAACTTGTGTCTTACTTTTTATAATTCATTAGTTGGTGCTGAGCATTAGTTGGTGTTGATGCAAATATTGATAACTGGCAAGCATTAAATGCCCAACAAAATACGTCTGTTACAACAGGGTGGTAACAGAACCTGGAAATCAGGGAATTCTCAGGGAACTTTTTAATTCTGGAAATATTATTGAACTCTCAGGAAACTTTTAAAATTTTGCAAAATATCAGGGAATTTTTTTCCATTTTGGATTACTTAAACAGCCGGTTTTGGTTTAGGTTCTTGTGATCACTAAAAACGGACACTTGATCAAAATATATATATATATTCTGGTTGATCCGATTTGTCTGAAGGACCAATCTTGGAGGAAGAATCAATCTCTCTCACGAATCATGTTATAACATGATTCTCTGATCACATGATTCCTCTAAACTTATTCAGATTTTAGGAAATTTAGAACAGTTAGGTAGGCTATCCCATTATTCAGAAAGTCTCAATTCCCGCAATGTCTGGATTAAATTTTCTGTACTGCATTGAATTGTGTGTGTTGCATGCTTCATAGTAATTGTAAAATCAGGGGATTTGTTGTGAAAGTATCAGGGAAATCATGGGAATATCAGGGAACTTTTTTTCTAGGATTTTGTAACCACCCTGTACAAACTTACAAACTTCTAGTCATTTACAAACTTCCTAAGAATATTAAAATTCTTTTTGAAATTATTGATTCAGCATTAGACAATATATTCTTGTAAAATGTTTAACTTATTAATGACTACAAAAATTGGTTTGGCCTCCTGTTTAAGTATGATTTGTTTAATAATATTAGCCCATGAACTCATAAAGAGTTATTCACTATTGTTTATTTTATATAGTTAATGTAAATGTTTGGAATAAAGGAATATAGTTAAGTTTTAAGTATAGTGTTATCATGTAATTGCAAAGGTTTAAAAATATCGAAGAAGGAAATTTACAACAAATGCCACAATTCAATTAAAAAAATCTCAAGATTACTATTGCAAATTTAAACTTTTAAAATTTATTTTCTCTTAAATTAAGGTAGGCGAATACCCAAAATTTCCCCAAATTCTAAAATTTTTGCCATTACTTTAATCTTTTCCAAATTTGGCGTAGTGATTTCAAATATAATGAATAATACTATTTAGGCATTTTTTTTATTTAAATATAATTTATTTATTTTAAACGGTGTTTTTCGACTAAAAAATAGGTTTATGCTAACAAGCCAACCACATTGAATTTTCCTCCTATAAACATTAATTATGTGTTAAATTCTTCGTTTTGAACTGATACATGCAAAGACCCTATAGAGTTACATACAAATTACAAGAAAAGAAGTTATTAAGAAAAATGTTACGAATTAACCAAAAAAAAAAAAAACATTTTTTTCCGACACTTTTACACTTTTTACACTTGGGCATTTAAAAAAAAAACTTGTATATTTACACCAGATGTAGAGGTTCATGGCTCAGATATATATTGAAATAGCATCTGTAAAAAATTTCAAGTAAATTTATGTAGAATTTTTTATACTAGAAGTGTTGGCGTAAACCCCTTTTTTAAGGTGAAAAACACCGTTTAAAATAAATAAATTATATTTAAATAAAAAAAAATTGACTAAAAAGCATTGCTCATTATATGTGAAATCACTATGCCCAATTTGGAAAAGATTTAAGTAATAGTCAAAATTTTAGAATTTTGGGTATTCGCCCACCTTAAGTCTTTTTCTTTGACTAGTGTTATGTTTTGACAGATAAATTCTCATATATTATTATGATTTCATTTAATAATACTTTGTAGTCTTACTTTTAACTGATATTTAATTACTAGGCATTCCCATCAAAAGCAGATCTCTTGAGAAACATGATGGGCTTATTGGTAAGTTATTACTAGGCTACTTTAAGTTAAGTTAAAGTAAAATCTTTATGTAACAAATACTGATTTTACAAAATTCTAGCTAAAAGAATTTTTTTTATTTATTTATTTTTTTTTCCTAATAAAGTATTTTCAATGTATGCATGTTTGAGAAGATAGTTTTTTCAGTGAGTTTAATCAATCATGTCATTCCATCCTTTCGCTAATATAAGAGTACAAAGCCTTTTATATAAATAGGCTTTCTATTGTTAGTTCCCAAAAGGGTGGCCAGTTGCTCTTAAAATTTAAACATTCTAAAAACTCAAAATAGGAAATATTTTAAATCTAGTTTATAAAGATTTGTATGTGGCAGATATATTCGTTGTCAGTGTTTGTTATAAAAATTAAGTTTTATTCAATCAGGTTTTTGTGTGTATTAGTTGTAAAACCAGTGTTATCCAAAATATATTTTTTATTTATTAAAATGGTCTTTTTTTTTAATAGTAAACAACTTTTTTTTTGTAGGGAAATGTTGCTGAAGTAAAAGAACTTAGATCTTATTTAATGAAGGATGAATATTTAACAGTCTTTAAGTAAGTAGAAATTCTTTGTGATTGAATTGTTTATTAAGCTTTTGAAATAGGTAGAGCTTTAGTGAGCTGACTGTACTTAATTGAAGAGGTTAGTAGAAGAACGTGATAACTGACATTTTTGAAAGAATTGGAATTTTTTTTTTGTCAATGAACATATTGCTAACTTGCCTAATGATAAAAAGTTTCCCCTATATCATGAATTTTAAATTCGGCATATTTTTGACCCTTTCAGCCACAACAAAAAATTTAGTTACTATTTTGCCAATTTTTAAATACAACTCCTTTTTAAATTAAATTATTTAAAAATGCCTTAATTAGCTCTAATTGCAGTGTTTTAATTGTTTCTTTAGATAAACTTGATTCTCTTTTTAAAAAAATGGTAAAAGGGTTAAATTGCAATTTTTCTTATTACTTGAAATTTCTTAAAGTTACTGTAATAATTTACTTTTCATGTTAAGTAACTGTAACTAGTTACTCATTATGTATTTTTCACTGTTCATGATATTTTCATTTCACTGTTCATTTCACTGTTCATTACTCATTAATTTTACTGTTTATTTTGAGGAACTGTAATTAGTTACTCTTCATGTTAAATAACTGTAACTAGTTATTTTTCATTTAATGAGCTGTAACAGTTACATTTTTAATACAGTAATGAGTTATTTTTTTTAAAGTAACTTTCCAAACCCTGATTTTTACTTGAAACTATACTGTCAACAAAAGTATGAAATTTTACGCATTTAGATTAAAAGTAATAGCCCTCGTGTAGCTCTAGTGTGACGATAATTCAAACCTAACCTAACCTAAGATTAAAAGTTGAAAATATTTGCAGCCAATTGTTGTCCAGCAAAAGTGATGGCATTGAGGTCAGCTACAATGCAGCCGGCATTCTTTCCCACATTGCGTCCGACGGTCCGGAACCGTGGGCCAACGTAACAGCCCTCAAGAGAGAAGATGTCCTCAATGAAATGGTGAATTCCATCGAAAGGTGGAACCTCACAACGAAGCGCAACATCAATTACAGGTTAGGATTACTTCTGAGGGACGTCTTTTAATCTCTTAAAAGCAAATGAGACCCGCAAACAAATTAACACTAACAACAATTGTAGTATCCTTCAGAGGATTGGCTAAATAAATAAAAAAAATAGAGATGCTCCAGCATACAGTAGTGGCCAAATTGTGGACATTTTTAAAAAAAGTTTCATGTGTTTCAACTTTGTGTGATTACAGAATATATTAATTGTATATCGAATTAAACAATTGTATATCAAATTAAAAGTAATTTAATCTTTTTGAGGACCACTGTCTGCAGATCGCTGAAGCAGTCTATGAGACCTTTGGTCCCATATAATCTATATCCATGGATACAAATCATCATCATCAAAATTTAATGTAGAATTAAAAATAAATACATTATTACAATATCAGTATTACAAATAAGTTATGCAACTAATAGTATGATAGTTTTACAAGTCATTGAACGATCAACTTGTATTGCAATTTCAGCATAAGATAATCTATTGATTGTGCTTGTTTGTTCAACTAAAATAAGCATAACTTTATTTGTAATACAGTTACTTTAATTCTGTTTTTTTAATGAAATTCTACATTAAATTACCTTCAACTTAATATTTAAATGTTCGTATTTAAGCGAAATTTAATCAATGCAAGCACACAGGTGACAGTTGAAACACATGAAACTTTCAAAAAATGTTCACACTTTTGGCCACCACTGTAGTTTAGGTAATTTATTCTTCTTGTGAACTTTGGTATCTTTCATGGAACTATGGCACTACACATTTCTCTGTTTATGGTAGTGAGAGGCTTACATTGTTAAATGAAATAAAATTATGTAAGTCATTTTGTCTTTGTATAAAATAAAAGTAAAAATTTATGAAAGAAGGACATTGTTTAAGGAGCAAATCTTGCAGGCAAATAAGACTGAATGACTGTGGGTATCCAAGCAATATGTTACTGTGTTAATCCAATGGAATTAAAATATTTTCCAAGTCTTGTTTCTCCGGCTGTATTGAATATTTTTACAAACGATTTTCTTTATATTTATTTGATAAATGTAGCAGACTTACAGGTCCATATAATCAAACTTTTTGAAATTATTTCAAATATTTAGTGTAAAGTTATTCTTAGACAATTAAATTATTTGAACCAAATGCAAAAAGTGGGATTATAGAGACCTGTAAGTCATTTTCTATTTTTATAAAGAACCTGTTTGAAAAAATATTCAATTCAGCTAAAGAAATGTGGCTTAGTAAAATAATTAAGAATTTCATAAAATTAGTTTTTTTTAATGAAATAATATCGTTTTTAAAATTATGTTTTGTAGTAAATGTTTTTAAAATACCTCTCCAGATTAAAAAAAAATTAACTTTACAATGTATTTATGTCAATTATAAAATTATGTGTGTAGTAAGGAAAAAACTAACTCTAGAGGGATCTATTGCACCGTGCACGCAAAAGTGGACATCTATCAGACAACTATGATTTTTCAAGTTATAAATGCTAAAACATAAAAAAATTTAACTATCTAGAAATTAAAGTAATTCTTAAATCTATTGGTAGAACAGTTGGAATACCAGTTGGTTGATCCTTATTTTATCTATAAGGAAATGTTATGCGAAAAATAAACTTGGGATTACTTTTCAGAAAAACTAGCTTTTTGCAGATATGTCCTTTTTGTAGTGGACATAACCATATTTTATAGTCCTACTTTATAATATTAATCTTTAAAAAAAAAAACATTCTCATGTTACAAATTATTAGCTATAACTTTTCATTCTACAGGTCTTTCAAGCCCATACTGCGTCTACTAACAGTGGACCATACTCCTGAAGCCCAGCATTGGGCGGCCTGGGCTTTGGCCAACCTCACCAAAGTCTACCCAGAGAAATACTGCAGCCTCTTGAAAGAGGAGGGGGGAATCGAACTCTTGAATGACATTTTGAGAAATCCCAGCAACCCAAGGATATATGAGCTGGCGAACATGTCCATTCAGAACTGTCTAGGGTAAGGTTTATATTGCACCAGTGCTTAGATTGTGGATAGGCATGTCTCCTTTGTGAAACTTTTGTAAAATTGATCAGGTATCCCCTTACTCTTATTACCACTTAAGTCAATTCACCCAATTTTTTATATTTTCTAGCTGCTTTGCACTAAATCAAAAATAAGTTTTTGTTGTTTTTCTCATTTTAACAGACTGTCATTTTCAACTAATTGTGCAACAGCTCAAAATCTAGTAATATCATAAATGATTTTATTTTATTATTATCCTTTTTATTCCCAAGTCAAACAGGGAGGCCAAGGATGCACCAAAAAATATTGTAATATGACACTTGTCTAAAATGAACGAAAAAATTGAAAGTTTTGTGAGGGAGGGGAAAGGCGAGATACTTGTACCCAGATTATAGGTGTGCTCCCAATTCTTTTTCTCCTCTACCACCACTCATCACTGTATCACACAACTGCATATACCAATCAGGGAAATGCGAAGGTTTGTTAGTGATCGGCCTTCATTAGAGTCCATATATGGGACTAGTTCACTACCACAGGAGGGTAACCTGCAGTATCTAGGTCTAATGACTTGGGCCTTTGGTGAAGGCACTTAATAACTCTACCTTTAAGAAAGTATACTAAGAGACTGATTATTTCGGAGCAAAAATGCTTTGAGGCATTGTTGTAGTTACTTCATCTCGCAGCTGAGTGGCTGAGAGGTTAAACGTGACCGCCTCATAAGCTCAAGATTACGGGTTCGAGCCCTGGCTGAGTCGTCCGATTTTCTTCTGGATGTGAAAACCTTGGGCACGCATGTCATATAATTATTTGGCATATAAAAGATCACTGGAGAGCCCGCTTGGGTTCTCTCAGCAAAATTAAAATTTCAGCATTCTTTAACATCCACAGGGAGCTCAGATTCATTGTAATCTGCACGTCGAAATTAGTAGCGATTTCCCCTAGATGGTGCCACAAAAAAATGTCTCTCAGTTCTGGTGGATTTGCTGAGTCTGCAAATGGCTTGAGTTGAAAGGCAATGTTGCAGCCCCATTAGAGGAAAAAAGTTACTGCGTCTCACTTGCCAATGGCAGTACATAGACCGGGGGACATGTTTGGTCTGTGAGGAGCCAACTAAATCAAGTTGGTTCATTATTATAGTTACACATTTATTGTATGAGAAAGCCTTTAACCCAGCCAATACTGGAGTTTTCGGTCTTTCTGGATGTGGGGGGAAGGGCTGACTTCTGATTTTCCTTTATAACAATGAAAAGCTGTTGCATAACTTGACAAATATTTTTAACTAAAAATATTGAGTTTTAAGGAGCAATAACAGCATGTGCGTAGTTATATTTTAATTTACTAAAGTATTTTAAGCACAATTGAAGATGATGCGTAACAACTTTTAAACATTTTATGTACTGACAACTGTTTTAGTAGATTTGGATTTTGAATAGTTTGATGAATGAATTGGTTTTCAAATTATATTTTATTTTTTTTGCAGAGAAACGTGTTTCCAAAAATAGTTTTGGTCAGATATGCTTGTTTGCCTGTAATTAAAGCAATAGACTTGAATCATAGTGTGCTGGGCTATATATCTGCTACCATTAAATAGTGACTGTCTAGTGAGCGATAAATTCCTGTGTTTGGTTGTTAGCTTTGCTAAAAAATTGTATGGGTGCAACTTGTCTGTATAATTTCCACTCCATTTCAAACAGCTTCAGAACTAATTTTCACGGAGCTGAATTATTTTAATCTGATTTTAATGAGCTGAATTAGTTGATAGAGTGTATTATAAAAGGTTAATTTTTTGTTGCTTTCCCATAGTTTTTCCTCTGGATCTTTTTTCTATCCTTATAAAATCCAAACCCCCTTTCTAAAAAGCACCATAACTCTGTAACTATTTGAGTAAATTGTGTACACACTTTTTTAAAAACCTGTTTGTCTTCAGTTCCATTGTAAAAAAAATCTCTTGAACTTGTAATCCTTTTGACAGAAATCAACAGAAAATTTCAATAGTAATCAATAACTCATCATCTTAGGTTAGTTTCTCATTTGAAGAGTGCTCGGGAAGAACCGATTGATTTCTTTAGAGTCTCTCCGTAATTGTCTCTACTTGGCGGACATTGGCAACCGGAAACTGGTTTTTCTTATGGTTCTTCATTTGCGGTACAAGCGTGAGACTCGTTCCACTCAACTCTGGTGTGAATTAGGGTTGGTGCAAAGATTAACAAAGCAAGTAACTGGCTTCTTTACACCAGTTTAGTCGATTTCTCGCTATCATCCCCAAAAAGGCTATTAAGGAAAGCCTTGTACGAAATCAATCTGTTCTTCCTGTGTACTCTTCATTTGTTGAATGACTTAACCTATAATTTATACTGGTACATATTTTGAGCTCAACCAAAACTAAATTCTAGTAAACTTATTCTGAAACCACTGCTTTTCATTTTAGCAATTTTATGTTAATACTGATTTAAAAATATGCTTGATATAGACTTATTCTGTGTTTTTTAGGTTCAACTCTGCAAATACTAGCAGCAATGAAGCCTATGATGATGACGATGCACTAGATGTGACATAAGGATTACTCTAGATAATTAATAACTATTGTAAATAGAACTGAAATTATACTTTATATATACATATTGGTCTGTGGTCTGTTCGAAGCTTTAGTTCCACTATCAGCCAAATGACTGTCACATAGAAAATACCTGGTGTTTACTGACAGTTATCAGCCTCTTCATGAAGTGAAAATCATCTTAAGGTTAAAACATATTAGATTTACGAAAATAATAAACTTCTTTATTTTAAGATTTCAGGTGGCTGTCTATATCTCTTTTTTCAATGCTTTTTTTTTTTAAATATTTGTGTTACATTAAAATACCTGCGAACTCTTTGGATTTAACCCAGCATTATGGATTCCATACTATTTTCCGAATATCTGAGGAAAATGTTCCAATTACCAGATTTTCGGAAGAGGTTATACATTCGAAAATGAATTTTTTTTTTAATAAAGATGTGCATTGGTTGCTAGAAAGACTTTAAAATAGTTTTTAGGGTAAAGTATTCAGATATCTATAGGATGCAGAGGGATTTCAACACAAAAATGTAATTTATATTTCTTAATTGATATTAGTATGATAAGATGTCATAACCATAAGAAACACAATAAATTTGTTGCAGGATTTCTGAAATTGTAAGATTGGCAGGCATGCCTAATTAACTGAGCCTTACAGCAGTTTTCTTTGTTATATTTTATTTGTTTTAATGAAAAATCCCTTAAATGGTTAGTTGCATCCATTAAATTAATTGTTGACTAGCAAACAAAGTGCTAGTAACTTCTCATGCCATCTTTTCTCTAGTTTTTTTCTTGTGGGAAAAGAATTTATTGCATTTCTTACTTCTTTAATGAACCAAAGTGCTGTACTATAATGCAAAATAGCATAGCTATTTCAAAGTTAAATTATACCACATGATGGGTAAAGGACATCGCAAATCGCATCCAGAACTAAAGCTGATAGCTATTCTGCAGTCTTTGAATGGCAAGTTCTGCTACACAGACAGCAAGAAACTCGATTTTATTTTAACCACTTTGTATTATACAAACGACTATTAACGTTGAATTCAATTCTGGACTTTTAGCTTCCACACTACACTTGTCTGTCACCCACTTTCACAGAATGAACTGCAAGTCTCATTATCAAGCGGGATACATCATTTTGAGGTAAACATCAGGGAAGGCTATATCCCTAATTTTATTAAAAAATAAATAGGAATTTAAAAAAAGAACTCAAAATTAAATTTCCCTATAATGGTTTATTGGATGAGTATTAAGAAAAAGGCAAAGAAAATCCTATTTTTTGCATAAATATTTCTTGTATCATTAATTTACCTTTCAGCATTTATTAAGGTATATAGAAGTCAAAATACCAATTATAGATTGTTTGTATCCAAATTGTAATTTCTTGTTCGAAAAATATAATTAACAATATTGTGAGTTTCAGTTCTTATATTTAGAGCTAGTAATTTTAATTTTTATTCTTTGAACTGCCAATTAATTTTGCAAGCCATAAAGTATATTAATTGGATTTGTTAAAAAACTAATGAAAATAGGCAATGGCATGTCTTAGGTCTTAGTTGCAACGGAAATGCTTAATGAAAATATTTTTTTAAAAATTCGAGCATTGATTGCTGAACAAATGTAATGTTTGAACATTGCACCAATCGGGAGTAATGATCGAAAGAAATTTAGAAACGAAAACTAGAACAAATTACCTTTGCCGAAACAAACCAATTCTGACAACTATTAGTTTAAATTAGAGCGAATTGCTGTGTTTGGCAATTTCGGATTTTGTTTCTAAGGTATATTGTGTGTGGAAGTGGTTCTATGTGACAGTTACTCTTACAAAACCTACTTGTTATTGTTTTGGTTTTTGTATTTTTTAGAATGCTTTAATAAAGCAATTTTTTCAATGCTATTTGATGTTAGTGTACGTGACTTATGTAAATTAGTGAAACACATTTTTATCAACAAAATTATGTAAGTTTTTTTTATGTAGTTTGAATGTGATTATATGATTTATTGCCTGCAATTTGATTTGTAATATATTGAAGAGTACTGATACACCATTTTAAAAAAAATCTATCTAATATATTATTGAAGTATACCTGTATCCCATCCGATGTTTCAGAATATATTTGCGATCCTGATTATTTGTGAGAAGTTATATTCTTATTTATGATAAGTTTTGTTTCTTGAAATTTAAAATATATATTATTTTTCTTTAAAGGTGTGATTTATTTAGTGATTAAAAGATATTATTTCAAAACTGCTATGAGCTCTTCAATTTTTTTATTTTTTCACACACAAAAAAACATCTTTTTTAATTGCTGTTGAGGCCTGTAAAATGGTCTTAATTTAAAACTTGTAATGAGCGTCAAAGTTGTATTCGTCGCATCATAAATTTAAAGCAATATCTTTGGCTTAGCTACTAATTTAGTACAAAATCCTTTTCAATTTAACTACTTTGTTAAACTGTTTTTTTTAATTAATGCTGCCACTAATTAACTTTTATAATATTAGTTGAGACCAGCCTAAACTAATGATTTTATAATGCACACTGCAGGTGTTTTCATAGAGGTAAAGAGATACTGCTCGGCTAAAACCATAGAGATAGAAAAACCGTGCGCTATGGCACACTATCTAGAGGGGAAACGGAACGGGTCAAAATCTTTTTCCTTTGATCACCTAAACATGGCGGCCAGTTGCGTAGAAAATGACAGTGCTAAAATCGCGTTTTTTTTAAGAAGCTATTATCTTGGAGCTGGTGGCTCTTTGAATTTTTTTGTAGACGTGGAATTTTACTTCAATGATTCATGAATCATGATAATTTTTTGGGGTAGTTCTATTTCTATTCAGTTAAATAATTTTAATGTCGGACACAATTTTGATTGACATTTTATGATTGGTTAGGCTTAACGATGAATTTGAAATCAATAATTCCACAAATTATCAATAAAGAAATATGCAAATTTTAGGTTACTTAATAATATTATTTTTGGCACAACAGGAAATTCGAAATTTTTGCAGTTATCAACTAGAATCAACTCAAAAATAATGATTCAAAAATAAAGAGCAATTTTAGTACTGATTTTTAGGTGATGCTTCAGCACAAAATTCACTCTGGTTTCATGGTTTTTTCACCATTACGTTTCTCCTCTAATAGTGGGTGATAGCGCACGTTTTTTTTTATCTCTACGGTTACAACCAATACGAAAAGTGGTTTGCCAAATGAAGCCACTGTAATCAGCCCAAATAAACGGTCTTGCTTGCTGATGTATTTGGCGCCTTTCTAAAGTTTAGTTAGTTTATTCTTACTACTACATCGATTTGGCGATTTTCGATTCCCAGGTATAAAAACTGAATACAATGCATTTTTCTTTCCTGTAAATTAAAGGAAATTACTACCATTTGTAAGATTCAGATCTTGTGCTACAGCCTACAACTGCATAAATAGTCATTTTTTAAATTTTATTTAACGCCTTTTAAGGAATAAAATAATGTGGTTCTGCATGAACTAACCTTGAGTAAGCGGTTTGTTTGGGCTAACTAGGGTCGCTTGGCGACTTTCTCGCCAAGAATCTGTTGGTAAAAATATTCAATATAGCTGGAGAAATGTGGCAAAGAAAATATTTTTCTTCTCTATTTGGATTAACACTGAAGCACTTTGCTTGGAAAACCCCGCTGTCCAGCTCACCAATTTCCCCTTAAGCAATGATGTAGGAGCAGGTTGTTAAAGCATTGGCTTTTAAGTCCACACTTTGAATGCAGTGCTAATGCTGCCTTTCTATCTAAACACTTTTAGTTAAATCAATTCCATAAAAAAAACGAAATTGGTTCAATATCTTAATGCTGCATATTCAATGATTATTTCAAAGTTGTATTAGATACCAAATAAGTTGTTGACTTTACTAAACTTGTTCAAAATTAAAACACACATTGCTGAGTTAAAACTCTTTAGAAGATTAGAATTCAGCATATATGAATATCACTTCTCAGTTTGAGTTTGTAAAAAACTAAAACTGAATACTTTAAGTTGTCCATTCACTACTTTAAAGGGAATAGATAACTCACTTTTAATATGACTTGAAAATACAGAAACAATTCATTATCTGCACTTGCTTGATTTTTAATTCGAGAGTTAAACTATACTTTGCTGTAAGAAATATATCTTAAGAAAAAAAAGTTATTTACGTGTTGCTTATCTGTCTGAAATCTAATTTGAAAATATCTTATTGTAATAGTTTCACCAATAAATAAAACAATCTAGCTTTTTCTTATGATTTATTGGTACAATGATTTACAATACATTTTTATTCATTTAATCCAACAAGCATTTTTTAGACTTTGTTCAGAATGCAAACACAACCTATCACATTGACTATCATTTTTAATGGCATTTTAGCTATTACAATTTGTGACACAAAAAACTATCTAGCCCTGAAATAAATTATGAAAGATAATTTGCCTGAGATTCATTTGAAACAATTTTTTTCCAAGTCAGATTTATTGCTTTGCAGTTACATATTTTACCTGCTATTGAATTCGCATAATATTTACACACTAAATATATAACTTTCTTAGTTAAAAGCATAAAAATAGTTGCTTTTTAATTCAAGGTATTTGAAAAGACGATGAAATATGATTAATATTATTTAAGTTCTGTTTGAAAATTATATCACTAACAATGCAAACAAAAATTTAGGAATCATACTTCATGCTAAACTGCAAAGTTTAGTTAAACTTGTGTAAAAAAAACTGTTCTAAGATATAAGCATTCAATTGATATTTATCGATTGGATAATTTAAATGCCATACCTCAACAATAAACTAGAATTTCTTTTACAAAAGTGTGGATTGCATCAATTTTTGTACAATATCTATGTTACAAGACGTAATTTGTTTAGATTTACAAATATCATTGAGAATTACACAGTAGTAAATGCATTCATTGTATTTGGAAATAACATTTAGAATAAATACGTTAAAGAAGCTTGCATACAAATATAACACAGAGATATCTAAAGAATGAGCACCTAAAATTCTTAATCAACTACATTAATATAAATAGGATAGAAATAAATGTTCTATATGCTCTAGTTTTTCCTACATATACATCAAGAGTAAAAAATATAAGGTCTAAACACTCAAAATAACTTGGGAAAACCACATGTAACAAATGTATCCAATGTTATTCTAAATCTAATTTTACAACTTAACCTAAATGTTGAAGTTGAATTTGATAAAAAATGTGATTGATCTAGTAACAAAGAGAAAAAGCTTAGAAATGTTTCTTAAATACATCTTCAATGGTTTTGAACACCTAAAGATAAAGAAAGAAAAACATTAGTTAAATACATTAATTTATACTCAATATAATTTATAAATGGATACATACAAGAAACACACAAAAAAACAATAGTTACATTAAATCTCTTAAAATATTTATTCACAAGAACTAACAAAAAGTTTAGAACAAACTAAATTTCATGATAAAGGCACTCATATATTACATTTCAAAAACCAAAAAGTAACATTTTGTTTTAAAGTACCTAATTTTACTACTAAAAATTATATATTCTACATACATATTAAAACAAAGTATCGCTAGTGCATACATTTATTTTTGCATCGTCTTCCTTTGGTAGTAGTACCTGAAGTTTTATCTAAATAAGCTATTCTATTTATCAAATGTTCTCTTTACAGTTAAGCCCAATTACAGAATTCTAGGCTACAATTATTTACTTATATTTATAAAATTATATTAATTTGGCCCCACAAAATGCACTCAGACATTTATGATTTCATGTCTTACTTGTAACATAATAAATTTTTTAACCTATCACCACAATTACAACACTAAAAATCAACGTTCTCACAGCTGTTTTTCAAAGGGGGACTATTAGCTTCGGTTGAATCATCCCAAAAGAGATATTGGCTATTCAATTTTTGGACTATTTTTACGTTTTATACTCCTGGCTTTCAAAATGGTGTAGGAATTTTCTTATGTTCAGGTCTGCTTCCAGGACATTGGCAACAGGAAACTGGTTTCTTCCATGGTTCTTTTTTTCTAGTACAAAAGTGGGACTCGGAGTCTCAATCAGGACTGCCTCGAGAGAAGAACCAAGTGAGAAATCAGTTTACGCGATGACTCGCTATCATCACCAAAAAGGACTGATACAACAAATATCCTGTTGCTGATGTTTTTTTTTTCACTTGTTCTATTCATATAGAATTGACAGTGAATTTAAAATGGTTCAGCACTGCAATTTGTCGCTGCAACATCATGAATTGAATTTAAAAGTATGATCAAATATTATAGTTTAAAAAACAAATTCAGTTTTAGGGTACATGAGTTAAATGCGACCATTTGCTAGTTTAGATATCTCACTTTGACTCGACCATGATTAAACTAACCTGAAATTTTTTAATTGTTGGTGTAATAATAAAGACTATTATTATAAATATAAAGAATTCTTTACATGAAGAGTATGCAACTTACAGTATCTGGATCTTGACTTCCATCAACTTTAACTACCATACCGTCCTCCCCAAATTGGTTAACAATTGGAAGTGTATCCTCATGAAAAGTTCGGAATCTACAAATAAAAGAAATGTTATGTTTCTTACAGAAAATACCGTAAAATAGTTATGTCTTCTTTAAAATTTCAACTTTTGCATTTCATTAGTAATATTATTTATACTTTTAAATAAAGCTTAATAAATTACTACCTTCTTTTATTTATGTGCAGTTTAAATAAGAAATCAAATGAACACAATAAATGAGTGGTAAAAAATGAAGAAAAATTAAAGTGAATAAATATTATACTACAGCTAATATTGATAGTTAAAAAAAATTATAAAATACAGAAAAGGCACAATTATTGGGGCAGTATCTAAAGAGAAATTGGCTATTGGCTTGGTGATAATATCTGGTCAGCTATAATGAAAAAATATTGTGCACATTGTTTTTTTTTTGTGACCTAACATACATTTGAGAACTTAACATCCATCAGTAACAAATGAGAAATCCATTCAAAAATTATTTTATGATCCAGTCGACTCCTCTTAAGACTTAGTTACTATTTCAAAAAGAATTAAAATAGCCCTCTTTCCTTCTAATTAATTGTAATAGATATTTTTATGGCACAGACAAAGAATTAAAAAAAAATAGGATTTTGAAAACCAAATGGTTAAAATGGAAGTAGAAAGGAGTTCAGTGAAGATAGAGGAATGGACGAAAAGTATAAAAGATGGTTTTAAGAAGTCATATCCATCATCTTACCTTTCAAGCTAAATTTTTTCCAAACAAATTATGGTTAGAAAAGGTGAGTAAATAAGGGTATGGATAAACAGATGGAAATATTCACTTTATCCATAACCTACTACTTTTGTTAGAAAAAAAAATCAGATTAACCCTTTCAGTCCCAAAAATTTACTACACTACAGAAACATCTGATATTCACAAAATAAGCTTTTTTTAGGTCAAATATAAGAATTCCATAAGAAAAAAAATTCATTTAAATTTTTTATATGATTTTTGAAAAAATGCCAAAATTTTTTTAACTGTGGAAAACAACAAAATAAAAAATATATATTACCTAAAAACACTTCGAGTTATATATTTTAAGGTATCTGACCATATTATTAAAAAAAATTTAGTAATCATTTTAACCGAAATAGTTTAAATTGTGTTTTAAATATGTGGAACTGAAGTGAACTTATCAAAAATCAGGAGAAACGCTTGTTGACTATTTTCTAAATAAAAAAAATAGTGGTTCTGACTTCTGTTGAGATTAATGTAAAATATTGTCTGATAGAACAAAGTGTGAAGAATCGAATGATGTGTGTTTGGATGTCATAACGGGACATAAAAATTTTGAAAAAAATATTGAAAGTGATGATGCCAAATGGCATCACTGGGACTGAAAGGGTTAAGAAACAAAGTCTAAAAATATGAACACACCTTTTTTTCAGGCTTTCAATGTTGTCATCAGAACGGCCACTCCCTGCAGCTCCTCTTTGTAAGCACCTTTCAATACAAGCCTGAAAAAGAAAGTTAAATTAAATTTTAAGTTAGAAATATTGTCTATAACAGGGGTTCCCAACCGGTGGTACGCGTACCACTGTTGGTACGAGGGAACATTTCTGGTGGTACGCGTGAGTGATGTGAGCAACATGAAGCTACAAATAGCATCTGTACGCATATGCAGTGAGCACGCAAATATATTACTCATTATTTTAAACATTAACATTATATTAAAGAGAAAATCTTTAATTAATTTCTGGATCAGATTTTGCCAAGTTTGTACTATTTTTTATTTGTATGTTTTTGACCAACTGGTAATAAACAAAACTGTAAACTAATATCATTTTAATCTTTTTATTTCTGCTTTATTGTAAGCATGCTATAAATAAACAAATCTAGCAATTAAATGCGAAGTTTTCTCGGGAATTTTACTCAAAAAAAAAACCCGTGAGGAGCAAATATTTTATATTCATCAAAATATTTGGTGGTACGTTAAAATTTCTCAAAAAGTCAAGTGGTACGCAGGTGCAGAAAGGTTGGGAACCCCTGGTCTATAAGACGAAAATTATTACTCCTCTGTACTTTGAATTGAAAACAAAATTCATAGCAGTGCTTTCAGGCTGGCCTTCTGAGTCTTGTATGTGGGTGTGGGACATAATCTCGACAGCCAAAATTCTGACAGGCAACAATCCTGGCAGCAAAAAATACAAAAATTAGTATTTTTAATTGCCCTTAGTTAAGCGTAACTACATTGATTTATTGATTTGTCGGAATTTCCCGACAGGCAACAATCCTGGCAGCAAAAAATACAAAATTTAGTAATTTAATTGCCTTTAGTTAAGCATAACCACATTGATTTATTGATTTGTCGTAATTTACGAACCTGTCATGCTTTGTCATCAGGATTTTTTGTTGTCGAGATTTCATATGTGCATTCGGGCTTGTTGGTATTTTGGCTGTCAGCATTTTGGCTTGTCGAGATTATGTCCAGAACGACTTGTAGTATCCGGAATGAATTTCAGTTTAGTTTGAATTATTGTCGCACTAGAGCTACACGATGGCTATTGGCGACGGGCGTCGTATTCTAGAACCACAGTTAGATGACGAGTCAACACCTGATATACGGAATGAAAATATCAAATGAACAACAAGTGTACTTACTTCTTCGGAGCAGTCAATAAATAGAATAAACTGGACATCAGCTTTGCCAGTCATTTCTTTGTTCCACCCATCTAAATTGTCCTTGTTGCGAGGAAAACCATCAATCAAAAATTTTTCACTATCAGCACTTTTCATTGCCTAAAATAACATAGAATTATTATTTACTCTACTGGTGTGTTGAATTCTAAGACTATGATCTTGAAACTGAACAGGCACTGACCATGAGGTGCCAATTTATAGAATTTATTCCTTGTTGATTTGATCATGGGTAAATATAGTACTGAATGTGGTTAGTTCAGATGACATTAAACTTTGATTTGAAACTTTAACTTGATTAAATTTCAAGTATGCTAAAGCCTTACCAAAAGTCAATGTTGTCAGAAAACTTCGGTTTAGTTGATAGTTTGTCTTAAATTAAGCGAAACTACGAGACAGAAGTTTAATATGATTCACAAACAGAGAAAAGCTTCATTTTTACTAAAGGAAAAGTTTGTAAACAACTTTTGTTTCAGTTATGTAAAAAAATTAATAATGTTTTTTTCAAGACAAATGTTTTTTCAGAAGGAACTAGAATGAAAATAATACTGCTGGAACTGTTGCCACTCACAAAATGAAACAAGCCCATTGACTTGGGATAGATTAAAAGGGAAATACAGGCTATCAAGATCAGTTGATTGGTTGAGAATATGGCCAGATATGGTAGTTTATGTTAATATAATTTTAATGAAGAGATTCTATTGACTAATCCCAATGAAAAGTTAATAAATAAAAATAAGTTAAAGTTAAAAATCGCATTTTGAACTACTGGATTTTTTTATATGACTTTATTATTTTTTTATAACAGGGACTTTTAATGAATTCCTCAGTTTCCTGGTAAAGGGATATTTTTGCGAAAAGAGGTTTCACTGTAGCACATACCTCATTGATAAGACGGCAAGTAATCTCAACAGGGACAATTGTTCCATTGCGGATGTGGTTTTCAATAAGTTCTCCGTATTGAGAGCCAGGGGTGTTTCTTTCAGCTCGTAAAAGATCTCCGGCAGATAAGTGAATAAAGCCAAAATTCTGAAAAATAATGCATATATGTTGCAACAAAAATCATGAAATTTAAAACTTGATAGAATTACATTACATTTTTCTCTTTGTTTACTTTTTTCACTCTGAGGGCAAAGTCAAAAGCTTTTTCTTGGAAGAGCAATTATCGACTGAAGAACTTTCATTAAACTTTACCGTTAATTTCTTTAAATTTTAATGATAAGACAATTTGCAGTTTATGATAAAAAAAACTACATAAAAAAATCCAAAACTGTTTAAAAAAAAAAAGTTTTTGGAAAAGTTATAAGCGGACATCTGTTGCAGACAAGAAAAATCGTCAAAACAGCATTGGTGGATTTATGGACCCCCGACCCCCCAAAAAAGATGCAACTTAGCAAAGAAAAGGTTGCATAGAAGAAGTCAAAAAATCCAAAAGGAAGTTAAAGAAAACTAATGCATAGGTTTGTGGTGCTGACCTGATCGCCAAAAGAGGCTATAAAGCATTATAAAATTCCAATATAAATTTTCTTACATCAACTATTTTCTTGCACTGCGTCCCCTTGCCTGCTCCCGGTGCCCCCAGAACAAAAACAACTTTTGGAGTGGAGGCCATCTTGAGGAGACGTTGAAATATTCTAAATCTCATACATCACCTGAAAGATATAAAACTCAGTTATTACTCTAGCAGGTCTAATTTCTTTGCTTTAATGCAACAA
The DNA here is from genome assembly GCA_023701765.1 of Hylyphantes graminicola. Classification (NCBI taxonomy): domain Eukaryota; kingdom Metazoa; phylum Arthropoda; class Arachnida; order Araneae; family Linyphiidae; genus Hylyphantes; species Hylyphantes graminicola. Next base: position 25,822,290 of record CM043120.1, on the reverse strand, counting down.
AAAAAGTAGGAGTTGAATTAAAATATAAATAAAGTGAAGGAGTAAAAAAAAATATATATATATTTCAATCACAAATTCACAAGAATCACCGTAGTAATCACTTGTTTAGACAAGACAAAGTTCCATGGCATCACACATGAATTACAGGTTTTATTATGAATAATATACAAACTTTCATTTTAATAAATGCAGTAGTGATGATACTAGCTGCAAACCAGAAGAATGAAAATAAGTAATTAATGTAGAACAAGATTGCCTTGGATTTTTTTTTAAAAAATAAAGTTGTAATATTAATTTCTTGCTACAAAAAAAAAATCTTCCGTTCCTAAACTGCAGACTAAAAAAATTCTTTGAGACATTCATGTCTATTTTAAAAAAACCTATTTTGAACTTAATTAAGCCATGTATGTAATTCGAAGTTTATCTACAATAACTACGTCTAAGACATATGATTAAAGCATAAGTTGAACCTTTAAAGTTTATGAAAATAAAACAATAAAATGGTATGGATGCATGCTACCATGGTTTTTCGTTCTTTTTCTATACAGATTGATGAACATTTCATATAATCAAGGTTAATCCCAGTTTGACGGTACATTGAAAATCCCCTTTACCGAACTGCTATTTTTGTTTTTGAATTCCTCGGTAATGCTAAAACTGATTTCGAAGGGGCTGTAGGGAGCCCTGTGGTCAAGATATCAGTCTCGAGATCAGAAGGTCGAGAGATCGAATCCCAGTGCCACTAAAGACTTACAGAGTATGTGTGGAGTACGTGTTCGTTAAATCTGTTGGGTCTGAAAGTCCTGTAGTCGGTCATTGCGCAGTTTACTATGGGTACAGGTTCCTGGAGACCATCCCCCTCCACTTCAGGGACATGTCTAAATTGTAGGAGGTGGCGACAGATGGCAGCATCTGTCATTTGTGTCTTGTGTTGTCCAACTTGACGATGGTTTATAAGCGGGTCCTTGCGACCAAGCATACAAGCCTGAAAATATATGCCTACCAACCAACCAACTGATTTCGAGCAGCTTCTGTATACATGTAACGTTAGTCCAACACTCCATTTTGATTGGGTGTACATAATTGCCTAAAAAAGTTATTAATCCCATGCCAAAATTTTTTTGTTGAACAAGGGACTCCAAAAAGAAATATAAAATTGGCTACCAATGGTAAAAATATACTGTGTTTATAACAATGGCATGTAAAAGGATGAGGCTGATAGATTCTAAATATATTGCTAAATAAGGATTTAAGATTACAGGATATTTAAAACAAAAAAAATAACAGGTCAACTTTTTTAGAAGTAAATAAATTAAGTAATTATCTTGCTTTCACACAATTACTTTATCATATTTACGAGTAATACTACCTAGTTGTGCACTTAGGTAAGGATTCAACCCAACTGACGTGTACGGTTTGAACTAGCAATAATATATTCTAAAATGCCTATTAAATAAGATATTTATAAAGATTTTTACTGCAATACAATAAAACAAATATCAATTTTACAGATTGCAAAAATAATTTAGTTTAAACAGTAAAATGTATTACAATATAGATAAAATTCATTACATACCGGAAGCGAAAACAAATTATAGTCAACATCAACAAGTTCAGTTCAGTTCAGTTGAGAAATACTTTGTTTTATTTCTTCCAAACTGAAATAAAATCCAAGTCAGGATGTTAAAGTTGAGTTAGCGTTGCCTAGTCTGTACGTTACTCGATTTAAGCGGAAAAAATTGTAAATAAATAAATAATGCTTCACTAATTAATTTAGCATTTATCAGCTCTTCACTCCAGTGGCCGCTAACCTCCAGTGGCCCGTAACTACTTGTCGAATGTCGCGAGGCTCCACGCTCCATACTCTACTTAGTTTGGCCTTGTAAAATCCTAAAATCAACAATAATGTCTAAAAAGGATTATGTCTCAGTCTTTGGTTTTAACCGCATTGTTCTTCTGTGTGGAAAAAGGTCCTCAAAAATAAGCAGGATTAGGGATGGAAAACACAAAATGCTCAAACTGAAAAACCGATTTCTGGCTTAAGTTACAACGGAAAATATAGTTCATTGGCTGAACCAGTTAAACTGTAAACCGGTGTTTTGCTTAGATACATTTTTTAAAAGTTTCATTTCAGCGTGTGGTTTATTGCCTTCTCCCCATCGAAGTTATACTTTTGTAACTAATGATTTTTTTTAAGGTATGCATACACCTTAAAAAACAGAAAATTGATCAAAATATGTGTCCTGATGTTTTTGCATTAAAATATTATCCGATTCTTTATCTTTCAAATGGTACAAGTAGATTTCATGCACTGTAAATAGTTTTTGCAATCTTTTAAAGGGAATTCTATGGTAATCAGTCTTACAATGAAAACCTTGAAAGCAGGGACGTGCCAACTATTTGAAGAGTGGGGGGGCGAGTCAGTTTCTGGGAGTGGGGGGGGGGGGGGGGGGGTAATCCGAACTTTTTTTTCGGGGGGAGGGGGGGGGGGTTATAACTTATAATTTTTAAGGATTCCCAATTTTTAATTTATCAAAAATGTTATTTTTATCTTATCTTTCAAAAATGTTTGAATAACTTTTATAAAATATTAAAAACCCCTGGGAGAGATCTGAAATTTAAAAATTTGAATTTATTTTAACGTACGTTTAAACTTAGATATAGTTCAGATATGCTACTCTGGTTTTTGACTTGAAACAACGAGTTTTTGGATTGGCCAATTTTAAATATATGGAGCTGGTGCGCGTTAAATATATTTCTGGTCAAAGTAATGATTACCGCTGTCCATCAAAAGTTGCGTTCGGTTAGCTCAGGTGTCGACCACATCACTTGACTATGGTTTCGAATTCCGAAGTGACCGTGGTTTTGCTGTAATAATCTCCTTTCGGACAGCCAGATAAAAGCTCAAAAAATTAATAACAATCAATACAGGTAAAAGCTAACTAGATAGAGACTTACGTTTTAAACCTAATTGTAAACAGGTGTAAAAATAAATGACAGAGAGAAACCATATACATAAAAGAATATTAATATTTAATTTTCAGGGTTTTCTTTTTGATATGTAGTTTGCAAAAAATTTCTGTAAAAAGTAACAAATTTGGGTCAAAAATTCGAAATGGATATTTCGTGTTTCTATATTTCCTGGAGGGTGCTGATTCTAAAAAAGTAGTTTTTGAATATTGTTCTGTTGTATGAAATCACTATACATCGTGAACTACATGCAGCATGCTTCAGATTTGGTTCACGAGTTCCTAGTACCTATTAGACATGCACAAAGTGAGAAAAGAATTGGAATTTCCGAAACAGAAAAATATTGATTACAAAATTTTTGTAGTCATGGGACGGGATTTTGATAACTTTACTTTCATTGGTGCCCATGTTATTTGGTTTTCAAATTACTATTAAGCGAAATTTTTTATTCACTGGGCTACATTAGTGTCACCGCTCAGTGTCAATGTTAAAAAATGCTCTGAATAAAAATTATGCAGTAAATTAAAAAAAAAATCAAAATACTATAAACTTTATATGCATAATACAATATAAAATATTTTCTTACCTTATTTTCAATTAACAACGTAGTTCTTATTTCGGGAGTACCATTACAAAAGTCATGAAAAACGAACTACATAAAAAAAATATTTGAAAACAGTAACTTTTATAGAGCTGTCTGCTCTTTGAAACACAGCGTAGAAAGTAGTTTTTTTTTAAGTTACAAAAATAAATTTAATTATCTCGCAAGCCGCTTTACTTGAAATCTTGAAATCGTGTTTAACATGCGTTAGCATTGGGGGTTTGCAGCCCCCTTGTTGTACTGAAACCTCTTTAAACAAACAGGAGCAAAGAGAAAGGCATTCCTACAAGTCAACGTCCAATTATATCCCGTTCCCGTCTGCAGCCAGCGTGTAGTCAGTACTATTTATTGCCTAAAAAAAATCACCATGGCTGTCTAGACGCCCTTTGTAGTTGTCCTTTCCTCTAAAGTCTAAAGGCAGTAAAACCATTATATGATCCAAATCACTAGCGTACAAAGAGGGCAGCGACAATTCTCCCACGACATCTTTTTCTTTTACCCGTCTGAAAACGATAGGGGTGTTGGACCACCCCTATCGTTTCGGAGTGAGGAGGGATGTTATAGGTCATTGTCTACAATGTTGAATTGCTGTTTTGTGCTACTTTACTTACGAAATTTGCAAATAAGTTTTGAAAAAAGTTTTTTAAAAAACTAAATGGTGAATGTTTTATATAGTTTAACAAAAAAAAATTAAAATAAAACTTTTATGTCTTAATACACTTCTTAAAACAATATTGAACTAGACTTCTAATTTTTAGTGAAAACAAAACAATACATATATTCATACATTACATAATGCATAATTTTTATATCTTAACTTAATATCTTATCTAAAATTAGTAAAAAAGTCATTAATAGAATATAGGATATTTAAGACATTAGTTGATGTATTTAAAGAAGATTTATGACGTTTATTAATGAACGTTTTTTTTTTTTATAAAAACGTATGCATTTTGTATTGAAATAAATTTTATAAATTTGAACGTCTGCAAAATAACAATTACTTAACTATAATTCACCAAAACCTAAATTGCAATAGAATATCAAATACTATTCATAGACAATAGCAGTCGTTGCTACTAAGGTGCAAGATTTTTTAAGTGTACGTTAACTAAAAAAATCGATGCTTAGAAGCAGGGCCCGATCAAGACTTTTGTGCAAGGGAAGCCTGCCTTTGATTTGGGGGCCCCCTGCCTTTGGGGGCCCCCCGAGGCAAATACGCAACTCAACTAATGGTCCAACATGTGCAATGTGGCGACAGCTTTCAATAAGTAAAAGGTTAGGTTACCCATGGCCATGTAACTGTTGTTGGCATAGCAAATCTTTAAAATTAAACCTGTTGAACTCATGATGTTCATGACAAGGAATTTTCTATTATAATTCCTCCAAGCATCAGAAAGTTTCTGAGGAATTATAATAATGTTGGTGGGCCTCCTACAGAAACCTATTAAAACAACATAGTCGCACAAGAAGCTCCGCTGCAGAAAATATAAAAATGTTTTGTATCTGTTGGTTCATGGTCTGGTTGTTCCAAGTTCCAAGCACGACTCAAACTCTTATTTGGCATTCCAAAGCCATATAATAAATAAAATTCACAAAAAAATTTAACATACACTTTGAAATACACTGTATTTATAAATTTATCTTATGAACTTTATTACTTTGTTTCGGGTATTTTATTTATACATGTATGTGTGAGAGATAGGAATTGGCAAATCTTCAATCTGCAGAACAAAATACTTAATCAAAATTTGTTGCAGAAACTTCTTTTATTTAACCAATACAATACAGCATCAAACAAAACTCAATATTTAATAGCTATGTCCCATTTGTGTCTTATGTCTGCATCACAACTTTTATTTTACAATGTTTTTTTCAAAAACGGTATGAATATCCACATAATGTGAAAACAGAACTTCCCTTATAATTGTTTTTCCCCATCCCATGAAATTATAGAAAAAATATCAAAAACTTGTTAAACAAATTACCCAAAATACAGCAGTACCACCACAAGCACAAGCTAAGATAAGATAACAAGGGCAAAAACAAAATATTCAATATAAAAGCATAATTATTTAAAATTAGAAATTTATTCGAAGTAGTATTAAGAATGGTTGAGGATTTTATGGCTTGTTTGTTTGTGCGATTGGTGGGTTTTTGCTGGATTTGTGCTGCAACAAAGAGGAGCTTAGTTCAACCCAATTCAAACATTAGTTTTTTATTTTGAAAATTAATATTTATAATATAATTGCGAGGTTGTAAAATGGGATTTTATATTTCTGCAATAGATCCAAATCAAACACAGTAAATGAATATTAGTTTTTAAATTTTTGAAGTAATTATGGATAGTCTAAATCGCATCACAGCAGGAGCACTGATTACTCAACTCTGCCAAAGTTCTGATTTTTAATTGCAAACAAAAACAAACTTATCAGCGGTCAGCCAAGCAATGGCTTAATTTATTTGTTTTCGTGGGTAAAGAAATATATAATTTGCTGGAATTATACGCGTTCGAAGCTTTTTGGATTCAAATTGATATTTCGAAGTTTTATTTTCGTGATGGCCTGATGAGTGATGGCTGTCCGGAATGAGAACTCCGGGTCTGAAAAGCGGAAATTTAAAAAGAAATGGGATGGTTCGCTTGAAAAGATATACTGTTCATCATAAGATCAACTTTCTAATCGAAGAGCTTAGTGGAAGAACATGCTGTGTGACAAAAAGGCGAAAACGAGATAATGAACAACAAAGTTTTTAGTCAGCACTAGGATACGTTAACAACTACACTTGCAAACGGTAAAAAATACACTAAACTGAAAGTTTATGAAAAAGGTAAAACTTGCTATCTTTGAAGGATGAAATAACGTGTTCATAACACAGAAATCTCAATGTTTTCAAAAATGTCATTACATGTTCTTCCACTAAGCTCTTCTATTTTAATAACAAACAAATTACTAATGAGCCCTCTCCAAATAGGTAAAAAGTTAGGGGAAGGAGTTCATGATATATATTAAATGTGTGTGCGAGTCTATGCGTCCACATGTACATGAAATATACATATTTTAATTCTTCAAACAAATACAGATTCTTTCTGGGGGCCCCAAGGAAGTTTATACCCAGTGCCCTGATTTACCTCGATCGAAGACCCCTGCACATAAGAAAATCATATACTTAGTATTTTCACAATAAATTTAGTAAATTAATATTTTGCTTCTTGTGTTCTGAATTATAGTTTGTTTTAAGCAAGGCTCACACAGTCTGTTTTGCAAACTTAAAGTTCAGGGATACTTTGTGTATTATTTGCAAGCTAAATTCGAGGGTTTTTTAAAAGTCAGATGTTGTATGATGTGTATTACTGAAAATGCATCATTAGCTAACATTTTTTTAAATCCCAACAACAATGTAAAACAATTTTTTCCTTTTTGACTTTTAAAAAAATAATCTTATAAAAAAAAACAGGGCCTTTATAAATTTCTATTTATTTGGGATCAAGGATCTCATCTGTAAGTTGGACATGGGGGCCCCCAAAAGTGGCTTAACTTAAAAGTTTTAATGAATTTCCTTTTTTAAAAAAATTTCCCAAATGGTGACTCCAGGTATCCCGTATTACAAAATCGTTACTTGAAGGGGCCCCCAAAAGTGGCTAAGAGCATATAAAGAATACTATACAAGTTTACAAAATGGGGAATTTTATTTTGTTGTGCAGACATCCCATATCCCAAACTTGTTGGTTGAAGGGGCCCCCAAAAGTGGCTTAAAGCTGTAAAAAAATGCCATATGAAGTTCACAAATAGGGAATTCTTTTTGTTGCCCAGACATCCCATATCCCTAACTCGTAAGTTGGAGGGGCCCCAAAAGTGACTTAAAACTTTAAAAAGGAAACCATAAAAAGTTTATGCAACAGGGAACTTTGTTTTGTCGCCCAGACTTCCTCAAAAGTGGCTTAACTTAAGCTTTAATGAGGAATACGATTAAAAAGTATTACAATTTTAAATTTTTTTGTTTCCAGATATCCCGTATCATAAACTCGTAAGTTGAAAGGGCCCCCAAAAGTGGCTTAAAGTTTTATAAAGAATACTATAAAAAGTTTATGTCATGGGGAATTTTATTTTGTTGCATGCAGACAACCTTTCCCAAACTTAAAATAAAAAAAAATTTCGGAACGTAAGTGTTTGAAAATGTGGGAATATTTATAACAGAATTAGTGTTTTTTTTAAAAAAAGGTGATTTGGGGGCCCCTTCAAATTTTGAGGAGGAAGCCCAGGCTTCCTCGGCCTATTCGGTGATCGGGCCCTGCTTAGAAGGTTAACAACTCTAAGGCAGATTCATGTTTTTCTGGTATAAATACAGAAATAATCTGTTTTTAATGCTCACTCTAACCGTTCCAGATACAATGGACTGTAAAGCGCTTTTCACTATCACAATATAGATAGTTCGTTGTCGCATTATATATCGAGGGGGGCAGTCCCTGCGTTTTCACATAATTGAAATTTAAATATATAAAGTGATTTAATTTATTAAAACACTCAAAATGTTCCAGTGACAAAGGACTACAAAGCGCTTTTCACTAACACAATATAGATAGCTCGCCCCCTCACATTATATATCGAAGGGGCAGTCTCTGCATTTTCACATATTTAAAATTTAAATATATAAAGTGACATTCTAAATGTTCCAGTGACAAAGGACTGCAAAGCGCCTTTCACTGTCACAACATAGATAGCTCGCCCCCTCACATTATATATCGAGGGGGCAGTCCCTGCGTTTTCACATATTTGAAATTTAAATATATAAAGTGACACTCTAAATGTTCCAGTGACAAAGGATTGCAAAGCGCCTTTCACTGTCACAACATAGATAGCTCGCCCCCTCACATTATATATCGAGGCCGAGGGGGCAGTCCCTGCGTTTTCACATATTTGAAATTTAAATATATAAAGTGACGCTCTAAATGTTCCAGTGACAAAGGACTGCAAAGCGCCTTTCACTGTCACAACATAGATAGCTCGCCCCCTCACATTATATATCGAGGGGGCAGTCCCTGCGTTTTCACATATTTGAAATTTAAATATATAAAGTGACACTCTAAATGTTCCAGTGACAAAGGACTGCAAAGCGCCTTTCACTGTCACAACATAGATAGCTCGCCCCCTCACATTATATATCGAGGGGCAGTCCCTGCGTTTTCACATATTTGAAATTTAAATATATAAAGTGACACTCTAAATGTTCCAGTGACAAAGGACTGCAAAGCGCCTTTCACTGTCACAACATAGATAGCTCGCCCCCTCACATTATATATCGAGGGGGCAGTCCCTGCGTTTTCACATATTTGAAATTTAAATATATAAAGTGACACTCTAAATGTTCCAGTGACAAAGGACTGCAAAGCGCCTTTCACTGTCACAACATAGATAGCTCGCCCCCTCACATTATATATCGAGGGGGCAGTCCCTGCGTTTTCACATATTTGAAATTTAAATATATAAAGTGACGCTCTAAATGTTCCAGTGACCAATGGACTGTAAAGTGCTTTTTGCTATCACAATTTATATATAGCTCGCCCCCTCACATTATCAGACATTTAGGGGCAGCTTGACTCTTTATCTGGGTCGCTCGGATTCATTTGAGTGAGACAGAGACAATTGTACATCTTTTCCCTACTTATTGCTTGGTACATACAGTTTTCATTCATTATATTCCAAAATACCTATGTATATTTTGCATTTCTTTTCAACTGAAAGAAAAATATACTTGGTTTTCTTTGGCATAGTATATGAAACTAAAAAACATAAATTTATAATATGGCCCAAAAAAAATTTCTGGGGGGGGGGCGAAATATATAGTTCGCCCCCTCACCTCTAAAGCTGAGGGGGCGAAGAACCCCCCTGCCCCCCCTGTTGGCACGTCCCTGCTTGAAAGCATTTTCTGAAGAACGAGTTTTTTCATAACATGATTGAACGAACAAGATATTTCAAATTAATATGCTTCGATTTAAAAAATTTAAAGTGTATTTTAAACAGAGGTGCCGATCCCCCCCCCCCAGAGCCAACGACGCACCCCCCCCCTAGAATTTTTTAAATCCCCCCCCCCCCCAAACAAAGGGAAGCACATTTTTTATTTGCTTTTACAATACGGAATTACAACTTATTATTAATTTTCCTTTAAATAGATTTTCTTTACAGTAAAAGTTAGCGGGAATCTAAATAATCGGTACAAATTCCACTCAAAATTTAATTTATGTAATTATATTATTTTTTTATCCATAAAAATAGCCGGACACGTGATCCAATCAAAAAACAGTTTCCAATTCCTTCACTCAATTCTTAATGCATAAAAATGCTGTCTTCGCTTTTTATCTAACTAGCAGTATGGTCCCGCCTTACAGGTAACCCGTTAACTTCGCATTGCTTCCTTTTAGAGGCATGCTTTGTTTACTTGTGAAAATACACTCAATATCTAATGCGAATGGCGTCAAGCACCCATTTCGGCACGGTCCATGTATTTTCAAGCCCTGTTATGGTCCCGCACTCCCACGTGGATGACCTTTTTTTTAAACTTAATTATATTAATTAAAATCACAATCAAATATGAAAAAACTACGCCTCAGGTGCACACGTAGGTATTAAAAGGAATCTGTATTAAAAGTTTCGGATATTTTACAGCAGTCTAAGTAGGTCTTTTGCCATCCACAGACATACACACAGACTCTTTCTTTTATTATTTTAGATGCAATGCAACACAATCGATATCATTAAACAAATCAAACTTATTTTATAATGTTTACAGATGTAAAAAGTTTACAGATTTAGTTAAAAATAAGTTACTAATTATTAAATTACTACAATTAAAATGAAATATTAAACAGTCAAAATTCTTACCGTAAAACTCGGAACTGAACTACTTAACTAAATTCAATCACTCACAGCATGTATGCTAAGCCAGAAATATTATCCGAAGCTCATTCATTCAAAGAAATGTTATACAAAATTCTGAATATTTATAATGCCTGCTTCAAATGCTATAACAATGATTAAGAAATGTTTATGTGGAATAATTGCCTGCACATGGCTTTCTTCGACGCCGGGACATATTGTTAAAGATTTTAGTTGAGATTAATGTAGTTAGAGCATTAAGTGCGTTAAAACTGTTAAAAAAATCCTGCCACTCTAAAATATTGTACGTAATTTCATGTCTTTAGTCGACTTTATTAAAAAAAGGCCACGTTAAGATTCAGGTGCATTTAAAAATATTAACCTTCTGAAGGATACATACGTATAAACCCGTCAAATGACTGATTTTCCAGCAACGCACATAATTTTAAAGTTTTATCAATTTAATAATTTTATTAAATTCCAAAATTTAAAGCATGGGGGAGTCATTTATACTACAGAAAAATAATTTTTTAATTGAGAAATTAAATTTTCAGTTAAAATTTTAAATCTCAAGCAAGCATTTTAACATGTAGTTTAAAATAGATCAAATAGGTGCATTTAATAAAGATATATCTTTGATGCTCCCTCCTCCGTTTCAAAATGAACAATCTACATCTACAAAAAAAAAACCCCTTCTAACAACACTTCAAAGCGAGCGGGAAAATTGCACGAGTGGCATTGGTGAAAAAGAAATATTCAGTAGTCATCATTTAATCGAATTGTATATGTTATACAGACAGAATGGCAGCTGCAAATGTTTTGTTTAAAGAAATGATGAGTTGTTTATAGGTAATAAATGCCAGAAAGATTCGTTAGGCCGACGAGATATTCGATTATCCACGATCTTCTTTCCGTAATGTTCTTGTGGATTTTGGTTACCATTTTTGATTCTTGAAGGTTGGGGGGGGGGGGGGTAGGTTAATGTTCCCCTCCCTTGGTGTTTGGGGGGGGGGTGAGAAAGAACTAGTATTTGTAGAAAAAAATAAACCATTTACACTGGAAATTTTCTAATTTTTTTCGACCCCCCCCTAAAATTTCAATGACGCAGTCTGCGTCGTTGACCCCCCCTGTAGGCACCCCTGTTTTAAAGAGTATGAATCAGGGCATGTGGCCATGCTTTTTATAGCAATTTTAACAAATATTGATTTTTTGCAGAATTTCAAAAAATTAAATTATTATAAAAAATCGTATAGTTTAAAGTTAGCCATTTCAAACTATTAAAATTAAATAGCTATTTTGCTTAGAGCTTAGATAAAGTATGATCACATGCCTGGATATTTACTGTTTCCTTTTCTGTAAAAATTATGTAAAACAACTAATTTGAATAATCATTAAGTTGCTCGCAGTTTGACGCAATTAAATTAATTCCTTATTTATCTATTAATTAATAATTTTTTTCGTGCTTTAAAGTATATTTATCTTAGTTTTTATGTGCCCGATCGCGTATAGCCATTCTGTACCCCTCGGTACGACTTCAAAGGAGAAACTCAAGCCAATCGCAACGCATTTTCGACCCCATGTGATCAAAAGAGATAGCGCGCCTGCTTTGTTTACATTTTAGCTAGCTGTGATCGGAGCCGATGAAGTTTTAACATGTCTATTGAGGTAAGTAAGTGATTTTGTCTTAAAAATAATAAATTTAAATGTGATGTGCTAGTTAATAATTTTGTTTTAGCACGAACGTATATCGCATATTTTGAATGTTATTATATTGTTTCTAGCACATATTCATACTTACAAAAAAATCATTCGTCTTACGATTGTTTTTGTTTACTTAATCGCACTGACTTATCACCCGCCAGGAAGCGGAGGTTAGCCTCTTCGACGCATGCGCATCAGCCTTCAATACTCGGCACCGAAGTTGGCGACTTCAAAGTAGTTGGCGATGGCGATTTATTTTTCGCAACAACCCATGTCGGCCGCCTTGAAGCTCGTTACGTTATATTTTTTTTGTTGAGTTTTTCGAACGTATTATGCAGATTTAGTGCCAAAACTAATAAAAATATTAATAATTATTATTTGTTTATATTTTAAGGAGTCTAAGGTATGTACTTCTTTTATTAGTTTGAAAAATTGAATCTTCTACCTGTATGCACGTGGTGAGTAATGAATGAAATTTGTGTAACTTCTTTTGCTTAACTATGTTTTACGATTAAATTAATTGCCGTAGAAATTAATGCTGTTCACCATTAATTTTGAACATGTGTTTTGCTAGTCAAAAGAAATGTCTAAAATTCCTCAGCTACAACTAACGCTGGTCTGAAGTATTGTGTAAAAATATGTCAATAACAATTTCAAAATATGCCGATGTAATATAGATTTCGCTAACTGTATATTGTAAAATGCTTGTAAATTGAAATTGTATTAAATTATTCATAGCATGCGTTGCAAGTTTAATAATTGACTAAAGTGCAAGTTAAATAACATTATCTTTTTGTAGGATGCTGCTCAAATCGGTTTTATATCAAATATGGGCAGTAGTAATGAAAATATAAGTAACTACAGTCATTTCAATTTTTTTCTTTGTGATTCTGTATTGTCTGATGCGAAAATTTTCTAAATTTAATGCTTAAATCTCTCAACTCAAAATAAAATGTTTTTATTGATAAAAATAACTTTCTTGAAGAAAAACCCATGCCTAGAGTTAGAGAACTGCATGAAGGATTTGCAAAAACTTTTCAATTCTTAATGATTTTTTCCCCCATTCTTTGTATGATGAATTTTGGGATGTTAGTTCTTGTATTTATTGATATAAAATGACCTTAACAATGACGTATGTAAGTAAAAAAAGCCGCACTGTCTTAACAGACGAAAGAATGTAACTTAAATTGGAAGTGTCGTCGTCGATGCATGTGCAATCAGCCTACCATGAAGAGCACAAGGTCAGTATATTCTTCTTTCTAATTATGTGTTCTGAAAACTGCGAATAAATCTTCTGATAGTATGCACATGGTGAGTAAAACATGCATTTTGATGGTTTAAAGAATAATGGCATTTCCACAGGTTACCACTAAGCTGGATTATTACGTCAAATTGAATGTGTAAGTAAAAGAGTTACAAAATACAGCTATTATATGTTCATGTGGGTTTTCTATGATTAATAATGGATATATCCTAATGACCATCCTCTTTGATTTGTCCCAAATTAAAAGATAGTGGCATCTCATTGCAGTTTGGTTTTTCGGAATCCATTGTGGTGAGTAAGTAACACACTAAGCATGTATTATTGATAATACAAAAATCAAGATAATAAAATATCTGTGTATAAATTTGAGAGGTAGATTCGTCATGTCGTCATCGATGCATGTGCAATCAGAGCACAAGGTCAGTATATTCTTCTTTTAGATTTCTAATTATTAAGTGTTCTGAAAACTGCGAATAAATCTTCTGATAGTATGCACATGGTGAGGAAAACATGCATTTTGATGGTTTAAAGAATAATAGCATAATTTCCACAGGTTACCACTAAGCTGGATTATTACGTCAAATTGAAAGTGTAAGTAAAAGAGTTACAAAATACAGCTATTATATTAAAGCTCTAGATTAACGGTCGCCAACTGGAGACTATTACACCAAAAGTGGCTACCTAAAAATCGAACCCCAGTCGCCAAAAGTGGCTACCTAAAAATCGAACCCCAGTCGCCAAAAGTGGCTATCATATTTTTTAATTTTTGTTCAACAAATAATTAATACTGAAGTTGCATTTCTAAAATAATAATATTAAAACGCTCAGATTCGATTCTGTCGGAAAGAAAGACTTGATGACAGTTGTTACTTGTCGGTGAAATTTCCCCCTTATCATTGGCCGGTGTTTTGTGTGAATGTCACTGAGTCGGCCTCCGTGTGACGTAAATGGAGCTGGGCGACGAAAATCTTAAATGCAAATTTGATTTTCAAATCTTGCTTTACGATAGCGGCAATTTACAAGTGATTGATTTACAGCTAATTAAGATATCAACTATTCCTTTAAACAATTCTGATATGAGAAAATTTCATGAACTATTGTGGCGATTCGAATTCTCCGAAACTAATAGTATATAGTAAGTACATAAATTAATTTTCTTCTTTTAACAATGGCCAATCACATAATACTTACATATTTGGTGTATGATCCTTTTTTTACTGTCCAATCTTTTTTATCAAAAATGTCTTTAATAAAATTGTGTTTTGTGGAAAATCGCAGTTTATTTTTGCCTTATATACTTAAATTTGAAACTGGCTACTATAAATCCAAATGTGGCTATCATTTTTTGTCATTCTGGTAGCCACTGGCTACTATTAAAAATTCCCAGTCTAGAGCATTATATTATATGTTCATGTGGGTTTTCTATGATTAATAATGGATATATCCTAATGACCATCCTCTTTGATTTGTCCCAAATTAAAAGATAGTGGCATCTCATTGCAGTTTGGTTTTTCGGAATCCATTGTGGTGAGTAACACACTAAGCATGAATTATTGATAATGGAAAAATCAAGATAATAAAATATCTGTGTATAAATTTGAGAGGTAGATTCGAGCAAATTTGCTTGACACTAAAGTTGCTGTTTTTCACATTGCAAATTATAAGTTGCGAGTAGAAAAGATGTCATTTATAGATTTAATAGTCGTGTCCCAATTTTTTTTTATCGCACTCTCTTATCCACCAGGAAGCGGAAATTGGCCTTCCAGGATGTGGTTGTTAATTTAAATAGTTCAGATTGTAGAACTAAAAATATAATCCATTAATTAGTATTCATGGTTTTTAAAAGAATAAATTTGAAATATTCTTCATTTTAAGCTTATATTATTTTTTAAGTGACAAGTAAAAAAGTCGGTAATCAAATTCCCAAGAATATGCAAGATAGTATGCAAGTATTGCCTTAACAAATTTTAAACTTTTGTACATTAATGCAATGTGTCTAAATTTTCGAGATATTTGATGGCAGTATTATTACTTGTACTTGTTCTCTTTAAATTAACACAAATTTTTCCTCGGTTTTAAAAGTTTTGATGGTAGAATATTATTTTAACAATGTATTTACATCATTATTATTTATATTAAATCACAACTGCTATTTCATTAATATTGAGTTCAATATTGTTAAGTCTAGGAATTATTCAGTTAAAAGTTTTTAAATGTATAATTCTGCTTAGCTAGTTTCTATAAAATTGCAGCTGTTTTGTTCATATTATGTGTAATATATACAATAAATATTTGTTTGCATAATAAAGTGAAATTTTTAAAGTGTTGTTTCTTATCTGTGTGAACAAAATAAAAAATGTTTTATTGTAAACTTTGATGAAAAATAAAGTCAAGCTAATATAAAATTTTATATTTGTCAGTTCATTACCATTAGGAAGAATGTATTTTATGCATTCAAATTTATTAATGGATTTTTTTTTTAATCTTAACTTTATTTTAATAATATCTTACAAATTATTTAACTTAACTGTCAAATGGTAATAAATTGAAACAAAATTTCTTGATAATTTGAAAGAAATTGATTTCCATTGTAATTTTTGTACTTTTTAATTAGCCAGGTTCAGTGGTGCTTATAAGTACTGGTTGAGGGGGTTAAAAAAGTAAAACATTTTTTCGTGCTAATTGATAGTAGATAGTCATCTTTGTAATCAGTGGATTAAGAAGCTGCTATCATACCCTGTTTTCTTAATACTTCATATGTTTCATTCCTGAATTATCGCAGAAAGGTATAAAGAAATTATTACAAAACACAATATGAGCTTGGAATAAAGATTAAAATTAGTGTTTTCCCAAGTAGAACATTGTCCTTTTTTAAAACTCTTATCATCACTAGCTGTATTTCTGCTTATCTTCAATTGATGAATTAAGGTTTGAAAAATTATGGCAATTCAATAATTTTTTGTCAACAAAATGCATGAATGAAATACGAAAATGATATTTTAAGTTTTTATTGCTTGTTGGAGTATGTCAGCTTATGCTGTGCTGGATATGAAACCTTAAATATTAGTTCAGTATTGCCAATAAATGAATTATAACAAAAGATATCTTTCAATAAAGCAGTTGCTTTCCCTTGTATTCTAAGATTTTAACTTATCAGAATATAAATTGTTAATGTTTATAATTATCTTTAAAATCTTGTGCCTAAAGCTAATGTGACCAAATTTCTAAATCAAAACATTATATTTCCTATAACTCTCATAATAAACAACAAATAATTGAGAAATAATCGTAATTATTATCTTTATGGTAATAAAGGTATAAAAACTATTTAGTATTTTAGTGTCAGATTAATATTTTTAAAAAAATTATATAGCAAAAATTTTGTCAAATCAACCTGTATAATTTGTAAATCGGATTTATAAAAACAAAATCTTCATATACATGGTGAAGATGCATTTTGTGAGCCTCATTTATTCAAAAACAAAAAAGTTCACTTTGCAACAGATAGTTTACGTTAGAACGTCGCAACATGATGAAGCAATAAATGATAAGGAATGCATTACATAATGTACTTAGAGGGGGCAAAGAATTATACAGAGGGGATGATCATGTTTGTGAATTTTTCTTTTTCGGCAAAGGTATTGGGTTTGAAATACACTGCAATAAATAAAATTAACCAAAGGTAAAATTAAATTAACTCTAAGACAGTTTTAGAAAATAAATTGACCCTAAATTTTTTAGGGTCAATTTAGGGTGTTCTTGCATTTTTCAGATGTTTAAAAATAGATTTCAACTTCTTTTTTAACAAAGTTTTGAAAAGATTGCTGTTCTAATTTAGAAGTTTTTTCTCCTGTTTTTTACTATTTCTTTCCGGATGTATTATGAACCTAATTTCACAAATTCTAGATTTTTAGAATGAAAATTAAAAAGTTGGGAGTGAAGTAAAAGTTGGAAGTAAAACGTGCTCGCTAATTGCGTTGATCAGTGTATATTAATTAATGCTAAGGAGGGGTTTTTCACGTTCAAGATTTACCCACACGAAAGGTAACCTAGTTTGTAACAGACTTTTTATACTTGAGTACCTGTACCACCAGATAATTTTACAACGCCGAGATGTAAGGAATATATAATTTAATATAAGTATTGAGACTAAGCGAATCCATAAAAAAAGAACCAAAAGCATAGAAAGTATGTTAAGTTTTTTTTAATAGGAAGTTCTTTGGTTTGTACAGCGATACCTTGATCCTAACCTATAGCAAGCAAAATGATTCTACTAAATTTATTAAATAAATTAATGAAATCAAATGTTATTTGTTGAAGGGAACATCAGTTTTCAAGAAACACAAAAAACGTATTAAAAAAACTAATTATTCATGATTTTTTTAATTTGCATAAAAAACTAATATAATTTTGCATAAAAAAACTAATTATTTATCAACAAATGTTTAAATTTGCATAAAAACTTATTTATAATTCGTATAAAAATTAAAAATCATATTTATGTATTCAGATAATAACAGTACAACACTGCAACCGCTTGGAAATTTCCAATTTCGTAAACATTGTAGAAATTAATACATTAATACAAGTGACGATATAATGCCAAATCTGGTTTCCATCTGGACACCAGTTTCTAAAGCTACGGCAGTCGGATTCTGGTCCGACTGTCGTATACGGCAGGCGGAACCGATATGATTGGTTGCTATTTGACTTCCTGGCGGGCGTGTAGCAACGGCCTTACTTAATCGTGCGGCGTAATTAAAAGTCTTAGCTGTACTTTTTCAATTTAAATATCGAGGATTATTAGAATTTAAGATAGAACTTCAAGTCTTTCTATCTTTTAAAACTAAATCAGCGATATCCACAGTTAAATGGGATTTATTTGCATTTTTTTTCTTGCTACGGATATGTTGAAATCGCTTTTTTTTATAAGCCAAAAGTTGCCAATGAATTGACTGACCATTATATCATAGCTGTACCCTTTATGGCATTGGTAAAGTGCGAATACAGATACACTAGAAATAGATTTTAAGTTTGTTGTTTAATTGATTAAAAATCCATTATATGTAATTTGACTCATTTTATATTTGTATTATGCATGTTGGTATCCAATGCTATCCTTATTTATTTTAAAAATACTTTTTACTATAAGAGCTTGTTTTAAGTTTGTAATGTAGGTATTTTATGAAGCAATAAGGATAATTCTACTCATCTCGGTATTGTCTTTTTTACAATATTGAAATTTCAAGCTTGTAATTAAATTTAGTCTTGTAATAATATTGCGATAGGGAGGGTATTAGTTAAAAAAATTATTGTTTATAAATCAAAATAAAACATTTATGCTTGTGTCCCAATTATTCATTATAACATCTGCTTGATAAGTTGAACATTGGCAAGCTTAAGCAAGATCAATATTTGAATGGAAACTTAGTTAGTTCATTTATCTAAGGCTAAGGTTTAAACTTGGTTTTTAAGTTCTATTACTTCTTGGTGTGATACTGTTTATTTCTCTGTTTATCTTTCAAATAGGCTACAAATTTAACAGTGGTAATATACCTTTTCCGACAAAAATAAGTTATAATTATCTCCAACGACAATTGCAAATCACTGAATACTAAAGTAATTCTTAAGTAGCTGGCACATTTTCGAACAGCATTTAACACTTTCAAAACATTGTTAGATTATTCAAACCAATATTGCATCTTTTTTAAAAATTTTAATGCTTTTATCATATATTGCAATTACACATTCTAGGAAGACCTACTGCATTTTGTTAAGATGCGTCTGATATGGGCAAAGTATGCAGGTTAATGAACGAAAAAGTTACTAAACCACCTCAAGACATTTGTCAAATTGGGAAAACTACAAGTAAGTAAACATAATATTTTTATTAACGGAGTTAATATTTCAATTGCAACAATGCAATCATGGTTGTCGCTTTTTTACTTTCCCTGTAGTACTGTCTCCATTAAAAATTATTGCTTCTTAGCACTTATCCATATAAATTAAATTTTGCAACAGTGTATATTGTATATATTAAGTTAGGGTAGTCAACGTTTTGCGAACCAGAATTGAACTTCAACATGGGGGGGGGGGGGAGAGAGAGAGAGAGAAATGGTTATTTTACAGAAAATCTCAACCTTATGTTGTCTTGCCAAGGACATATCATGACAAACTTGAAATCAAAATTGCCGACAACAGACTATCCTTTTACAAGAATTAAAAAGAAAATAAATACTTGGTAATAATATTTTGCTTCAAGTAAAATATTCCTTAGGTAGGTGCTTTCTTCATTGATGGTTCTGTTAATTGCAAATATGCATATTTAAGCTATTTCCACGAATTATAACTATCATGGTTGTTCAAGGTCATCATACTAGAGCTACATATTATGGTTTTGTTTTCATTTTTTTATATACACACCAAATGATCATTTTTTAAAAAATTATAAGCTTATTTGTTGTTCGAAGACCACTGTGCTATAGCTGTATAATAAGAGTGTTTGTAGTTTTCTATCTTTTCTCGCCAAATTCTTACCAAAAACGCACCAAATGAGTTAAAAGATTTTATATGTTTATTAGCGAAATTACAATGACTTTTATGTGTGCATTTTATAGCGCATGTTTTTTATTTTGGATTTTTAAGGTAATATAAGTAACAGTATTTTATACTTTGTAACGAGTGGGAATATTAACATAATTTTATTGTCCTATAATAGATTAAATTGTACAGATACTTGGATCAATTAGGGTAAGGTGGGCTAAGTGAGCCTCCTTTTTGGCATAATTCGACTTTAGACCCTCATACCACTGGATGTAATCGGCCTAACAACTAATTTTTTTTTGTGGTCCATTCTCTCATATGTTATTACTGTACCCATGGCAACCTTAACACAAATTGGCAAATAATAAATTTTAAAATGTGTTTTTCTTTTTGGTCATCCGAGTGGCCCATTTGCCCCGCAAGGTGGATTAAGTGGACCACCCCCTAATATATTTTTACACATAACTGGTAGAGATATGGTATGGCAAGTTTAATAATCTACATGATTTTTTGAGTGTTTGAGAAAAAAAGTAATGATGTATCTTTAATAGTTCTCCCATAGCAACTTTTTCTAGCATGCAAGCTTACTAAAAGAAAAAATACGTTAATTTTCATCTGGTCATTTTTGCATGTAGTGTAAAAAAATGTTACGGCAACAGATTTTAAACTGGCCTATGTCAATGAATAGGACTATGAATAGTGAATATGACTAACCCAATGAATCAGTGGATATGACTTTTTAAGTATATTAAAGAGTTGGGGCAATGGGCCACCCCTAGCCCACTTACCCCGCCATTGTGGTGGCCCACTTACCCCAAACGCGGGGCAAATGGGCCCCCCAATTTTCTTTTAACCTTATCAACATCACAAGCACATGATACTACAAAAAGTTATTATGTTTTATACACTTTCAAAATATATAACATTTTGTTTTGTGTCATGAACCGTTTGGAAATAAATAAAAAAAATAGTGAATTAAGAAAAGATGCAATTAAAAAAATTTTCACAAAAAAGCATTGTACCTTGTTACATACTTAAATGAAAATGATGCCATGATGTTTCCTGCATCTGTTGGGGTAAATACGTAAAAATATTGTAACATATGTTTTTTACGTCAATAATTTGGGAAATGCCAGGGGTAGGCCCACTTGCCCCAATGGCCCACTTACCCCACCTTACCCTACACCTTTTTTTTTAAATCCATTTGAAAAATGGGTATTTATTTGCTAGTTTGGAATAAATTATGATCAAGGGGAAAAAACAGTTATCTGAATTTAATTTTTTAAGTATTGGTAGTTAAAATTATCTTGGCTTATGATTTTTGCATTTTAAAAATTTCTTTTAATATTATCACAATAACAATGTTTCTTTTTTCTAGACAGATGTTCAGAATTTGCCGGAAAGACCCTTCCCCTTGTCATTCCTCCTGTTCTCTGGGCAGTGAATATTGGTTACACCTTAATGGCCGCACCAGCTCTCCGCTGCAAGGAAACGTCTTCTATTTGGTTGAGCATCGAGTTGTACTGTTGTTCTGTTTTAATTTTATTGAGATAATTTAGGATTTTCTTCCAATCTCTCTGAGGTGTAGGACTCCTCTATCTGCCCTCTGGTGATGTGGATGCCAACAAGCGTGACTCCAGCAGAACAGTGTCATCAGAAAAGTGATGGCATGGTTCTCTGCATTGCAGCTGGGTGTGTGTCAACAACGATAATCTTTCCAGCAAAATGAAGCCCATGTGATATTAAGAGATTACTGTGAACATCGATGTAGTACACTTTTAAAGAATAATAATGGTAATAATTTCATTCATCTCAGTATTGTTTTTTACAATTTTGTAATTTCACGCTTGTAATCAACTTTCTTTGTCTTGCTTAGTTGTTTAAAAATAATTTTCTCCTACCCATTTAAGCATTTTAATGAATAATGGCAAATCATTAAATTGTGATTGTTGTGGAAACAAAATGAATTATGCGAGTGTATTCGAATTGATGGATTGAAGATTCTATTCTCTAAAAAAAAAAACTAAACTCCCAGGCACAACAGCCCATTACTGGGCCAAGGCCTGCCGTGCCCATTTCATCTTTCATGACCTAGGGCTCTGGGGTGCTAGCATATGTCCCAGTAAGGTGGTCAGTCTCACACAGAACCCCCAGTGTTTAGCTCCCAAGTATGCTTGGTATCCATTTTATCGACCTACTCAAGGGATGAAATAATGGGTCAACGTCCCCAAATCCGGGATTGATTCTATTCTCAATTCAAGTTATTTGTCTAACATATTCTAATAACTCTAGTGCCTTTTTGATTTAAAAGTGAATATTAGCATGTAATTGAAAGTATGTTACTATTATTTTCCAATTGTAATTCCTGCATTGTCAACTACAGTATTGCAAAGTTAGAGAGTTAAATAACATTACCCATGTTACCACACTTAAATTATTTCCAGAAAATGAATTATGTTAGTGCCAAACATCGTAATTTTGTTTAAAAGTCTATTTACATTTCAAAATATATATTATATAAGTAAGATTGATTTAATATTTGAATTGTAATCTAAGTGGATTTGTTTTGCTATATAAAGGAATTCAGTGATGAAAAATTTTCTTTTGAAACTCAAAATAATCGTAAAATTTAAATTTACGAACAAAGTGCAATTTTATCAAAATCTGAAATTGCCTTCATGCCATCAACTAAAGAACCGGTAAACAAAGTTGCTGGCTGTATCTTTTATAACGGAAAAGTTTCCAAAGATGAATGAAATTAAAGATTAAAGTCAATTTTTTCATTACAAAAAAATACTCTTTTGTTTCACCATTGGCACTTCATTGTCATTTGTTATAGTATGTACTGGAAATGATTGTGTGGATATTTTCTTAAAATCAAAAGAGATATTCTTAGAAATATAAATGGTATTCCATATAACCCTTCTCTCCTCTATGTTGTATATGTTTTCTACATGTCATGTATATGCCAAAATCATATAAAATATTGTGTACTAGTAAAATTTTAAATAAAATCGTAACTTTGAAAAAACTATTCCATGTGTATTTATTTATATTTTTAGTATATTTAAATCTCACTTTATCACAGCACTATCTGACTATCACAATTAATAAATTGAAGAAAAATAATATTTTAAATATTAATTTTTTTATAATATTCTAAACTAAGTATCTAAAAAAAAGACTACAGGAGACTTTAAAAAATGCTAATTATAATGCATTTACTTTTGAAGTTTTCAATTTGTGAACGTAACTAAATAACTAAATGTTTATTTTTTATTAAATATTTTTTGTTTTTAATAACTTTCTAAAATATGGAACATCAACTTATTTATTTTAGAGTATTTATATAGTATATTTATAATATTTAAGTCTCACTTTATCACAGCACTATCTGACTATAACAATTAATAAATAAAAGAAAAATTATATTTAAAATGCTAATTTTTATTATATTCTAAATTAAGTATCTAAAAAAAGACTATAGGAGACTTTAAAAAAATAGTAATAACAATATATTTGTACATTTAATTTTGAAGTTTTCAATTTGTGAAAATAGCTAAATAATTAAATGTTTATTTTTTAATAAGTATTTTTTTGTTTTTTAATGACTTTCCAAAATATAGAACATCAACTCATTTATTTTAGATGTCCTACTTGTACTTAAAAAAAAACTTTAAAAAAATACAAACTTTTACAAAACTGCCACTTTTCATAGTCTCAATAGTATCCAATTTTATTTTAATGTGCATTGACGCTGGGCAACAAGAATTTTTCTAATTGCTTTTCTATTATCTTGGGCCACTTTTTTTATATCTTCCGAATCTTTGAAATCTACCCGAAGTATAATTATATCATTTTTTCCCCCTTCAACTAAATGTTTGCTAAAAGATTTCGGTAGCCCCATTGCGATAAACGCAATGCTTTTTTTTTTATCACTAAGAATTTCGTTTGTTTTGTAATCCGAAACCGAAGAAGGCGAAAACATCGGGGAAAAACGCTCATCGCAGACGCGTCTCGTGGCACCAGCGACGTCTGACTGTGATTGGCTTGAGTTTCTCCTTTGAAGTCGTACCGAGGGGTACAGAATGGCTATACGCGTCCGGGCCGAGAGAAATCGCTCTTTTATTGGTTGCGGTCGAACTCGCACTGTTGTTCGGGCGTTGACATGGAAACCGTTTAGCTGTCGATCCTAATCATTGGGGATATTTACGAATGCGATACCGGACAATGGGGGGCCGGACTTTTCTTTTCGGAAAGAAGCGGAGGGCGACAAGCAACTGGGCGGGCGTGGCTAGACTTTTTCATAATGAAATTAATTAGATGAAGAGAACTGGGGCAGATTGGAGGTAACAAATGAAATAAGTAATGGAATGTAGCGATATTATTGTGAAAATTCGACAATTAATCAAATAAAAAATGTGACAGCTCTAAAAAAATGTGTCAGCAGAAAAAAGCTGAAGTAATACATTAACCCTTTACTACTGAAACGGCCCGCGACGGTCATCCGACTAAGGATTCGATAATGATATTCCTATCACATATTACTAGGAAACAAAAATCCTTCGTAGCAAAAGGGTTAGGCAAATTTTACTTCATGTGCTAAGTTTAATTTCTTGAATACAATTGTTAAATTATAGTTTTTTAGTCACTATGCATTACATTATTTGACTTTTTTTTTCCGAGGTGACAAATACGGCCCGGATGGCCGAGTGGTTTGGATCTTTCGGCTAGCACTCTGAGCACTGTAACGGGTGCTTTTGTTCTTTTATAAGCAGAATACATCCCAAATGACAACTTTTTCAATTTGTTGAAATTTTAATAAATAAATAACAATTCCACTCATCTTCGCATCAACACATTTATCCTCTTCCGACCTGGCGTCCCCATTTAGTGAAATTTTTTAAAACTTCCCTACAAGCAATTAACACGTTAATTAATCCCGTAGTTGACCTGGTCAGATAGAAGAAGATCCAAATATAATTTTTCAGCTTTTTATTGCAGGTATCAGCCGTTTATTTCGATAAAAAAAAAGAAGTTAAAAGAGGGTCAATACAATATATTGAAGTTCTTTAAAAAAAATATTAAATTTTATTTTCAAACTTTTCAAAAAATTATTTTAGTAGTTGATTTTAAAGGCTTTTTGGATCAAAAACAATGTTAAAATAATCTGTTAACTACAAATAAGTGATACAGATTTTTTTGTTGCATTTAAAGCAAAAAAATGTGCACTTTTAGAGTTTAAGGCGTGTTTCTAAGTAACTAACATAATTTTGATTAACCCTTTCAGTCCCAAAAATTTACTACACTACAGAAACTTCTGATATTCACAAAATAAGCTTATTATAGGTCAAATATACGAATTCCATAAGAAAAAAATCCAATTAAATTTTTCATATGGTTTTTGAAACAATGCCAAAATTCTCTAACTGTGGAAAACAACAAAATAAAATAAATATATATTACCTAAAAACACTTTGAGTTATATATTTTAAGGTATCTGACCATATTATTAAAAAAAATTTAGTAATTATTTTAACCGAAATAGTTTAAATTGTGTTTTAAATATGTGGAACTGAAGTGAAATTATCAAAAATCAGGAGAAACGCTTGTTGACTATTTTCTAAATAAAAAAAATAGTTGTTCTGACTTCTATTGAGATTAAAGTAAAATTTTATCTGATAGAACAAAGTGTGAAGAATCGAATGATGTGTGTTTGGATGTCATAGCGGGACATATACATTTTGAAAAAAATATTGAAAGTGATGATGCCAAATGGCATCACTGGGACTGAAAGGGTTAAAATTTCTTTAAAAAACATACTTTTGAGCATATATTTGCATGAAAATTATGTTTCGGTTAAGATTGCACGCGTAGGATTTTGCTCGGGTCTTAAGAGGTTAAGGGGGAATAAATTAATCCAGAAGATTATATAAAAATTGAAGCAACAACGAAACTATGAAAACACATTCAATCGAACTCAATGGATTCTTTATAAGACATCAGGGCTGTCTTCCATATAAAAAAAAGTTTCTTCAACGGGTAGGGTCAAGTGGGGTAAGTGTGATTGGGGGTAAGTGTGATAAACAGCTCTTGTAACTTTGGAAATCATTCTAAAAATCTGAAAGTTTGCAATATATAACATTAGACCACTTATAATTAAACTAAAAAGAAACATTGACCTTATTTTTTGTTTAAAGAAAGTTTTGAGCTTTTGAATTTAAGTTCAACTGTCTTCTTTTTATGTGGGTCTTCCTATGTGGGGTAAGTGTGATGGATTTTGAAATGCAATTTTGTACACTTAAAATTGGAATTCAAACATATAATTTTTTTTCTACATATGTATGTTTCTTATAATAATTCACTACCAATTTTTTGGATTTGGAATTTACTTGAAGCAGAGAACGAATTTTCTTAATGAAAAATGCAGAAACCCTATCACACTTACCCCACTTGACCCTAGTTGAAAAGTTTTCAATAGATGGCCCATCCCCTCCACTCGAAAGGAGAGTTTGGGGAGCTCAGTCGGTTAGGCATTCGTCTAGCGTGCGAAAGGTCCGGGCTTCGCCAAAATAACTGCCGACCTACAAATGGCCCGTGCAGCCAAGAATGTCCGACGATTAATATCTCGTGTAAGGGAAGGGAGTGCACGTTAAATATCCTTCAAAGGTCCTAACGCTGCGTACGATGTCGCCCTTAACGGTTGAGTTGGTTCAGGTGTCGGCTCGTCACTTGACTGTGGTTCTAAAATACAACGCCTGTCGCCAATAGGGGGCTGGGGAGCCCAGTCGGTTAAGCCCTCGCTTAGCATGCGGAAGGTCCCAGGTTCGGGTCCGGGCATCGCCGAAATAGCTGCCGACCTATAAACGGCCCGTGCAGCCAAAAATGTCCGACGAATAATACCCCGTGTAAGGGAGTGCACGTTAAATATATCCTTCAAAGGTCCTAACGCTGCGTACGATGTCGCCCTTAACGGTTGAGTTGGTTCAGGTGTCGGCTCGTCACTTGACTGTGGTTCTAAAATACAGCGCCTGTCGCCAATAGGGGGCTGGGGAGCCCAGTCGGTTAAGCCCTCGCTTAGCATGCGGAAGGTCCCAGGTTCGGGTCCGGGCATCGCCGAAATAGCTGCCGACCTATAAACGGCCCGTGCAGCCAAAAATGTCCGACGAATAATACCCCGTGTAAGGGAGTGCACGTTAAATATCCTTCAAAGTCCTAACGCTGCTTACGATGTCGCCCTTAACGGTTGCGTTGGGTGCCTATTCAGGTGTGGCTCGTCACCTGACTGTGGTTCTAAAATACGACGCCCGTCGCCAATAGCCCTCGTGTAGCTCTAGTGCGACGATAATTCAAACCAAACCAAACCTGTCGCCAATAGCCCTCTTGTAACTCTAGCGCGGCGATAATTCAAATTAAACTAAACTAAAAGTGCAACAGTGAACAATGAAAGTGACAAATATTGGGATGGGAATGACGACCAAATCGCGTGTGGAAACCACGGCGCAACACATCACTCGCCAGGTGCGTGCTGCACAATAGGGTACTTGACTGTATCGCTAAAATACCTTCAAATGTTATTTAAATTATAGTTGAAAGTAAAAAATAACATATGCATAGATAATTTTTGCGAAATAAATCTTTAAATCATTAAAAAAATCGTTTTAAAAAGGCATTTTTTTCACGTGATTATCATGTGATCACAAACACGTTGGTTTGGCTGACGTCACTATGAACTATAAACAAACCGGCGTGATATTTTTTGTTTTCCGATTAAACTTGATTTAATCTCATTTACTATATAAATAATAAATATTGAGAAAATATAGGGCTGTTTTACAGAAGCATATATTTAAAATTTGCCTAAAATCGATTCCAATGTGGTGTTTCAAAGTTTGTTTATAGTTCATAGTGACATCACAGATACCACGTGACAACCAGAAAGCGTTTTCAGGAGTGATTTTTCGTCCCGATTTTTAAATTCATTTTTCTGCCTTTTTATGGGGTATTTGAAAAAAAGAAAAAATGCGGGTCTAATATTTTTGACATAAGAACATTTCAAGCCAATAAAAAAAATTAGTCAAATACCCTATTGGAAATCTGCAGGCTGGATTCAACAGGTTCGGACAACGTCACGTACCTCTTTTGGCCCAAGTTCATCAAACACAACATGAAAACTTTGTTTGCTAAATTGCATTGTTAAATACACTGCTCACAACAATTAGGGGAGCGCATGGTTTAAACTTGTAGCGACTTCGATAACTCATTGTCTTCCCAAAAGGATCCTCAGGGAGGAGATGAGTTATCTCGGCTTATATACTACTATGAACGATGTAATTGGAAATAGTGGTAGGAACGGGGCGGTAAATCAGCGCCACCTAGCCGTTGATGGAATATTGAGGTTGCGTGTGGTAATCGCCACAAACTCTTTCGACCCCAATGTTTCCATTTGGAATCATGAGCTTGCGATTTTTTTCTCACTTTAGTTGAGCTTGCACAAATTTATTGTTAGATGGAAGAATCATGTCTTTTGAGGATGTAGATAATGTTTGTTTTAATCAAATGAAAATATGAAAACTTGGTAAAATAAAATTCACTCCCAAAAAAAATTTATGAAATGAATTGACCCTAAATTCTTCACGCTAGCATTCTCTGATGTTTAAAAATTGATTTTAACTCTTTTTTGCAAATAAAAATTTATTGTTATAATTTATGCTTAATTTTTTATTCCAATTTGCCCCCTTAAAATTTAGTTTAAAAAATTATATTTATTCGCCTTTTTTTTCCATTTCATTCTGGATGCATAATGAATCTATTTCACAAATTTTAGATTTTTAAAATGAAAAACAAAACGTTGAAACTGAAAGGGTTAACAAAAGTACGCTAAGTGCTCCCCTAATTGTTTTGAACAATGTACATTCATTTGTTTGTAAATCTAGGCGAAGAAAGCTCGAGAGTAATCGTTAGGGTTACTGGAATATCTGCGTATGAGGGTTGCGACATGATGCTCTCACCTGATTGGTTGGAGCATAGCCATGCTCCAGAGATACGGCGCTGTTATTTTTTCCCCGTAGACATTACACGGTGACTCAGCGAAGCTCTAATAAATCGCATCTAAACGATATAATCAAAGAAACGTAACCACTATTTGTTATTGATTTTGTTTTTAATGATCTATATTCTTCAATATTTATTCTTTTTTGGATTAAAATTCTTAACGGTAAAGCTGTAATCCATGTTTTAATACCGGCGTGTGCCATTGGTATGGAATAAAAAAGCTGTTTAAACTCGGAAAAAATGCATAAAGCTTTACTTTTTAATCTTTGTATTGTAAATTAAACATCATGTGGACTATTATTACATTTCTAAAAATAGTATTTTTTATCATTACACTACCAGAAAATGCCATTTTTAATGTCGAAGCTAACAGACGGTATTTGGCATGTCTTTGGCATGCGTTGGCGGAACAATAGTTGGAGGGGTAACGTAAACAAACCGCAAATCTAAGTCATTGCTTACTTGAAAGTTGAAAACATTCTTATTTCTTCCAAACTAAGCAACAACATAATGTTTATATGTGTAAAACAGGAAAAATAACTAGTTTTGTTTTATTGGCGAGTTTGGCTGAGCGATAACGATTTTAGCATGGCTCACCTGCTAAGCTCCTTGTCGTTACCCTGAACAGCACAGTGTATTGAACTGAAGGTACCCTAGTTATCGTAAACGCAGTGTTTTTTTACGCTCATCAATACCACGTAACTTTTTTTAATAGGGAATATGATAAAACAGGACACCAGGTTCATAAAAAAACGCAAAAATTCCTTTGTGCTTAATTCTGTTGTTAAACATATTCGTTTTTTTTTTGTGTGTGGTTGAGTTAGTAGGAGTAGATAAAATACCATTTTTAATTTTTTTGCCATTTAGCAGCGCAATTGAATTCCCTAATGATGTAGAATTAGTGCAATAATAAAAAAAAAAGTCAGTTCAGATAATATCCACTACGACTCGATAAGATTAGACAAGAACTAAGGATTCGATAATGTTATTCCCATGACATGTTACGACTACGAGGCAACAAAAATCTAACGCATCCAAAGGTTTTTTTAACAAATGTGCTACTTCAATATACCGGGTGGTTATAAAATAACGCTCGCTATTCGGAGTGGTCTATAGCTTTAATGAATAATCCAAATGCAATAAACTTTGAGACACTTACTATTCAAGAAGGGGAAAATAATGGAATCAATAAAACAAACTCGTCTCTTGACCAGGGTTCTAAATTACGAGACGTAATTGGCCATAATTGACTACGCCTCGTAATTTAGAGTCCTGGTCAAGAGACGAGTTTGGTTTTTATGATTAGTCTTTTTCATGATTATTTTTAGGATTCTATCTTTTTTATGATTCCATTCTTTTCCCCCCTTCTTGATTAGTAACGGTCGTATCCACCAACCACGATTAGGCGCGGTTTATTCTCTGAACCGGTTCTAGTGCGGGACTAGCCGCAAAACGGTATCCACCAGCACGTAAGCGCGAGACTAATCCTAGACTAGGCGCTCTAGAATAAACCACCTCTCGAGGTGGTTTATACCTGGTACTACATTCCATCTACCAATAGCGTTCGAGCAGTTTTGCGAACAGAAAAGATGGCCGATTTCTACGAGTCTTATGACAAGGAAGATTTAAATGATTTAGAAAATTTAGATTACATTGGAAGGCGAGATATCATAGGAGTTGACACCACATTTATTTAAGCTTACCAAAATGTTTTTCATAGTATATAAACTTTTTATTAACAATAAATAACGATGTACCAGAACATTGAAAATGTAACGATTTTCACATGCACTAGCCCCATCAATATGATTTTTTGTGTACTATTTTCTACAATCCTTTTACACTTTATTTTCCTTGTTATGTTATACCTTTTTTTTTATGAAAACAGTGTCTACTTGGATCGTAACACTAATATTAGCTATTTTTTCATTTTTAAAATTGACTAATATTTTGAGCAAAACATATTTTTTAAAAAAAGTGTTGCTAAATCTTGTTCATTGGCGATCAGCCAGAAAAGCAGGGCCCTTTCACACGAAGCAACTAAAAAATCAATTTTCAAATTGAAACACAACCAGCAGAGATATATAACTACGAAAAAAATTCTTCAAAGCACAATAAATAAACATGTATATTTCACTTCTTTTTTTCACAATCCGTATTCAAAGTTTATCATATAAAGCAAGCCGGAAAATACATACACCTATATCATACCAACCAACCAATCAAATAAAGCCTAAAATTGCAGTTGGCCAATCACAGAAGACTTCCGGAAGATGTTCTGCGGACCACTAAATCCTGCGCTGGTGGATAGGGATGCCGATGTAAAACACGATCAAGCTGTTCGAGCAGTAAAAGCTAGATTAGGGTGTCTCAGGCTGATCCCGTGGCTGGTGGATACGACCGTAGTGTCTCAATTTTTGATGCATTTGGATTATCGATTCAGGCTGATCCCGTGGCTGGTGAATACGACCGTAGTGTCTCAATTTTTGATGCATTTGGATTATCGATTCAAGCTACAGACCTCTCCGAATAGCGAGCGTTAGTTTAAAACCAACCTGTATTAGCCTAAAAGCCTACACAATTTAAAATATGCAACATAAAACTTGAATAATCATAACACTGTGTGATAGTAATGTGTCATGTTGCACCCAAAGTTTGGAGTCAATTGGCTTCTTCAAAAAATAAAGGGTCGATCTCCTTTACTATTTAGTAGAATTACCTCACATAAACCTATACGGGTTAAACTGCTTGTGCAAAATATATTGAGGGTGCTACAGAAAATAATCTTCTTAATCATAACAACTAACTGTTAATAAACCCTTTTAAATATTCAAAAACTCATAAATGAAGAGACTACCATTAATTAGCAAAAATTTTATTACACAATTTCTATAAATTGTGAACAGTTTTAACAAAATCTCTCACTATAGTTAATCTCGTAGTTTCCTTGCACAGAAGCCACGACCATGGGCGGAGCTATAAAATCTGTGGAGCAATCAGATGAAGGCAAAATGAACGAGTGAAATTTTCTCTTCATCCGATTGCTCCGCGCGTTTTGTAGCTCCGCCCATGGTCGCGGCTTCTGTGGAAGGAAACTATGAGTTTAACTATGGTTCGCGATAATGCGCTCGTTATTCGCCAGTCGGCGTGACAAGCTTCCACACGAAGATGGCCCTCCCGTCGATACGAGGTGGGTGTCGTCGTGCAGGAACTGGATCACGTTCACATCCGTGCTACACTGCTTCTCTTCGTAGTAGGCGGCCTGGAAAGGAGTCATTTAATTTACAGTAAAACTCATATTAATTTTGCAGTATATGAATGTTCTATGGGAAAAAGGGTAAATAGTTCTCATATCGCTCTCATTTTCGAATGCGAGAATCGAATAAAGAAGGTATTTTACATTCAATAAACCAATTTATTCGTTACTTCAAGACATATTTTTGTTAGTTTTTGCTTCAGTTAGAATGAAATATTAATTATGTTTTTCTTCGATTTTGACGTAACAGGGCGCACGAATATCAGGGTGAACGTATCGCAAAGGAGCGACCAATCAGAGCAGGCAAAATTTCGGTGCCAGCAGCGCTGTTTATGCCGTTTACTCCGTCTAAAACATTTCAATGCTGCAAACTTAAGGTGTGTTTTGGTACAGGCACATCTTTCAGACAAAATATTAAGCCTGTGAACACGGCTTATTTAACTACTAAGCCCAAAGAAGCTCTCTCAAGCACTTGCTTACGATGTTGCATTTTACGGTTGCGTTGGGTGGGTGCCTATTCAGGTGTCGGCTTGTCACTTGACTGTTGTACTGAAATACGACGCCCGTTGCCAATAGCCCTCGTGTAGCTCTAGTGCGACGATAATTCAAACATAACCTACCTCCCAAATACGCACGCGGGCGGAAATTTTGACGTCATAGTTCCGAGTGATATTGTTCCTAAGATGAAAAAAAACCTTGTCTTGAAACCTGTTCGGAACCACTCGTTCACGACTACCTACATTTTTAGGGTTCTAAATGCTTCCGAACTTGTTTCTCGATCTTCGGCAGTAGGAACAATGACTTCAAAAATTCTGTCTACGCTCATGTTTGGGAAAGCTTCTCTCTCTCTGGCCTTGTTAATAAAGTTGGTCGTGCTTTCATTCGCCTTTATCGGCGAAGGAGCACGATCGACAGCGGTTCTCCAACCAAAAAATTAATAATTATTAAAATATTTGGTACAGCAGAAATATATGAGGCTTAGAAAATAATTTTTCCGTTGGATTATCACAAAGGCACATTTGGTTTGGAGAACAGCTGTCACTTGGGCTCAATCTCCCAGGAGAGGCGACGCGGAGGGGCTGGGAAAGGGAGGGGGGGTAAATTTCGTCGGGTAAATAACTTGTGACTTTATTATTATCAAATATTAATTTTTTTTCGGAATATCGAAAAAGTTTTGGTTGATTAAACATCGCCCTTTAAAGAGTTTTAAAATTCGACTCTGTTTCACACATTCATCGAGGTTCATTCCCAACAATGCGTGTGCACAGAGTTTTTCCACCGGAGGTCACGATGTTTGCTTGAAATCATAAGTGTTTTCTTTTTTTTACGCCTCCTTCCGATTTTGTTTCGAAAAACATCTCCTAACTATCTTTCATTCCATTGACAGGGGGAGGGGGAGACAGGAGCAAGGGCGGGGGCCTTATCTTCAACTCAGAAGGTGGATATTCGGAAATCGCAAATTCGAAATTTTTTGCAGACGGTGACATATTTTTCCGGCCTAAATGTAACTTACTCCAAAGGTTAAGGAGATTGTCGAGACTTTCAGATGTTTTGTTAGGAAAGGGAAAACAACATCAATACTAGTTCACAAAGTACAAGCAAGTTGGTTGAACCAACCTTTCGTAGGTTAAAAAAAGGTTTTCGTAGGTTTGTGAATGTACACATAACAGTTTCCGAGTTCCAAATAAACTGTAACAGAGCCGGTATGGCCATGACGGCATGCGAAAAAAACTTTTCAGCTGCCGATTAGGATTTCCTAGTCCACTTTATAGTGTGTCTAAAGCCTCGGTTTCCTCGGAGTCCGTCAACAGATTTAAGCGGTCGGACAAGTGCTGAGTAACGTCAAACAAAATACTGACGTTGATTACACTAGAGTGGTTTCCTCGGGAGCATTGCAGGACAACTCACAGCGACCGCCAGATTGAGTTGCTGTTGAGTGCGTTGGGGAAATTTTGATGATAGCGTTTTTTGCTGTTGTCTGTTGTGTGGTGTGCTTGCCAAAAATTCAAAATTTGTGGAAATGACGGAAGGCGAGAGTTGTTTTACGCTTGCTGAGAATGAAATGCTAATTGATTGCAAGGGGATTGATGATCGCAAGGGCCAAATCTAAATTTTCAATTTTTTACATGCACAGACGAAAGTCAAAACAACAACATAATTGAATCAGGGGTGAAACTGCCCACCATTAAAAAATCCTGAAACTAAAAACAAGTCTTTGGGGGGAGGGGGGTAGATAACTAGTTCAAAGGTAAAGTAATGAGAAATGAAGAATATATAGGATTTTGTTTAAAAACATAAGGGATATATAGGATGTAAAAAAAATATATAGGGCAATATAAATCATCAAATAACTGCATACAGTTAGCCATGGAGTCCACAGATATAAGTGTTTTTTTTAAACCTTGATAGCTCCCTGTATATGGCAATTTTACGGCCTTTTTCTTTAGAAAAAAAATATCATATGGTTCATAAACTTATTTCAAAGAAAAACAAATTCCAGGACTTCAGAAAAATTTGAAGATTAACGATTGTGTAGTGCTAAATGGCACCTTAGTAAATTTTCCCTGATTTCTAAAAACATCTTGAATTTCCTTGACTTTTGCAGACCGATTAAATTCCAAGACTTTCTCTCTGGTATAATGTTCCTGTCAATACCCTGTATGACGTCACAAAGTCACGTGATCTTGTACGATCTCCGTGAAAAGTGCAGGGCTAATGTTTAAGTGATTTAAAAATTACGAAATTAATTTTTTAAAAAACATTTAAACAAATTTTAAGTCTAAAATAAAACCCTGAAATCCGGGGGAAGAATATTAAAAAAATCCTGAATTCAGGGGTACCCCCTGAAAAGTTTCACCCCTGTTGAATTGAGTGAGTTCGCTAGGTTTCCAGTTTCGTGTCAACGTAACGTTCCGATGAAGCGGTGGCCGGTATACAGTTTGGAGAGTGACGTCATCTACGTATAATAGCGATCGCACTTTTCTGGTGACAGACTCCGAGGAAACCAAGGCTTTAGGCAACATTATAGGCCATTCAAGTAAGTTGATTTTGTATGCCGTTTATTTTGTTATCAAGTTATTCCTTTTTTTTTACTTAAGTATATTTTTTAATTGCAATACCTGAAATAAGTACGTTGAAAATAGTTTTTGATTTAAATGAACACGGAAATACAGAAAGTAAAAATGTAACAAAGTTTACTTAATATGATCGAAGCTATTTTTTACTATGTGATTCAAACTTTTTTGTTATACTTTATGCCCTTATAAGAAAAGCCTTTTTTGGAAATCCAATTGCCATATATTTGATGATTGATGAATATAATTTATTATATTTTTTCTAAATAGTTTACCAGTTAACTGTTATGCCTCATACCCCAATCAATTATTTCACATTAAAGATTTCACGTATATTAAAGATATACAATAATAAACATATTAGATATAAATGGGAATTGGAAACAAGACATTTTCTGTGTTTGTAGAAAGCAATCTTATTAGATTATTTTTATTTAAGAAAAGACATTTAGATTATATAACGATTATCTAACAATAGAAAAAAAAAATAATTACCTTATGTGTTATCTAAGCATTGAAATACTTCACATTTTCTAATTTGAATACAATCAACAGGGTGGCTACAGAATCCGTGAAAACAAATTCCCTGACTTTTCCCT
Organism: Hylyphantes graminicola; assembly: GCA_023701765.1. Lineage (NCBI taxonomy): Eukaryota > Metazoa > Arthropoda > Arachnida > Araneae > Linyphiidae > Hylyphantes > Hylyphantes graminicola. The sequence goes on along the minus strand of CM043120.1, from coordinate 25,786,356 downwards.
GATTTTCCAGGCTGAATGTAAAAAATTTCCCTGATTAGCGGCAATGAACTATATTAGCATGCTGGTTTCCTTCCGGCATGCGGGTTTCCTTCCGTAAAACCACTTTCTAGTATATTTAACATTAAGAAAAGATTTTTTAAAAAAATAAATTTAATTAATGAATATACAGTGAGCTTTTTAAAACAAATCTATAAAAAAATCAAGCGTTAAAGCCCATATAATAATTTTTTTAGTTATGATAAGACTTTAAGCAGCAACTCAACCACTTAGGTGAAAGTCTTTTCCGGATTAAAATTTTTTTTATCCTTTCTTTTACCGGTTAAAATGGCACTTTTGGAAATTTTCCCTGATTTTTAACAAAAATCACCAATTTCCCTGACTTTTCCCTGATTTTTCCAGATTGATTAAATTCCCTGACTTTTCCATGATTCCCTGATCCTGTAGCCACCCTGATCAAGCAAAACACTTCCACTTACTTTCTCACTAATACTTGGACAACGGAATCATCGGATAAAGCCCGTCTTGCCACCGGCGGCCAAGAGCTGCTTCGAGTTCGAGACGTGACAGCACACGTGCGCTGCCTCGGGAAACTGTTTGTTGTTCCACATGCCTACAAACACAGGAGCAAAATATAAACTGCAACAGTCATTTTTTTTTTGTACTTGGGGCTGCAATATTGGCGCTCAAGCCTTTTGCAGACTCAGCATATTCCGATCCATTTCTGTGTGGCACCGTATAGGCGACTCTCGCTACCAATTTTGACGCACAGATTACAAAGAATCTGAGCTCTCTGTGGAGGTTAAAGTATGTCTCGAGAACTTTAATCTGTTCAGGGATCTTTTAAATGCCACATAATTATATGATATGAAATGCGTGCCCAAGACTTTCCCATCTAGAAAATCCGACGACTCAGCCGCGGCTCGAACCCGCGATCCTGGGCTTATGAGGCGTACACGTTTAACCTCTCAGCCACTGAGCCGCTTGCAATAGTCAAATATGTTAAGTACAATTTTACAATGGCAATAACATCAATAAACAAAACAGTTCAAACACACAGTTGAATTACTGTAATCAAATTTAAAGTAAAATTTACAAATATTTATTTAAATATTTTAGTTTAATTAATTTGGTATCAAATATTAATTATATAAACTATAATTTTATTATACTTTATATATTAATTTTTTCTCATAAATTATAATTTAATTTCGTTAATTCTTTTACACAAACAATTTTATTGCATTAATTTATCCTTTTTTTAATGTTGATTATATTACGAATTTTGTCTCTTAAAGCAAGTTACTTTCAATTTCATAAAAAGTTTCATTTAATAAAATAAGCCGTCCCCCCCCCCCCTTCCTGACTGATAGGAAGATAGTGACGTTTACTTTAGTAGTTCCGGTTCAGGCTAATCGGACCAACCAGAACATTTTCTTTTGATCCGTTAGTAGTGATCACAGAACAACCTAAACCTGCTATTTAAGTAATCCAAAATGAAAACATATCCCTTATATTTTTTGACATTTGAAAAATTCAATGGGGAAATAGTTATTTTGAAAAACCACCACACCTTACAAATAAGTACAAGAAGAGCAAAGCAGTAAGAATTCTACAACGTTCTGACCGCGTCCACAAGTGCTTCTTCAAGTGTTGACACTTGGGTGTGGTTCGAAAATGCGCAGAAACAAAACGGATGTTTCGTCCACCACTACGCTAGTTCGATTCAATTTTGAAATGGAATAAAAACTGGAAATTCAAGAAATTTCCAGGCTGTCCATGGATTTTCCAGGCTATTCAAGGCCTTGAAATAAAAATATGAAATTCCAGGCTTTTCCAGGATTTCAAGGCCGCGTGCGAACCCTGTATGCATCGCGCTCGAATAGTTCAAATAGTTACCAATATTGGTTATGGTAAAATTGCCCCTGGCAATTTTACCATAACCAATATTGGTAACTATTTGAACAAAGAAAAACAAACGCCGACAACAATTGCACTTACCATATTTGTAAAAAATTGGCAATCACGTGCTGTTTAAAATCTCGTCTCAAAAAGAACATACAATGAAAATGTCGGTGAACAACAGCAGCAACCACAACTCAACATTTTTTCGGCTAGTTGGTATACATATATTTTCAGGCTTGTGTGCTTGGTCAGCGACCCGCTTATTAACCATCGTCAAGTAAGACAGACACAACACACTCACACGCACATACGTGTGTGTGACAGATGCTGTCATCTATCACCATTGATATGACGTCACAGTTAGAAACAGCCAATAGCAGGCCGAGCTTACCTCAACCAAACTCGTTTTGTTGCGGCGAAAAAACTCTCTTTGTTGGGGTAAGTAAAATATTGTTAAGTCAACAAAATGAGTCAACAAAACGCGTCAACAAAAAAAATTTGGTTCTCCCAACAAAATATTTTTTTCTGTGTAGTTAATAGATCATTTTAGTTTGAAAAAAAAAAAAATTAACAACTCTAATATCGTATTGACCCTCGTTCAACATTATTTTTTTATAGAAATAAATGACTGATGCCTGTAATCAAAGGTTGAAACTAATATTTAAATCTTTTTCTATCAAACGAGGTCCATTTCGGAAATTAGAAACAAGTTTGCGGTGGTCAGTTCGTAGTAAAGTCTGTTGGATATCATTTGCTGTTTGACGCGTATTTATTGTTTGTTTGAAATTTCGTGTTCTAATATATGCTAGTTTTTATTTCCCAATTTATATTTGCTTAAAAATGTATAATAAATGTATTTATTTGGTATATCAAATCAAAAGATTAGTTTGATTGTGTTATGATCAGAACACTTACACGAATGGCGTCAGTAGTAAAAAGATAATAAGAACTTTAGCTTGAACACCAGTAATTTTGTAACAACTGAACTTAACTCCATGTTCTCTTCATACAATTAATTATCTCTAGTATTCATATTCATTCCATATTTTGAATTCATTAAAAGGGACTGTCATTCCTCTAGAGCTAATGCATTTGTTTTGAAATCACAACTTTGAAAAAGAATTGCTTTGCCACGTTACCCCATTTTCACCAGGTATGTGAATAAGCATGACATCAACTTCAAACGAAATTGAAAAGAAAACAACATCCGGTTATTCAATTATCAATTGATAAAGTTTTAAAATAGTGTCGCCATTTGCTGCATATTTTTGGCATTATAAAAATTCAAAAATATATAATTAACCCTTTCAGTCCCAAAAATTTACTACACTACAGAAACATCTGATATTCACAAAATAAGCTTGTTTAAGGTCAAATATACGAATTCCATAAGAAAAAAAAATTCATTTTAATTTTTTATATGGTTTTTGAAGCAATGCCAAAATTCTTTAAATGCGGAAAACAACAAAATAAAATATATATATATATATATATATATATTATATATATATATATATATATATATATATATTATATATATATATATATATATATATTAATATATATATAATATATATATATATATATATATATATATATATATATATATATATATATATATATATATATATATATATATATATATATATATTACCTAAAAACACTTCGAGTTATATATTTTAAGGTATCTGACCATTTTCTGAGCATTCACCTTTCTGCAGAGGATCGGTTGGTGAATGCTCCTTCGCATCTTCGGAAAACCAATGACGTCAGAAAGGCATAGGCGAATTGCAAAAACTGTGGCGCCATCTATCTCATCGATACTTAAACAGAGACCGATTTGAAAATGTTCGATTTAAATGAAATATACATCCCTTTATTTAACCTACTCCAGGGCCGGATTTAAAGATTTGCCGCCTGTAGGCTACGATTGATTTGCCGCCTGGTTTTCTGAATTATTTTCTTTTCTTTCTACGTATTAGAATAATCTAAATACACTCTAAATCAAAAGGGAAACAATAGGAGATTTTTTTAACTGTTCTAATTTTTGTCTTTCAACTTCCAAATCAGGAGGGGGGGGGGTGCAATTGTCCTCGCAGCTAAAGCTCTAGATTAGTGGTCGCCAGTCGCCAACTGGAGACTATTACATCGAAAGTGGCTACCTAAAAATCGAACCCCAGTCGCCAAATGTGGCGATCATAATTTTTCCTTTTTGTTCAACAAATAATTAATACTGAAGCTGCATTTCTAAAATAATAGAACTCTCCGATTCGATTCAGTCGAGAAGAAAGACTTGATGACAGTTGTTGCTCATCGGTGAAATTTTCCATCCTCCTCCGTGTGACGTAAATGGAGCTGGGCGATGAAAATCTTAAATGCAAATTTGATTTTTAGCCTACTTTTCTTTTTTTTTTAATTCGAAGAATTAAAAAAAAGGAAAAAGTAGGTATTGACATGCGGTCGATGTCCGTCCGTCCGTCTGTCCGTCCGTACCCCCCTTCCAAAATCAGTTCTAGCAATCCGATCTTAAAAATTCTTTTTTTATTAGAAAGGCATAACCTCAGACACCCAACTTTCATACTTTTTGTCTGTCTGTCAGTACGATAGGACGGACATAAATCTACTATTTGTCGACGAATTTCCCCATTGAATTAGCATTGAAATTCAATTTCGAGTCATTTAAATCGCTGAATTTAACTACAAATGCTACGGACAAGTGAGATACGTCGAAAAATTCAGCGTGTCGAAATTAGAATACATTGAAAATTTCAGAAAAGAATTCGAATTCGAAGTACTTCAATTATTTAAAAAACATCAAAATTTAATGCTCATTTAAAAAGCATAGGAAACCATTTTTTATTAGAATTAAATCACCATTGCCATCGCAACAATTGCTTGAGAAACTTTAATTCTTTTAGACAATAAATTAAAATAATTTATTTTTGAGACATCGATCAATTTAAGATGACGTCAAATACATATTTCACTACGAGATCGTTGTATGTTGATATAAATTGTTTTCATTCTATTTATAAAAGCGAGGAATATTGCATATTCCTCGCTTATTTATTCTTTGAATTACAAATTTTTGCAAACGATTTAAGTCATAATTATTTAATTTTCGAAATAAAATAAATGAAACTAGCCGAATTTAGCAAGTAATTGTTTATTGAGGAGTAGTTTTTTGGTTTTTGTTCTACAAAAAATTAAATATTTATTTATAACTGCAAATAAAGCTGTGTTTAGTGAAAGATGCTGTGTTTAGTGAAAGATGCGGTGTTTAGTTAGATGCTGCGTTTAGTGAAATTTATTTTAAATTAAATGTAGAAAAACGGTTGTTGATGTCACTTACTGTTACGAATTTAGTTTTTTTTCAAGATAAGAATTTTAGTAAGTATTTAAGTAACAGGAAAGTAGGCTATTTTAGTTCTTTAAGAACTTCTTGTTAAATTTTGCTTTACGATTTCGGTAGTCTACAGGTGATTGATTTACATCTGATTAAGATATCAACTATTCATTTAAACAATTTTGATATGAGAAAATTTCATGAACAATCGTGGGTCGTGGGCGACGTCAAGAATTCTCCGAAACTAAATAGTAGTTGAACTGATTGTACATAAAATAATTTTCTCCTAACAATAATGGCCAATCACATTATACTACATATTTTGTGTGATATTTTTTTACTGTTAATCTTATCATATCAAAAATGTCATTAATAAAATTTTCTTTTGTGGAAAATCGCACTTTATTTTTGTCGTATATACTGAAATTTAAGACTGGCTACTAAAAAGCCAAATGTGGCTACCATTTTTTTTCACTCTGGTAGCCACTGGCTACCATTAAAAATTCCCAGTCTAGAGCATTACTCGCAGCTACCATGTTTACTACTATATATTGGTACTATATATATGTTTACGATTTACACAATAATGTAAATTATTTGTTTTCTTTCTTACAAATATTAGTATATTTATACTATTTTTTTTATGCCGAATGAGGCTTTAATTGTTCGTAAAATTTGCCGCCCCCAAAAAATTTGCCGCTCTAGGCTACAGCCTACTTAGCCTATTTAGAAATCCGGCCCTGACCTACTCTCCAGTCTTGGTTAATTTAAGAAAAATTTAACTGTGCAAATATTTTTAAGTAAAATATTTCTAAACTAATTATATAAAATACTGGAATTTGTTTTCAATCAATAATTATTGTATTACATATTTAGAAAATATATATATCAAAATATAATGTAATGAAGGATTTTACTTAAAAGTACATTAAAAGTAATTTGAAGCATTTTACAAATTTCTCTTTGAAATCGATATTTTTTTTTAATTTTTCCATTTATTTGGAATAAAATGAATAAAACAGTTTGCATATACAAAAAATAATTTATTTTAGTTATTTAATTTTTTTTTTAAATTAAGAAAATGGAAATTGTACTAAAAAAATGAAGTTATAAAAGATTCATTAAATTTGAGTAGCATTGTGCCCGCATAGTGTAATACATTTTATTTCCTACAGCTAAATAAATTATTAAATGATTGAAAAGTCAGATAATTTTCAAGCAAAAAAGGTACACAAAACTTTAATTTAAAACAAATTTTATATTTTTTACAACGAAAATATTTTCATGATCTTTATGAAAAAATATTAACTGATCATGAAAAATACATATATTTCAGTAGATTCGTTAGTACAATAATAATATAAAATAATTATATGCACAATATGAAGATACAAAGAAAATTTCTTTAAAAAAAGGAAGGAATAACATCAAATTGATGGCCTTGTAACAATTAAAATGAAACTTAATAATCTAAAAAATTTCAATGAGGCTAAAATTTAAGTTTATAATCTGGATATATATCAAGCTTGAAGTTGGTGAAAAAATATATAAAATGTTACTATTTATGTATATTCATGATTAATTATATAAAATGGTATATAATACATATATTATATAATATGCAGTATGTGTCATGTAATTAGACATAAAAAAAAGGCTTAGAATTAACGACAGTTCATACAATTGTAAATGTAGTTCTCATACTAAAAGCAACTTCTGTGATCTTTGCACATTTTTTGTGGTACCATTCTTTACAAGTACTGCACTGCGCCATTCGCATATGCGCCATTCGCATTAATTTGTTTCTTCACCTTTTTCATAGGGTATTTGCACACACAGTACACCTGTATCTGGATATACTGCATTTTGTTTCTTTCCGTTAACAGTTTCAGGAAATAGGGTAAAATGTCCATTTTTCAAACATTTCTTTTAAATGTGACCTAAAAGATGAAGTATCGTAATTTATCTCTGAAGGGCAACACCCCCTTGCCAGGGAAACAGCAAATGCTATGGCAAACACTCCACAATCATTACTCCCTTTTGTTTGCTTCTGCACAGGCATAACTAATTTTTAAGTATCGGCTTTTGTCAATGGCATGTTGCAATGTTTTCATCTATGCGAAATATCGGATTACTGAAAAGCCGCGAACTAATCTTTTCCAATTTCCAATTGGGAAATTTTATACCAACTAGAAGGCCATGCTTACATATTAATCTTTTTTGTCTATAATCCTTGCAAACACAAGAAGAAAATGTGCCCTGTTCATGGAAATCAACCTTGTAATACTTATCTTTATTATTAAACGAACCAACTATAAAAAAGAGTTAATACCAGTCATTTCCACGCGTTTTTGAATTTGGTCATCATTAATATCTTGATCGATGATTAACTTATCTAGTACGTGCTCAATGATCCACCTGGGTCTGTTATGGAGGTATTCTCTTGCTCAACTATGCACCCCTGCAACAAATTCCCAGAAGCCATGCATGTGTCGGGGGAGTGACTTGTCCCCAAGTAGTTTATGCGCTTAAAGTCAAATGGATGATTGTACGAACTACGATTGAAACGAAGTAAACATTTTGCTAATAATAGTCTTTGTATAGTTCTTTAAAGAAAGCGTAATCTTTAGTTTAAACGAGTTTAATGAGAAATTAAAATTTTTCTTTGAAAAAACTTTCACATAAAACATGATTTCACAAGTTTTATAAACAACTTTACAAATTTTGTTTCCAGCATATTAATATAACTCTTTTATAGGCACTGAACTAGAATTATAGGGTTTTATAAGTAATTTCATTTTTTATAGCTGGGTTTTCAAAGCAACAATTTTTTTTCTGAAAAGTGAATTTTTTAACGAAAACCCCTAGTATTGTGTCTCGATGAACAATAATTTTCCCCTTCTCAATATATCCCTTATATTTTAATTAATGGACATTTTACCCTATTTCCTGAAACTGTTAAACGCACGGAAAGAAACAAAATGCAGGATATCCAGGTACAGGTGTACTGTGTGTGCAAAGACCCTATGAAAAAGGTGAGGAAACAAATTTGAATATGCGAATGGCGCAGTGCAGTACTAGTAAAGAATGGTACAGCTGGGGAAAAAAAAAACGAATCACCCCTCGTTTCTCGGCTGGTACTGATCAAGGAATTTTGTGTAAGGTGTCAATTTTCAGGAAATAGCGAGAGGAATTGGGATCTGGCAACAAAAATTGTAATAGGGGTCGTCTACATATTAAAATGAGTACTAACTTTGAAAAATCCAATGGCAACACCCAATTTTTTTTACATAAAAATGTTCAGCACCTTCAAAATACCCCATGTATAAAAAAGAATTATTCATTTTGCATTATTTGCTGAGATTTTAAAGCCTTAATTTTGAACTCGTTTAGGGGCAAATCTCCTAAGGGAAAAAAGGTAATATTTTGGTTGTGCCTTTCAACGACAAGCTGAAAAAGGGTTAGCATAATCTCGCCAACGGATGCTAGAATTTAACTTTCTTCAGTAATATTGGGATTTTTCGAATGTTTTTTTTTTATTATTTTTATTTTGGATTTTAAAATTCAGAAATAAAATAAAGGCTAGAAGATGAAAAGTTTTAATTTTAAATTATGTCGCATATACGGTTATTTATAACGAACAGATTTTCAAATGCTATTAGTTACAATCTGATTGAAAAATATGATTATTACACTTATGTTTTTAACTTTTTATGCAAATTTTTGTTTTATTTACATTGTTGCAAAAAGTTTGTTTAAAATTCGTCGCACTCTATCGGTAATATCGGCCCAGTGGCTTAGTGGTAGTTCTTATTTTGCATTGCCACGCCACTGGTCCGGGGATCGAATCCCAGACTGGGCGAGGTTGATCCATCCTTTCATCCTTTAAGTGGGTCGATAAATTGGGGACCAAGCATGCTTGGGGAACTAAACGCTGGGGGTTCCGCGTGAGGCTTTCCACATTACCGGGACATATGCCTTGCACCCCAGAGCCCTTGTATCACGAAAGCTGAAATGGGCACGGTAGGCCCTGGCCCACTAATGGGCTGTTGCGCCGAGAAGTTTAGTTTTTTATCGGTAAACCACGTATTGCAAATTGAGGGTTGACCTTAACATTTAAGGAAAGCAAAATAAAATTACTCAGAATGATCTGGTAATGATTTTTAACCAACGCGCTCGCAGTAGGCACTAATCATTTTAAATAATTAATGTGGTAACAATCAAATGTATTTAAAACAGAATTCCAATAATATTCTAGGGTATTTAATTTTTAATATTAAACACACTTTTTGAAATTGTATTGGAAATAACATACATTTAAAAATACAGTAACCGATATAATTTAATGTTAATTATACAAAAAAAAATACTTATGCACTTGAAATAAGATAAGATTTTTAGACATTTGACAGAAATCGATAATTTGAATGAACATTTACCAACAAACGCTTTTTAATCACCAAAAAACGATAATGCAATTTAGGATCAAATTTGCCGAGTAATTTTTTACACGGTCCCTAAAATTCGTCTTTTTCAGTTTTTTTACAATAACTCGGCAAATAATTGTTATTGAATTAAAAAATTTGGGATTTTGGTTCTACTTGATCTACTTTATCGATTTATATAAAAAAATTTGGGGTTGCTATTCATGTTTTATTTTTTCTTATTTAAATTTAAATAAAAAATTATTAAAAATGAAAAATTGATGAAAAAACATGTGTGATTTGGTTTTGGAAAATTAAGAAGTATATAATGAAAAAAAATCTTTGTTTAATTCATTTTATTTGTAGAGGTATGAATAAAAGTTTGTGAAAATTTTTTAACATTATGGGCGTTCAACTTTGAATACTTATATCTCAGCAAATAATGCAGAATAAATAATTCTTTTTTATACATGGGGTATTTTGAAGGTGCTGAACATTTTTATGTAAAAAAAAATGGGTGTTGCCATTGGAATTTTCAAAGTTGGTACTCATTTTAATATGTAGACGACCCCTATTACAATTTTTGTTGCCAGTTCCCAATTCCTCTCGCTATTTCCTGAAAATTGACACCCTACACAAAATTCCTTCATCAATACCAGCCGAGAAACGAGGGGTGATTCGTTTTTTTTTTCCCCAGCTGTACCACAAAAAATGTGCAAAGATCACAGAAGTTGCTTTTAGTAATGAGAACTACATTTACAATTGTATGAACTGTCGTTAATTCTAAGCCTTTTTTTATGTCTAATTACATGACACATACTGCATTTTATATAATATATGTATTATATACCATTTTATATAATTAATCATGAATATACATAAATAGCAACATTTTATATTTTTTCACCAACTTCAAGCTTGATATATATCCAGATTATAAACTTAAATTTTAGCCTCATTGAAATTTTTTAGATTAGCCATCATTTTAATTGTTACAAGACCATCAATTTGATGTTATTCCTTCCTTTTTTTAAAGAAATTTTCTTTGTATCTTCATATTGTGCATATAATTATTTTATATTATTATTGTACTAACGAATCTACTGAAATATATGTATTTTTCATGATCAGTTAATATTTTTTCATAAAGATCATGAAAATATTTTCGTTGTAAAAAATATAAAATTTGTTTTAAATTAAAGTTTTGTGTACCTTTTTTTTGCTTGAAAATTATCTGACTTTTCAATCATTTAATAATTTATTTAGCTGTAGGAAATAAAATGTATTACACTATGCGAGCGCAATGCTACTCAAATTTAATGAATCTTTTATAACTTCATGTACAATTTCCATTTTCTTATTTTTAAAAAAGAAATTAAATAACTAAAATAAATTATTTTTTGTATATGCAAACTGTTTTATTCATTTCATTCCAAATAAATGGAAAATTAAAAAAAATCGATTTCAAAGAGAAATTTGTAAAATGCTTCAAATTACTTTTAATGTATTTTTAAGTAAAATCCTTCATTACATTATATTTTGATATATATATTTTCTAAATATGTAATACAATAATTATTGATTGAAAACAAATTCCAGTATTTTATATAATTAGTTTAGAAATATTTTACTTAAAAAATATTTGCACAGTTAAATTTTTCTTAAATTAACCAATACTGGAGAGAAGGTGTAAATAAATTGATATATATATTTCATTTAAATCGAGCATTTTCAAATCAGTCTCTGCTTAAGTATCGATGAGATAGATGGCGCCCCAATTTTTGCGATTCGCCTATGTCTTTCTGACGTCATTGGTTTTCCGAAGATGCGAAGGAGCATTCACCGCGCGTTCCGTCGTTAGCATTGGAGGTCACGTGATCTGCCAATCTAGTACATAATATGATATCTATGCCATACACTTAGTTAGCAATGGAGCAAAATAGAAGAGAAGGAGGAGAGGGAGGAAGAAGGAAAATCCAAGCACTTTTAAAAGCCATATACATATTTGTAGATAAATCAACACCAAAAACATTTGTGATATTATTCAAAGGAGGGCTCAGCATTTGTTCCATAGAAATTTTAAAAATATTTAACACCTCAAAACACAAAATTAATTTTAAAAAAAGTCAACTGCTAAATGCACAAAGGGGCATTTTTTTACAATATGTAAATAAATCTCTTATTTTCAAATTGTGTTTCGGTTGAGACATTAAAAAAACAACACTTCAATTTTAAATTCAGACACACAGATTTAGGTTTTAAGATATACAGAGAATACAATAAAAAAAGCTAATAGTACTTAGAATAGTGCACGACATAACCTAAAATTGATATTGGTTCAATTTTGCTTGACTAACTGGCATACTTTAAAAATTAATATAAGTTTGGTTCTGTTTAGGGGGAATTAACTTAACACTAGAGCTACAAATCACAAATTAGTTTAGAAAAAGCAAAATTTCAGGTAAAAGGGTTGTAAGCAATAAGAATGTTACATTGTTTAAAAGCTACTGCTACAAATGCAAAATTAAATAGCAGAATCGACATTACAATTTAAAATTAGCATTTGTCTGCAAAGATAAATACTTTATTTGTCCTTCCCTTTAATGTCCAATTTAATTTGCAAGTGTACGTTGATGATTTTGCCCTTGCCTACACTCTCAAGAAAAAAAAAAATCCAGGAACATTTCTAAAGGTATCGGGCAGGTACGGTGCATGTAATTTTTAAAAACATTCTCTTTCTGATTATTATAAAAGCGGGACCTTTTGCAACAATCAAGAAAAATGCAAACAAAGCCCTTGAAATAATTTTAGGGACGTATTTCTAAAAGAAGACTAAGTAGGCTACAGCTTAGAAAGGCACATTTTAAAGGGACACCAATTTCTCGATTTATTCAAAAGTAACAATTTAACTTATTATGGAAACAAATAAAATTATTAATTTATCTCAACGTAAATGAACTTACGTTTTTTAAATTACAAATTGCGAATAAACTGAATGCTTTATGAATAAAAAAACCCGTCTTTATCAAATATGAACAATAAAGGGCGCGGCGAATGAACGTTAGCCTATGCGGCACACCGGGGCCTCCTATAAGAAGATTAAGTGAAAAAATATATAGTGTATTCGGGCCGGCCATTGATTCTTGGCACTGAGTCTAAACGACCGCTAAAAACGCTCTCCCCATGCATTTCAGTTAGAATTTCCATATTTTCAAGCTCAAAAAACAACATCTTATGCCTTAAATGTTGATAAAATTCAACACACCCGATATTAGTATGTACTAAGTGTTCATATAAATATTTTAGTAGCTTTGGCAATAAATTTGATGATGCTTTTTGGAGATTAAAACTGCAGTACCTAAAGTAATAACTTATTGGACCATTGTTGTAAAAAACGCAGTAACATAAACTTTCAAGAAAATACACTAAATGACTGTTTATTTCAGGCTAATAATGAATTAACTTAGTGTTTCAATAACAGAAAGGATAAACATGTTTTAAGTTATTCAAGTTCATAACCTTTTCCTTAAAATCTTCTGATCTTTCGGTCTCGATGAAAACTGTTCCCATCAAAAGCATTTTAAATATACTATTTCCCTTTTCGAAGAAAAAGTTTTATATCGAACCGACGTCCGAGAGACGTATAGTACGAGAGCTAGCAACGTCGAAAAAACAAGCATTTCAGGTGGGCCAGTTTTAGGATATGCTATCTCTCTCACTCTCCCGGACATCATAAGGGCTGTCTGGCTGGCGGTGGTGGTTGCGTTCCTCAGTGCGCATCCTACTAATACAAGTAAAAAATTGATTTTTCAAATCATTTTAGGACGTTTTATTTTTTATTGTTATTTTTAGTGAACTTTTTGGAACATAAATCTATTATTGCCAGACATTTTTATAGTTGTTTAAGCTGTGCCAGACGCTAATTTTGATTTTAAAAGCTCAAGTGTTGCCCAAATTATCAGCTCATTACAAGTATTGCCACATGGTATTGCGCAATGAATGACGATGACGTAATTACAATGATCGGTGAATTGACACCTGAGCTGGTAATTTGGGCAACACTTGAGCTTTCAAAATCAAAATTAGCGTCTGGCACAGCTTAAACAACTATAAAAATGTCTGGCAATAATTGATTTATGTTGCAAAAAGTTCGCTAAAAATAACAATAAAAAAATAAAACGTCCTAAAATGATTTGAAAAATCAATTTTTTACTTGTATTAGTAGGATGCGCACTGATGAACGCAACCACTACCGCCAGCCAGATAGCCTGTATGATGTCCGGGAGAGTGAGAGAGATAGCATATCTTAAAACTGGCCCACCTGAAATTCTCTCTCAAAAACGTTGCTAGCTCTTAGACTAGTAGGAGAAAATAAATTAAGTCAAACTACACAATTTCAAATGAATACCCTGAAGAGCTTAAATCTCCCTCATCTATTTCAAATCGTGGTCGATTCAACAATCGATTGCAAGCGGCGGGAAAGCAAGTACTTGGTAAAGTAAAAGGAGACCAAGGGGCTGGGGAGCCCAGTCGGTTAAGCACTCGCTTATCATGCGGAAGGTCCCAGGTTCGGGTCCGGGCATCGCCAAAATAGCTGCCGAACTATAAACGGCCCGTGCAGCCCAAAAATGTCCGACGAATAATACCCCGTGTAAGGGAGTGCACGTTAAATATCCTTCAAAGTCCTAACGCTGCGTACGATGTCGCCCTTAACGGTTACGTTGGGTGCCTATTCAGGTGTTGGCTCGTCACCTGACTGTGGTTCTAAAATACGACGCCCGTCGCCAATAGCCCTCGTGTAGCTCTAGTGCGACGATAATTTAAAACCTAACCTAAAAGGAGACCAAAGAAAAAGACCAAAGAAAGGAAATGCTGTCAAGTCAAGAACCAATGCAAAAACAGGTTAGCAAAGTAAAAGTCATTGATCTTTTTAATATTAAGACCAAACGAGGCTTGACGAATTATTTGCCGGTAACTGTCATCTTCACCTGTGCAGGCAAATACATTTTAGAAAGCGAAAGCGCTGTGAATATGCGGCTAATGATAGTATATATTTCAAGATTGGTAATGATCTAATAGTCTGTCGATCTATGTAAGGAAAGGCGATTAAAAAGTTAAATATTCCTTGCTAATCTCGCAATATGTACTTTTCTGATAAGTATTTGAACTAGACAGGAAGTTGTTGTCTGATTATCACAGGAAGCTATATAAGGCATTATAGATTAACATATTCTACATTTTAAACTTTATCATTATCACCTATTTCAGCATCAAAATGTACCACAGCACAAAAGTTAGGAGCATTTAAAAAGTATTTTTAAAAAAATCATTAAAACTCTGACACTCTGGGCAGGACGGATATTACATCTCGGGGAGCTTCTCTGGCCTTATAAGTTGAGTAGGCAGGTATAAGCGATGAATGTACTTGAATGAATTTTTCTTCTGTGTAAAACACCCAGTTACATTTCGGTTTAAAAAGATTTTTAGATAAGATTTTTAAAAAAAAAATTAGTTGAGTTGAACTATCTGTCACATTTAGAGCTATACGGCGACTGGCATCTTAATATAGAACCATAGTCAAGTGACAATCCAACACCTTAGTCCAACGCAACATTTGTAAAGAGCGCCAACGTAAGCAGAGCATGGATTTTGGAGCGTATTGACCCCATTAATGACAGCTTTGTGAATGACATTAACACCTTCATTTCCGTATAGAAACGCCGATTTAAGTTGTGTTTTTTAAATTCTACTTTAGAATAACTAAATGCGTCGTAGATAAATTGTTCAGGACTATGGACTTCATTTATCTGACATTTTGTTTATTTACATAAATTTGGGTGGAAAGACCATTTTAGATTGACAAATTTACTCGCTAATAGTCTTAAATGGGTTAAGAAACTTCATGATTGTATGTGTGTTGGCGAGAGGGGGGGGGGGGGGGAAGGGGGTAGTTGAATCAACGTCGAGCTAGTGCTACACGAGGGCTAAAAGTGACATGAGGACTAAGAATGTCAAAATCTTAAAGTAATTTTGCCTGTGTGGGAGCGAAGTCATTTTTTTAATCTCAGGAGGAAGCCATTTGTTGGCAGAAATAAAAATAGATAATCGACTTAATTACACTCTTAAAACAAAAGAGGGAAATCCACTCCATTGCATTTTCGACACTGAAAAGGAGTGAAAATTAACTCCTAAATCACACCTAATCACCTTATAAACGTTCGTTTGTTGTTAAGATTGTTGGAGGTTTAGCAAAACAAATAATTGAAATCCACTCCTATAGGGGAAGTGCATTTTCTGCACCGAAAAGAGTGAAAATTAACTCAGACTGATTAAAATCGCTCGTTTGTTTTAAAAGTGTACGTTTTACGTTACAAATATGTTTGAAAAGTAGATAGTTTCTTTACTATAACTGGTAGCGAGAGTCGCCTAGGTGGTGCCACATAAGAATGGCTCTCAGTTCTGGGGAATATGCCGAGTCTGCAAAAGACTTGACTGCCAATATTGCAGCCCCATTATATAAAAAAAAAGTTTCTTTACTATTATTTTTTTCGGGGTTGGGGAGTGGATTATATATGCAAATCAACGTCGAGCCAGAGAGCTACAAGGGACATCAGGATTTTGGATGTCAAAACTTTTAAGCTTGTGTTGAAGAAAAGTCACTCTCTCCGAAGCTCAGGAAGCCATTTGAATCAGAATAATAAGTCAGGGCGCCCGATAACGCCGCTTCCTGCGATCCAGCCACGTGAGGCAACTATTTCCTCCGAATAATTAGGAAGTGCAACAGCAGCGTAAGAAATATTTGGAAAAAAAAAGAGAGAGAACGCCGACTGTGTAGAACAATTATGCGGTGGATAACAGTAGTGCTGCAGCTCCTCATCGGATGCGTAGTCTTACATCAAGGTAAGATATCGCACGATACACGCAAACAGGCTCGGATCCAGGAGAGGTCAAGGGGTCAACTGACCAACCTGTCGCATTTTGTTGACAAAATAATTTTTTAAACCCCTTCCTGCTCAAAGCTCTTATCCCAGGGGTTCCCAACATTATAGCACCTGCGTACCACTTGACTTTTGGAGAAATTTTGGCGTACCACCAGGCCTAAATATTTTAATAAACGTATAATATTTACTCTTCTAAAAGTGTTCAAAGGTTTTTTTTTCAGCAAAATTCATAAGAAAACCTCGTATTTAATTGTTATATATTTGTTTATTTATAACATTTTTATAATAAAGAAGAAATAAAAATATTAAAATGGCATTAATTTACAGTTTTGTTTATTAATTAGAGGTCTAAAAACATACAAATAAAAAATTGTACAAACACAGCAAAATCCGATCCAGAAGTTAAAGATTTCCCTTTTTAAAATAATATGAATGTTTAAAATAATGAGTAATATGTTTGCGTGCTCACTGCAGTACATGCGTACAGAAGCTAGTAAAAGCATCATGTTGCTCACATCACTCACGCGTACCACCGGAAATATTCCCGCGTACCACCAGTAGTACGCGTACCACCGGTTGGGAACCTCTGTCTTAGCCCATTGAATGGATGTCTGCTTCGTTGAGTTTTTGAAATCCCATATAGTATAGAGCCTATAGAGATAGAGATATTTATTGGTTAATGGTTAGGTTCGACACATGAATTTATTTGTTCACACTGGCTTCGTGAGGAGGCAAAAACTTACTTTCTCCATTAAATTTTCTTGACCCCCTGTCAAATTTTTCAGGATTCGCCCCTGCTAGGAAAATTGACGTATTGTTAACCTATCAAATTTTTTTCCTATTATCAGAGCTAATTAACCTTCTAGTTCACGGTACTTATAAGTATCCCTTATAAGGTCGCTGTTTTCCTTTTCATTTAGAGAAAATTGATTATGGAGGAGAAATGTAGTTTAGTCTGAATCCGCTAAATAAAATCCCATTACACAGGTATGTTACAAATTTCTGAATCTGAATATTCATTTGCTGTTGTTCTAATTGGGACTTAAGGTGTCATTATTGGGAATCGGGCGTATTTTTAATAAATCTTATAACTAATTTACAAAGAAACCATTATCAAGCAATATATTCAATATCAGTCGAAAATACGTGTTTTCTGCTTTTTAAAACACTCCATTTTTTAATATTTAGAGTAATTTTACTTTTACAATGTATTATGTATTATATTCACTTTTCTCTAATGAAGGTCAGCACACCAAGAAAATACAAATTTCCTTCGAAATGGCATACAGCACGTTTTTTTTTTTTTTTTTGCACTATCTACTCTAAAATAGTTTATTAACTGTTTTCTTCACAGACATATTATAGCACTATCTCTCTATTAAAAATTGAACTTTTAACGATTTAATGATGTCCATATTGCGAGCACAGTCCATATAGAGTAAAAGTACGAACTAATGTATAGATTCTGTATGATTTATTTTACAGGTGAATGCTGTACCCAGGGATGGCTGGCTTTCGAGAATCAATGTATACTGATCGCAGGAAGGCCGCTTTTAGTATATTGGGGAGCAGTAATGCAATGTTATGCAAGAAATAGTTTGGTGGTTGCCGTTTCGTCAGAATCAATGCGGAAGTTTCTGGAAGTGCATACAAGTTCAGGTGAGTTCTACTTCTTGACCCTCTAATGCATACTGTTGCCATATGGCAACAAGCAACATAATCCACTTTATTCTATTACTGTAGAGCTCCCTTCCGACAAATCTGTGTTTTTTCATCTATTACATTCTATTTTGAAGTTTTAGTTACTAATAACCCTCATAGATGACAGTAGTAAGAGTGTATTCAAAATTAAAGAGTGAGGTTATTAACTGTTGTGAAATTACGTTTTTGGCAGTATTCAAAGTATAATATTATTGGTACTAAATACAAATAAATTTTTTTGAAAAATTAATTATAGTTAAAGAGTGTTATTTTGAAGTATATTTAGTAGTTTTCTAGTCATTATTATCAAAATTGGAATTTGGTTTTTGTCACATGGAATTTGTTTTAAAAATTGAAATTATTTCAATTCTAATGCAGTTAATTTTTGTTCAGCATTTTTCGCATACTGTATGAGTAATAAAGATAGATATATCTTTTTTCGGGATAGAAATAATCATGTGCATTAGAGGGTTAAATGAGTCCGGCTTGCTAGAGATTGATCCTCCACTGGAGAATGAGGGTGCGGATCCCACACATTCATTCTCCAATGATCAGTTTTGCCATGCTTTGCCCTACTAAAAATGATCCATAGAGATCAATACAAAAATCTATTGACATAAGTACAGCTTTATTGATGTGTACTTACTTCTAAGGATGTCTCTATTGTTATCAGTAGAAGCTATTGATATCTGTTACCTACTGATAATATTTCGTATTGATATCAATAGAGCTCTAACGACACCAGTATAGAAAATATCAGTAAGCTACTGATCTCAAATTACATCAATAGGTCTGCACTGATATCTATAGAGATCAGTAGAGATTTGCATGGATATCAATAGAGATCAGTAGAGATTTGTATAGATATCAATAGAGATTGCTATTGGTACCAGTAGGCCATTTCCACATAAAAAATTTCTATTGATCTCTACTGACCATTTTTAGTAGGGTGCCATGTTATCAAATTTCCACCAAGTATGGGAATAATCGTAACATCAATTTGAAACAAAATTGAAAATAAAATGAAATACGGTTATTTAATTATTAATTGATAAGGTTTGAAATAGTGTCGCCATCTGCTGTATATTTTTGGAATTTTAAAACTTCAAAAATATACAATGAAGTGACTAGATAAAATTTTCGTTTCAAATTTGTTTCATTTCGATATTATGTTGATTCTCGTACCAGGGGAAAAAGGGCTAACATAGCAAAGCAAAACTTCTGCAGAAGTTGTAATTCAAAACTAGTTCACTTAAGTCCTATCCCTTTTAATGGCGTCCGAGATCGAGTTTGATCCCTCACTAGAGAATGAGGGTTCGGATCCAACACATTACCATCCTCCAAAGATCAGTTTTGGGCTGGGAAAATAAATTCATTTAATCACAGACTTTGCCTATGCATTAGTTTTGGAATCACAACTTTCGTAGAAGTATTGCTTTGCTATGTCAGCACTTTTACCTCAGGTATGTTAATCAATATAACATCGAAATGAAACAAATTTGAAATGAAAATGTTATCTAATCGTCATTTAATTATATATTTTAAAAGTTTAAAATGTTAAAATCTACAGCAGATGGCGACGCTATTTTAAAACTGTATCAATCAATAGTTACCGGTTATAACCGGTAATAAATTTCTTTTCAATCTAGTTTTAAATTGACGTTATGATGATTAACATACAGTCCTGCTCAAAAGTTTAGGCACAGACGCAATTCATGAAAAAAATCGTCAATGTTACTATTTTTCAGTATTTCTTTTTAAAATATATATTCTTTAGGCAGCATGAAAAATAATAGGGTGACAATTTTTGCCAAAAAATATAAATAAATTTGACTTCCATCAACAAATGAAAAATGTCCATACTTTCCTTGCCACAAAAGTATAGGCACAAGTTTCAGTTTTATGCAAATTCTTTGCAAGAAGTGATAGCGTCATCAAAGGGGAGGGATTTTAAGTTGATTTAAAAGGTTGAAGGTAATTTTCAATGCTTAGAACCATTCTGAAGTCAATAGAATTTTCATACGAAGAGATTTTAAGAATATGGACATTTCAATTCAGAGGTAAATCTGTTTCAGATATTTCTACTAAATGAAAGCGATCGAAACGAGGTATTTATGGAGTGCTAGCACATGGCGATCAATACCCACCAAAATCCCGGTCTGGAAGACCTCGAATCACCAGCAAACGAGAGGACAGATAAACAAAAAAATTGGCTTCAGACGAACATTGCTCTTCAAATCGAATTAAAATCCCAATTGTGGCTAAATTTTCACATAAACCTATCAGGATTTGAGTCAATGAATCTGAATACTTGATAAAATCCAAGCTGCAACGCAAGCCCAGCTTGCTATCTCATCATAAAGATGCAAGACTGCAATGGATAGCTGTAAGACATGTGTTGTTGAGTCCATTGCAGTCTTCCATCTTTATGATGAGATAGCAAGCTAGGTTTGCGCTTCAGCTTGGATTTTATCAAGTATAAAGATTCATTGCTTCACCTCCTGATAGGTTTACGTGAAAAGTAAGCTCCAATTGGGATTTTAATTTGATTTGAAGAGCAATGTTTGTCTGAAGCCAATTTTCGTATTTGTCTGTCCTCTCGTTTGCTGATGATTCGAGGTCTTCCAGACCGAGATTTTGGTAGATATCAAATCGCCGCGTGCTAGCATCCTATAAATACCTCGTTTCGAACGCTTTCATTTAGTAGAAATATCTGAAACAGATATACCTCTGAATTTTAATGTCCATATTCTTAAAATCTCTTCGTACGAAAATTCTATTGACTTCAGAATGGTTCTAAGCATTGAAAATTACCTTCAACCTTTTAAATCAACTTAAAATCCCTCCCCTTTGATGACGCTATCACTTCTTGCAAAGAATTTACATAAAACTGAAACTTGTGCCTATACTTTTGTGGCAAGGAAAGTATGGACATTTTTCATTTGTTGATGGAAGTCAAATTTATTTATATTTTTTGGCAAAAATTGTCACCCTATTATTTTTCATGCTGCCTAAAGAATATATATTTTAAAAAGAAATACTGAAAAATAGTAACATTGACGATTTTTTTCATGAATTGCGTCTGTGCCTAAACTTTTGAGCAGGACTGTACCTGGTGAAAATGGGATAACATGGCAAAGCATTCTTTTACAAAAGTTATGATTTCAAAACTAATGCATTAGCTCTATATGGGACTGACAGTCTCTCTCAAATCTTCCTCATAATTCCTCCATTCCTTATGTATTCAAGTTGCTAAATATAGCTTTTTTTAGATTTTAACTAAAAAAAGTTATATTTAGCAACTTGAATACATAAACAAGCATTGAAAGTATGGGGAACTTTTAGGTGGAAGCTTTATTTTCTCGCCAAATAAGTTCTCAATTTAAGACCCCCCCCCCCTTAAAAAAAACCCTGTCTAAATGAACAAAATTTATTTTTGGGAACAAAATTACATGCATTCGTTGGCTTAAATAGGAGGTTACATGAAAACTTAGTAGATAAAAACGATAGTAGAAGAAACTACGAGAAAAAGTTTCTCAAAAGTTCCATGGTTAGTCAACTGACCGAAGTTTCCAAATAACTGCCACAAATCGACTAAATGTGGTTCTTGGATCAAAGTTGATGTTTTAGGTTCAAATAAATGTACTTGATTAAAGGTGAGCTCTATATTGTTGTCCAGTGCGAAGGTCGAGTGCTAAATTGTAAGTCTGTTTTACATTTTATTGTACAAACCTTTTCTTGTTTGATTAAATTAATTCTACATAAATACACAATGATTATACATGATTCTACATAAATAGTATTTTGTAGGTTTTCAAAGGAAATTCTGGGTTAATTTAAAATCTGAAGAACCAACAGGAATACTACCTAGTATGCCAGAAGAATGTCACTATTTTGAAGATGGAGTGAGTATATTCAATATATTAATAATACAGAGGGCTCCGAATACAAGTGAACCAAGTCCATAAAAAAGCATTTTATATGGTAACATCTCTATACAATTCCAATGGGGAAACGTTTGACCCTGTTTTATAAAAAAAGAATACGACACGTACTCACGAAAACTTACCAAAAAAATACAGAAGATGATTATTTTGCTATTGGAATAATTATAAGCATAATTTTAAAGGCATTAATTAGTTATAATTAAAATAAATAAATAAATAAATAAATGAATGAATGAATGAATGAATGAATGAATGAATGAATGAATGAATGAATGAATGAATGAATAAATAAATAAATAAATAAATAAATAAATAAATAAATAAATAAATAAAAAAATAAATAAATAAATAAATAAATAAATAAATAAATAAATAAATAAATAAATAAATAAATAAATAAATAAATAAATAAATAAATAAATAAATAAATAAATAAATACGTGTTTTAATCATTTCGGGAAAATGATATGCTAGGGATATGATTTTTAGGATTCACAAAAACCCAATATAAATTATTAACAAAATGCATTAAGTCAATATTTTGTAAATAATAAATTAAGCACTTTGCCAATGGAAAAATGGGGTTTTCCTTTTTAAAATTCTTTTTTAACGCATCTGTAAACAACACGGGTCAATTTCGCATGCTTAATTTAACAATAGTGCTATTATAAGCTTAACAAGTTTCGTAACGCTTAGTAAGTTAAATATTCCCTAGTTCATAATCATCAGATATTTTAAGAATCTCCAACTCAATTAATCTGCTTTTGCACAAAGTCTTCAATGATGCATCTCCCAGATACGCGTTCCGCTCTTAACCGAATCCTAAATCTGTAATTTCATACCAAACATCTTTTTATTAAAACCAAGCTTAGTATCTATATTATATTTAATTATTTTTATTAACATTTTTAGGTGGTGCACCAAGTAGATTGCGACGAGCGTTATTTCTTTGCCGCAAAAATTTGCAGCCGTCCGAAACCCACGCACGATCCGATTGAAAACTGCCTTCAAGGTTCTACCCAGGTAGCCACAATCTATGTGTTTTTTTATATATGGTGGGTGTTCTTTTGAAAAACAGAGGTGAAAGAACGTATAAATAATAATAATAATAATAATAATAATAATAATAATAATAATAATAATAATAATAATAATAATAATAATAATAATAATAATAATAATAATAATAATAATAAAAATAATAATAATGATGATGATGATGATGATGATGATGATGATGATGGTGATGATGATGATGATGATGGTGATGGTGATGATGATGATGATGATAGTGATGATGATTGTAATGATAATAAAATAATAATAATAATAATAATAAAATAATAATAATAGCAACAACAATAACAACAATAATAATTACAATAATAGAATTATAAAAATATTATTAATTATAATAATGATGGTAATAATAATAATAATAATAATAATAATAATAATAATAATAATAATAATAATAATAATAATAATAATAATAATAATAATAATAATAATAATAACAATAATAATAACAATAACAATAACAATAATAATAATAATAATAATAATAATAATAATAATAATAATAATAATAATAATAATAATAATGAAATAATAACAATAATAGTAATAATAATAATAATGATAAAATTATTAATAATAATAATGATGATGATGATGATGACAGTAATGATGATGTTGTGGATGATGATGATGATGACAGTAATGATGATGTTGTGGATGATGATGATGATAATGATGATGAAATTAATAATAATAATAATAACAACTAAGACGGCTAACATTATTGTTATATTATTATTATTAATAATGATGATGACAGTAATGATGATGATAATAATAATAATATCTAAGACGGCTAACATTATTGTAATATTATTAATCATAGTAATAATGACGATTATTATTAATATTTAATAATAAAATAATAATGACGTTGGTGAAAATGAGCTGAAATGAAGGTGATAAAATTAAAGACTAGAAAGAAACCAATCATCAATGAATCTTTAAAGCTTTCTAAACTAATGAAATTAAAGAAATATTGAAAAAAAAAATGTAAAATTTTATATCAAATTAAAATAAAATCCAAAAAATGAAAAACAAATTTATCTAGTGCAAATTTCGTAAGCATGTGTATCTCAAATACTCTACTTTCTTCGAGGCTATTATTAAAAAAGGGTTATTATTTTTTTCACGGATTATGAAAATATATACTTTAGGCATATTTTTTGCACATGTAATTAAAACTCAGTCTAATAAATGATTTAATCGCTAGTAACTCACCGCCATAGGGCGAAATCCCCTTACGCGGCTTCACTATAATATAATATCTGATATTCTAGTAGATATTCTGTAGATGGTCAATGGTATCGAAAAAAGGTCCTTAAAAATCCTTATCCTTAAAAATTTTAAGTCGTTCTTTTTTGTTGAATATCAAAACCTAGGAATACACTTAAAAATTCATTATATTTCTGCAATAAAAAAATTCCCTAGAAAATTAGTCTTTAAAATGGAAATATAAAACGTTATCACGCATTGATTGGGAGCAGGGATTGGAAAGTTAGCACTGAGGTGGATATTACTTTTTTTATGCCGCCCCGGTGGAGCAATCGTCAGGACGCTAGCCTTTGGAATTGCTGGGGTCGGGTTCGAATCCCGGTCAGGCATGGATGTTTGTGACAGTCAATAAATGTTGTTATTTGTCTTGTGTTATTCATTTCTTTGTGACTGTAAAATTCTTTCTGTGTCTGTCCCACTTGACGAAAGCTTATAAGCGGTTCTCTGAACAAGCACACAAGCTGGAATATACATGTATCATACCATACTTTTTTATTACCATTATGTATTGAACCATTATGTATTGAGACACGTGTTTCCATGTTGTAGCATTCTTTCGTTGGAGAGTGGACTGGTCGCTGCGTCTTCCGGACCCCCGCTGCCTCCGCCTACGGGGACGCTCGTTCGAACTGTGCCGGGCATGGTGGACGCTTTATGACTCTGCCAGAAGTGTGAGTTTTTATTTTTAATGTCTTATCTAGCAAGTTAATGACCAGAATCATAAAAAAGCTCATGGGATATTTACATAATTGAAAACATTGATTGTAAAGAATACACTCTTAAAACAAACACTCCGAATTTAACTCAGTCTGAGTGGATTTCACTCCTCCAGACTGGAAAATGCACTTCTCCTTTTGGAGTGGATCCTTTGTGTGTTAAACCTCCGACAGGATCACTCCAAACGAGTGATTTTAACTCAGTGTGAGAAAATATGCATGCCTTTAGGGTGTCGAAAATGCACTTCTCCAACTGGAGTGGATTTCACTCTTTTGTTTTAAGAGTGTACATTACTATAAACATGTCGATCTAAACAATTTTACCTGTGATAGATCCGACTTTTTCAAGTGGAGTAGTTTTTAGAATTATTTACTCGATTTGCGAGTGCTCAATTTTAGAAAAGAAAGATGGCTAGAAAACCTTATTATGACGTCTAACAAGTACTGTAAACTCGTGTACCAAATTTGAAGTCTGTATATGTCTTTTCAATTTGCAGTAATGCCTTTAAAATAAAAACTTTATATTTTAACTTTACCTTAACCTACCATTTTGCCAATATCCTGCTTTCTTGAAAGCCTTACTATGACGTTATAAAGGTTATTGTAAATCGCAAATCAAATTTGAAGTCTATAGCTGCTTTAGTTCGAGCTGTAGAGTGATTTCAGACAGTCAGTCGAATATCCCGTGTCTTTTTAAATGTTTTATGATGATGATGGTAGTTATATTATACTAGATCTACGCTTATTACTAATGTATATTATTTATTTAGACTTAAGATAGCCCAATTACATTCGGGGTAAATGGCAAACCAGTGTGTCTTATTAAAGTGTTTCGCCGTCATGATATTTCATTGTTAAATTCCAAAAAGAAGCATGATTAATAAGTTTAGTTTCCTTGAGTATGTTACAATATTACGAAAAATTATATATTGTTGAAAGCATTTAGGCGGTTTTACAATTTTTCAGTTGGGTTGGTGAAGATTCAAATCAGCTGGTAATGAAAAATTAAGGAATAGCTAAAAAAATTGTCTATGAAATTGTAAGCTGGACTTATTGCTATTATTTTCTTTTTTAGGAATTTATTAGAGATAATTAATTAGGATTATTAGAGATTAGTATTGCCTCTATACAGAGGCAAGAGGGTTACATATTGTTAAACCTCAGGAAGGCACATTAACCTAAACTGGCACGAAAAGTCGGTTTAGGTCAGATAAAAAAAATACCACAAAATGCTGCTTTTAAAGGGTCTGATGGTTTGGAAATTGTTTAAGACAGACTTACGGAATGTTCAAAACCCACTTTTATCAGAATTAAACATCTTCCAAAACGTGTAAAAGCACAATATGTCCATGGATTTTGTGGATTTTTGCCCTTTTATCGCAATTCTAGCATTTCCCTTTTATATCTTATTGGTGGATAATTAAAAGCAAAAAGTATCATTACTTTCGTAAAATTTATTAATCTAACAGTAAATAAATCAAACACAAACCCCTACATGAAGATAGGACGTCCTAGTGCTAAAATGATTAATACATATTGCAAAAATAATCCTTATTATGCGAAATCACACTTGACTAGACGCGTTTATCAATCAGATACAAAGTTATTTATTCATTTTGTTCGAAGTACACTCTAAAAAATGAATGCTCAAAAACGACGAAATTTTCCTTAATTTTGACAATTCGTTTACTGGCAAATGCTCCGAGTTTTCGTTTCCTCAAAGTGAGGAAATTTGTATCGTCATTTTTAAGAGGATTTGAATGTTGTCTAATCTAAGGAAATATTTCGTCATTTTTGAGCATGTGAGTACAACAATGAGATTCAGTTTCCTCAAAATCAAGATACAGAATCGTCAAATCACCATTGTAAAAGCGAGGATTCACGTTTACTCAAAAATCACGTGATAGTTTGACGAAACAATCCTCAAAATTAACGAAATGAGGCTTGAGGATTCATGAATCGTCAAAAATGAAAGTGTTATTTCTGAGAGTGTAGAGAGTCAAAGTTAAGGCTATAAGTGTATCAAAGCAAGCATTAGAAATACGGAAAAGTCTTGCTCTGATTCAGGTACATTAAGCTAAACACTCTAATGTATAGTTTAGATTAACACGCCTTCCCAATGGTTAACTATTTTTAATTTTTTTCTTTAACATCTTTTAACATTTAACATTTTTCATAATATAAATCAAGCTTTGAAACCATATTTCTTTAACCTATGTCCGACAGAATGCCTACACGTAACTGTATAAACTATTATTTTTTAAAAATAGAATTCAAGATGGATTAAATGATTATAATAAACACCACGTAATGATGAACGACGGATTAAAATACTGGACAGACCTGAAAACGAATGGGACCTCCATTGATCCAATATGGGATATATACATCCAAAGAAATGCGACAAACTTTGTGAGAGGTAAACTATCAATCAGATATCAATTATTTGTTCTAATTTTGTTATAGATTTGGGATCAAAATCTTTTTTTGCATATAGTTTCTATTCGGATCTAGTTTTGCACCCTGAAAACTGTATGTTTTTTTACCTACATACATGTATTAATATTAAAGTCGTAGATACTGTAAGGTTAGTTTTTTATTCATATAAAATGATTTTTTTTTTGACATTTCCAGGAACCCAAGATTCTCCAGTACCAATCCAGAATTATTTTAACAGTGTACGGGGACATTTTGCACTGATTTATTTAAACCGGTCTTTGATATTTAATAGCCGTTTGGTTATGAGACTGATAGGTTTAATATATGAAGAGTACAAGGGAAAAACCACTTGATTTCGTAGAAGGCTTTCCTCAGTAGGACTCTTTGACAATGATAGCGAGAAATCGCCTAAACTGATATAAAGAAACCGGTTACTCGCTTTGTTGTTCTTTCGCGGCAACCCTGATTCACGCCAGAGATCTGAGGACACGAGTAACACGTTTGTACCGCGATTGAAGAACCGAAAGAAAAACCGGTTTCCTGTCGCCGATGTCCGCCAAGTAGACACATAAGTTAAGACAAAAAAATCAAATGGTTCATCCCGTGTATCGCATATATACTTCTTATCTTCTACAATATATCCGAAAAAACAACTCCAAAAAAACTCTTAAGCATATTTTAGTGTATAGTAAGAATTATTGGCCTGCATAACAAATTATCCTAATTTCAAAATTTACAAATTCATGAAATGTTCTCTTTCTAGGTAAAGGCGAATGCGTCACAGTCAGTTACCGCTTTAATAACACCCAGAACGTAATACTTTTGCACCAAACCGATTGCAGCGACCATGCCTATGCAATGTGCTCAACTGAATTTTCTGGTACTACACACGCTATTACGAGTGATGCATACTCAACTATATCTACGATGCATCAACCATATTCAACACATGCTACCACGAATGAACATTTTTCAACAAGGGTTACTGCAGACCAACCACATCCAAGCCAGTCTACTACGCACCAGCTAGATTCCTCAATAGCCACTACACAGCAATCAGATGTACCATTCCGTCGTACTACTCAAGGGGAGGCGACCGGATCCTGTCCCATCGGGCATAATTGGAAAGTGTATAAAGGCAACTGCTTTTGGGTAATGATATTTTTTATATGATATGACTTAAGCCACGGCCTACTCAACTACTAAGACCGAAGAAGCTCTCGCAAACAAGCTCACGGACGGAAATTTTGATGCCATAGTTTCGAGTGACGTTATTCCGAAGATGAAGAAAACCTGTCTCGAAACCTGTTCGGAACCACTCGTTCACGGCCGACCACAATTTTGGGGTTCCGAATACGTCGGGACTAGTTTCTCGATCTTCGGCACTCAGAACAGTGACGTCAAAAATTCCGTCTACGCTTATGTTTGGGAGAGCTTCTCTGCCCCTCAAAAACTTATATTTTTAACTACACTGCTCAAAACATTTAGGGGAACACATGGGCCCCTTTAAACCCTTTCATCACCAATGATTCCATTTGGTATCATAAGCTTCCAATTCTTTTTCTCAATAAGTTGAGCTCGCACTTATTTATCGTTAGAAGGAAGAATTGTGTCTTTTAAAGAATTAAATAATACTTGTTTTAATTAAATGAAAAAAAGAAAAACATGGCAAAATAAAATTCACTCCCAAAAAAATTTTATGAAATACATTGACCCTAAATTTTTCACAATTGCATTCTTAGAAGTTTAAAAAATGATTTTACCTTTGTCTACGAATAAAGTTTTGAAAAAGTTAATGTAATAATTTATTCAAAAGTAATGATTCCAATATTTCCACTCTTAAATTGTAGTTAAAAATTTAAGATAATTTCCCCTGTTTTTTACCATTTCATTCTGGATGCATAATGAATCTATTTCACAAATTTTAAATTTCTATAATGAAAAATAAGAAGTTGGAATTGAAAGGGTAAACAAAAGTACGCATAGGGCTCAACTAATTCTATTGAGCAGAGTATAATTGAACTTCAGAATTCAAGTTACCTTTTTCACATATCTTTAATATTGCTTATTAATATCTTTAGAATCCCAGCGGCTACACTTTGTCAATCCAATCGCTCCCACAGAAAATGTTTAGTCACCACATATTTTTAAAAAAGACCTTAAAACCTGTCTCATCACCGATCAGTGGTGGATCTAGGATTTTCTGGGGGTAGGGGGGAGGGTGTTGCGCACCAAAAACTTGCCTGAAAACCCAACTATACTATCACAAAAGCTAAACGCCAACTACAAATAAGTTTTAATTAATATTATTTGTAATTAACATTATTTTATTTTTGAATTACATTAATTTATTTTTTGATTTACATTATTTTTATTATTTTTTTTAAATTTAATTCTCCATGGTAAATATATTTTTTTACTGGAATTTTTTTAAAAACTAATTACTATTTATAAACTTACATTAGTTTTTACTTTACCTAACTAATGTTTATATTATTAAATAGATTAGTGATGAATAACTTTTAAGAAATAAGAGCAATAAATAGGGAAAAATCAAGTAATGGGAATCAGATGATGAAATGCTCTTGTTTTCACTTTTCTATGTACTGATGTGATTGCATTGGTTGCTTTGGTTTCACTCTCAAAATGACCGAAATCGATGAAATAGATGATATTCTATGCAAGCTTTCTTTAACAAATGTTTTGAACAAGCAAAAACTGATCAAGAAGTTGGAACTAAGAAGCTAACTTATAAAAAAGGCAAACAATGACGGTATATCTTGAAAATAACATAGTAATTTGAAGTAACTAACTATTAAATTAAATACGACATGCGAAAGCTCACCACTGATTTATGGGTATCTTCCAAAGTATAAAAGTTTTGATTTAAATGTAGTAAATTTGGTCACACGTATTGCCAATGAAATCGAGTCCATTATGCAGATATAGAGTGGAGGCCATACAAAACGCTTGAATAAAACCACCATTGACGATGAGTGATGAATCTTCAGGATTTTTTACCATAATATATGTAAATTATGCAATAATAACTACTTTTTGAAAAATTGATGAAGTTTAGAAGTTATACCTTGTTGAAGTATTTAACTTTTCAAAAGCTATGATTTATATTTAAATATAACTCATAGCTTTTGAAAAGTTATCTTTGCTTTTGAAAAGTTACATAACTCCTATCTTTTAAAAGTTTATATTGATCTGTTGAATATTTATGAATATTTGAAAGTAATGCTTGGTTAGGATTTGGATGTGTGAATTGAATTTTGCAGGAAACTTCTTTTGAAACGAGTCGAATGTCCTGGGACGATGCTCGAATTCATTGCCAAGCTTATGGCGGAGATTTAGCAAGCTTCCATAGTAAAGACGAAGAAATGATTGGCCTCAGGTTAGAATGATTCATTTGAATATCAACCAATAACTTTTTTTATGCTACAATATACAGCATTACATCGTTTTATATTACACCATCGAGTTTAGAACAAGATATACAGTGGTGGCCAAAAGTGTGAACACCTTTTGAAAGTTTCATGTGTTTCAACTGTTACCTGGGTTCTTGCATCGATTAAATTTCGTTTAAATACAAACATTTAAATATTAAGTTGAAAGTAATTTAATGTAGAATTCCATTAAAAACAGAATTAAAGTATCTGTATTACAAATAAAGTTATGCTCATTTTAGTTGAACAAACAAGCACAACCAATGGATTATCTTATGCTGAAATTGCAATAAAAGTTGGTGGTTCAATGACTTGCAAAACTAAGACAGATCACACTATTATTTGCATAACTTATTCGCAATACAGATATTGTAATACTGTATTTATTGTTAATTCTACATTAAATTACTTTGATGATGATGATGTTGTGTCCATGGGTATAGATTATATATGACCAAAGGTCTCATAGATGGCTTCAGCGATCTGCACACAGTGGTCCTCATAAAGGTTAAATTACTTGTAATTTGATATACAATTGTTTACAGAATATATTAATTGTATATCAAATTAACTTCACAAATTTGAAAAACATGAAACTTTTCAAAAAGTGTCCACACTTTTGGCCACCACTGTAGATGCTGCCCGGAAAATACCAATACACTCTTAAAACGAACGAGCGATTTTAACTCCGTCTGATTAATTTTCACTCCTCCAGTCTGGAAAATGCACTTCTCCTTTTGGAGTGGATCCTTTGTGTGTTAAACCTCCGACAGGATCACTCCAAACGAGTGATTTTAACTCAGTCTGAGTTAATATTCATTCCTTTCCAGTGTCGAAAATGCACTTCTCCAACTGGAGTGGATTTCACTCTTTTGTTTTAAGAGTGTACAAGGCCGGTTTGACAAGTGAAGTTATCGATATCCTCGTACACTCCTTGCCAACATAACTTGGGTAAAAACAAACAGTAAAAACGCATAGGGAAAATCGCGGTTGGTCCGTTAGTTGGAAGCTCTTGTAAGATAATAATTGCATACAAAATCATCTGAATACAATTTAATCAAAATACACTTTTCATTCCGATGAAATTGCCAAATTTTCTCAAATATTATTCAAATCTGTTTGACCTAAAACGAAATTAATGTTTTAAACATGTTTTGTGGATGGATTCACAAATAATTTATCGAACTCTTTACATGCGCGGAAGGATCTTCTCTATATCATATTTCTATTTACCCACACTTAGGTTGGCAATGAGTGTACGGTCTTGCAAACCTCCTGCCTTTGTGTAAATCGAATTGGAAAAATTATTTTCGAAGCAAAATTTCTCCTGTTGTATTGAATATTTTTTATTAATGGTTTTTTATATGATAAATGTAGCTGACTATAATCCCACTATTGGAAATTGGTTCAAACATTTTGTATAAAATTATTTATTGAAAATTTTCAAAAAATATTTGAACCAATTTCAAAATGTGGTATTATAGAGACCTGTAAGTCAGCTACATTTATCATATGAAAAAAAAAATTGTAAAAGTGTTTAATACAGCCTGAGAAATGTGACTTCTAAAATTATTTTATTCCCATTGGATTAACACAGATGAATTTGGTTTGGAGATCGCAGTGAATCTGGCTCATTTTATCCCTTAACTCTATATCTGATACAAAAGAAGAGTACACGGGAAAGACCGCTTGATTTCGTAAAAGGCTTTCCTCAACAGGGCTCTTTGGCGTTGATAGCGAGAAATCATCTAAACTGGTGTAAAGAAACAGGTTACTCGCTTTGTTTTTCTTTTGTTTCTCTTTGTTTTTCGCCAGAGATCAGTGGACACGAGTAACACGTTTATACCGCGAATGAAGAACCGAAAGAAAAGCCGGTTTCTTGTCGCCAATATCCACCAAGCAGACGCAATTACGGGAAGACTCCTACTAAATTAAGCAGTTCTTCCCTTGTACTCACTGTTAAAAATTTCAGTTCAACGTTGAACCAAATATTGGTGAAAAATCAAGAACTTCTTGTAGATACACCATAAAATGGTTCAACCAAATATCACATTCAGGGAATAGACCTGCTTTCACGAAAAATTGGTTCAACTTCTACTAACTACAACCAATAATTTAATTGTTTACTCAAACGCAGGCAACATTACTAGTATTGCTTCAGCTTAAGAATTGTTGTCCGTCCGTGGCTGAGTGGTTATGGCAGAGATTTAACCTTCTCAGGAGTGCGGGGGTTCGAAACCATCTACTGCCAATAATCCTATAAATATGATCTCTGTACTGGAAACAGTAGAAAAAATCCTCAATTGGGAGACCCTTTTTATGGTTCAACATTTTACTATAGTTACGCGTTGGGAAAATCCCGTATACGGTTCAACCTCTCACCATAGTTACGCACTTTGAAAATACCGTTTTATGGTTCAACAGTCTACCAAATCATGGTTGCAGCAACTTTGAACCGTAATTTGGTTCAACCTTGAACTATTATTTTTAACAGTGCTCTTCAAATGACGGCCTGTTATTTCTCTTTCAGTTTCCAGTACGGAAGTCACCCTCACCCCTACTGGACTGGGCT
Source organism: Hylyphantes graminicola (assembly GCA_023701765.1). Taxonomy (NCBI): domain Eukaryota; kingdom Metazoa; phylum Arthropoda; class Arachnida; order Araneae; family Linyphiidae; genus Hylyphantes; species Hylyphantes graminicola. The sequence goes on along the minus strand of CM043120.1, from coordinate 25,752,561 downwards.
CCGTCTTAATCGTGATACGGAGAGTAAGTTTCTAAAAAATTTTTAAATGGTTATTAGGATTGGGTGTGTGTCGGAGAAAAATCTTGCCTTTAACTGCTCAATTGATTTTTAAACACAGCATTTCTACACTGCTAAAAATATAGTCGGTTCACTATATTAACTTTCGAATATATTCTCATATTTTAACAGTTCAAAACAATTTCCTTAAAAATTTTGTATTTGTATGTAAAACCTGTTGGAAGGACGATCTAGATCAGGGGTTCCCACTGGTGGTACGCGGGAATATTTAAAGTGATACGCGTGAGTGATGTGAGCAACATGATGCTATCAATAGATTCTCTACGCATATATATGCAGTCAGCACGCAAACATATTACTCATTATTTTAAACATTAACATTATTTTAAAAAGAAATCTTTAATTTACTTCTGGATCGGAATTTGCTGAATTTGTACTATTTTGTTTATTATATATTAATAATATAATTTAATTATAAGTACAACAACTTTAATATTTTGACTTAAATCCTAAATAACGAAACCATTCAAATGGAAAGAATGTCAATCATTCAACAAATTGTAATTTTTTCGTATTAGAATTTTTATATCAGTTAAGAAATTGTCACAAAGTGGTAGAAATTAAAATTTATTTTTTGATTAAATAATAAGCTAATGCTAAGGCGTTAGTGATAAGTTTTGCAAACTCGCCATTTGTGAATTATGAGTGCATTTTTCGTTAAAAAGTGTAGACTGGGCAACTCTAGACTCCAGGCATCTCCTGATAAGTCGTGGTCTAGAATTAAAAAAAAAACCTTTTCTCAGTGAGGGGATGGTGTACAAAATATCAATCCTTTCACTCATTTTTATCCCCAACTTAACCAGTGGGATAAAGAAGCTGAACTGTAACTAAGGCGAATTGCAACATAGGGAAGACGGAGGTTAGGATTGTCAAGTTTTACACCAAACGTTCTCTAACCACACTGCTCAATTATCAGGGAACCTTCCGTACTTTTGCTAACCATTTCAGTTTCAACGTTTTATCTTTCATATTAAAAATCTAAAATTTATGAAATAGTTTCTTTTTGCATCTAGAATGAAATGGTAAGACAGGGGTAAAAAAATCTTAATTTTTTAAACTAAAAAATTTAAGGGGAAAAATTGGTATCATAAATTTTGTCCATATTATAGCAATAATTTTTTTAAAAACTTTCTATGTTAAAAAAAAAAATTAAAATCAATTTTTAAACATCTTAAGAATGCAAGCGTGAAGAATTTAGGGTCAATTTATTTCATAAAATGTTGTGGGAATGAATTTTATTTTACCATGTTTTTCATATTTCCGTTTAATTGAAACGAACTTTATTTAATTCTTCAAGAGACGTTATTCTTCCATCTAACGATGAGTAAGTGCGAGCTCAATTAATGAGAAAAAAATCGCAAGCTGATGATCCCAAATAGAGACATTGGAGGTGAAAAGGGTTTTAACCATGCATTCCCCTAATTTTTTTGAGCAGTGTAATTAGTCAGCTTTGGGAATTTGATTTCGTCGGAAATGCACTGTTAAAAATTTCAGTACAACTTTGAACCAAATATTGGTGAAAAATGAAGAACTTCTGGCAGATACACCATAAAATGGTTCAACCAATTATAACATTCTGGAAATAGACCTGCTTTCACGAAAAATTGGTTTGACTTCTACTCCAATAGCACGATACTTCGGTTCAACTACTACTACTACCCGCCATCCGACAATTTATTTGTTTACTCAAACGCAGCGCCATGACTGAGTAGTACTGTTTCTGCTTGAGAATTGACCAGTCCGTGGACGAGTGGTTATGACATCAGCCTAGAGTTTCAAGCATTTGAGGAGAGCGGGGGTTCGAATCCCACCTACTGCCAGTCATCCTATAAATCGGATCTCTTTACTGGGGCATGCTCGTTAAATCTGCGGGGTTCTAAGTCCCGACGGGGTTAGCTTACGAAATATGTACTTTTTTTTTTTCACCTTTCACTATTATTATGCATTGGGAGAACTTTTCTATGGTTCAACCTCTCACCATAGTTACGCAATTTGAAAAAAACGTTTTATGGTTCAACAGTCTACCAAATCATGGTTGCAGCAAATTTGAACCGTATTTTGGTTCAACCTTGAACTATTATTTTTAACAGTGTGGGATCGTTCGCAAATGGCACGACACGATATAGCACCACACGGTCCTAAATATAAATAAACCTTATATTTCTTTCACCAGCTTACAGATGGAGTGATGACAGTCCTTTAGACTACTTAAATTGGGCTCCTGGTCACCCGAACCACAAGGACAAGCTACTGGAGTGCGTATCCTTCGATGCGCAGGATAAGCACTGGATATCCTCGCTCTGCGGCATGTTGAGCTGGTTCGTCTGTAAAGTCCCCAAAAGTAAAGAAATTTCAAAAACTACAAAAGGATACAGCTTGTAATTTTGTGAGGTTAGGTTTTAGGTTAGGTTTTAAATTATCGTAGCACTAGAGCTACACGAGGGCTATTGGCGACGGGCGTCGTATTTTAGAACCACAGTCAGGTGACGAGCCAACACCTGAATAGGCACCCAACGTAACCGTTAAGGGCGACATCGTACGCAGCGTTAGGACTTTGAAGGATATTTAACGTGCACTCCCGTACACGGGGTATTATTCGTCGAACATTTTTGGGCTGCACGGGCCGTTTATAGGTCGGCAGCTATTTTGGCGATGCCCGGACCCGAACCTGGGACCTTCCGCATGATAAGCGAGTGCTTAACCGACTGGGCTCCCCAGCCCCTAATTTTGTTGTCACTAATAAAGATAGAGTATTAACCCTCTAATCAGGGCCTGCTCTAGGAAATCTCGGACTATAGGCCCAACCTATTTTGGGGGGCCCCTTTACGAAAAATTTTATGTAAGATTTCCAATAATGATGGTGCTTTATGACCTATGTATAAAATTTTTGCTACAATTTTATCGGCTTCCATACAAATCTTGATCAAAACAATAACGTTTGGTCAATTACTCACTTAAAATTGAGCAAGAAACAAAGTGGAGTATCCGAATTTTTTTTAGTTTACTGATATTTGGGGATTTACAACATTTAGCATAATAGAAACTGAAATTTAGGTGCCCCTAAAATATGGGGGCTCTAGGCCCGGGCCTAACAGGAGTTATGGAAGAACCAGAGACATAACATAGAGTGGACTGCGCATTGGCAAACCTAAAGTGTCCTAAACATCTAACTTACACAGTCACATGACTGTGTCGCTTTTGGCTCGCATCTATGGCGAGTTTACCATTTGGCGAGTTTTTCCACAACGACCTGAACACAGAGGCCGACAATCTAATGTTATGATAAAGAAGCTTGGAAAGGAGCAAGGATGAATCGCTAGTATTTTAAGATCCTCTTAATAGATATCAGATTATTTCTTTGATTTTGTGCCTCTATTTAAGATTACTTGAACAATTGAATGTGGACTCTTTTTTAAAAATTAATTTAAAAGAACATTAGTAGGTTTATGTAGAGTGTTGCTGTAATGTAAGTTGGTTATTGACATGGTGAATATTTTCTGCCGTCTCTATAACTTTCGTTCTAACGGACCGATTTAAAAAAAAAAAAAAAATCAAATATATTTTTTTGAAATATTGCTTCTTCCTTTATTTCACCTGGAATAAATCAACTTTCTAAAACACATCAATATATTCCAAATTCAACAAATGCTCTACTTTTTAAATATAAATAATTCAAAAACTACGATTGCAAAAACAGGTTTCGTTTTGACCAATTTGTAAAAAAAATATTCTACTTCTAAGCTGTCAATGTTCAGACCATTAATTTAATTGACTTGGCCCAAAATATTTATTATAATGGGGTTGTTTCACGACGAATCTGGCAACACTTGTCATCCTCAATTAGAATTTAATGTTTCTGCTTTAGAATTACCGTGTTGACCTGGCAGCACAACGGTTAGGAAACTAGCGCGCGATAGATGGCAGCATCTGTCACGTATGTGTATGTGTGGGTGAGTGTGTTGTGTCTGTCTTTCTTGACGAAGGTTTTAAGCGGATCCCTGAGCAAGCGCACAAACCTGAAAATGTATGTCTACCAACCAACCAACTTTAGAATCGGACCCGTTCATTTCGGACCGACCCCATTAGAATTACTGTTTATGTTTAGTTTTTGTTATTCGGATTTCGGCAGTGAGTTTTCGTTGAGAATATTGAAGTTAATTTTTTTAAATGCCAAGTTTTTGCTGTGTTGTTGGCTGTACGAATAATTCATTAACGCAAAATTGTGCAGAAAAAAAAGTTTCATTACACGTATTTCCCCATGCTGATCCTGAATTGATGAATGAGTGGCTATCTCGAATTAAACGAGCATGGAGGCCGCCATCTTTGAAATTCTAATTGAGGAAGAGAGGTGTTGCCAGATTCGCCGTGAAACAACCCCATTAGAGTTCTAACAACGTTGATTTAATCATGAATCTGATTCTTCAGTATAAAAGAGCTTTTAGAATAAATTCCCTCGATAGAAATTATAGTTTATGAAGAACACACAATTACTAAAAGTATGCAGAACTAAATAAATTTTACCCGTGAAAGTGTGACTAATCCTTTTTTATACCCCTCTTTACAATTAGGAATTCACAAGCATTTGGCATCTTGCACAAAACGTTACTGAATTAAGAGTACAACATTCACGATTGTTAACATGCGCAGAGATTAAAAGAATGTAATTAAATATTTATTATAGAAGCCAAAAGAGAAAAATACCAACAATGCTAAAAAAATCGTCTGCAAAAACATTTAAAAAATCAAGCTGCCGTGATTGGTAAAAACCCACGTGACTTTATAATAGATGCAAGTCCCACTTCTGGCTTGCCAACTGGTATTCAGGTCTGGCGACAATTTGGAATAGTTCGTAACGAAACGGTAGCGTTAAGTTGCCATATGTAGCAACCTTGCCCATCTTGGCGATTTGTGATGTTTAGGACATAATGCTAATCTGCAAGGGATGGTGGTTTTTTTTAGAAAAACCGGTTTACCATTTTCCATCGGTTTTTCCCTAAAACCCCGGTTTTCGGTTCCGAAGGGCCTCATACAAAAAAACCGGTTTTCAGTCAAAAACCGGGACCACCGATTTTTTGAATACTGGTTTTGGTTTTCCATCCCTAAGCTGCTTTACTATGAATGCGCAGTCCACTCTATGTTATGTCTCTGGGAAGAACAGGCCCTGCCTCTAATGCACACTGTTGCCATATAGCAACAAATAACATAATCCTCTTTATTCTATTAAAGTAAAGCTCCCTCTCGACAAATCTGTTTTTTTTTTCATCTATTACATTCCAGTTAGAAGTTTTAGTTACTAATAACCCTCATAGATGACAGCAGTAAAAGTGAATTCAAAATTAAAGAGTGAAGTTATTAACTTTTGTGAAATTACGTCTTTGGCTGTATAGAAAATATAATAATATTAGTACTAAATACAAATAAATTGTTTTGAAAAAGAATTGTTGTTCAAGAGGGTTATTTTAAAATATATTTAGTAGTTTTCTAATCATTCTAATCGAAATTGGAATTTTGTGGTTGGTTTTTGCCATAAAGCAAAAAAAAATTTAAAACTGAAATTATTTAAATTCCAATCAGCTAATTTTTTTCCTGTATTTTTCCCATAATGTATGAGTATTAAAGATACAAATATATTTTTTCGAGGTGAAAAAAAATCATACATTAGAGGGTTAACCATCATCACTATTATTACCATTATTATAATAATAACCATTTGACGAAAATAAGCCATTAATATAATAAACTCGTCAAGGAATTATCAGTTTTCACTAACACGTATTATTATTATTATTTTTTAATTTTATAAATTAACTAAATTTTCAGATTAAAAGTATTAAATAGTATCTTATTATTATGCAGTTAAACCAAAACTTACTTATTTACCGATTTTTCTATGAGAGTTAAGTAAAAGAGATTTTATAGAGAACACTATTCTGATTTGATTCATGAAAAAAATTTGCAGAATGCATAGAAGAGATTGCAAATAAGGAAACATGCGGAAGATATGGAAACATTAGATAGTACGACTGCAGGGAGCTTTAACCTAGTACTGACTGCTTAGTACTATTCAGTCCTTAACCTAGTACTATTCCGTCTGTAACCTAGTACTATTCCGTTATGCTATACACTCTCAAAAATGAATGCTCAAAAACGACGAAATTTTCCTTAATTTTGACGATCCGTTTACTGGCAAATGCTCCGAGTTTTCCTTTCCTCAAAGTGAGGAAATTTGAATCGTCATTTTTATGAGGATTTGAATGTCGTCCAATCTAAAGAAATATTTCGTCATCTTTGAGCATGTGAGTACAACAATGAGATTCAGTTTCCTCAAAAACAAGATACAGAATCGTCAAATCACGATCGTTAGTGAGGATTCACCTTTACTCAAAAGTCACGCGATAGTTTGAAGAAACAATCCTCAAAATTAACGAAATGAAACTTGAGGATTCATGAATCGTCAAAAATGAAAGTGTTATTTCTGGAAGTGTAAAATCATATGTTTACACTATGTATGTAATTTCTTTTGCGTCTAGAGTAGAAAATTGAATTATTTGTAAAACTTACTGTTGGCCTTTTTATTTATTTATGTGTTGATAATATTAACAAGTAACTACTAAAAGTAAGAATGGTTTTTTATTATTTTACAATTAATTATTGTTACAGGAATAAATGCACCCATCCCAGTCATACCCAAAGTTACTCCAGGTAATAATTTTTATTTGAAACACTTTCACAAACAAAATCCTCTAGAAATTGAAAAATTAAAATGTTTTAATTACATGATCTAAAATTTAAATAATTTACCTAAAATTAAAAAAAAAAATAAGGAAGTTAAGATCCAATTTACATGATGAAAAAACAATTGTCAAAAAATCGACCGTTTTGTCTGTTTGAAGTTTTGAATTTTACTACATTTCAGGTTTGGAAAAATAAAAAGTTTATTTTTATCCAACTATTGGATACACTTATTCTCACTTACTTAGTGTTGAATGCAGGATTGAAATTTAAAAAAAAAATCAAACGGTGCCAGGCATGCTGATAGAAATACATGTCAAGCCAAAAATTTACATTCTCAAAATTTAGTGCAATGTTAGAGATTATAAATTTTTTAAAAATATTTTAAGTACTGTAGAGATATGTGAATGTTTGCTAAAAACAAATGCAATAATTTTACCACATTTTTCCCATGTTTCGATTTTGTAAATATTAAATATTTATGTATTAAGAAAGGAGTCGATTCAGTTTTCCAGATAATTCCAAAAAATTTTAATGCTTGAAGCATATTTTGGAGGAGTCTTAGCAATTTCAAAATTCCGACAATTATTTTTTCTCTAATGGGGCTGCAATATTGGCGATGAGACTCGGTATCTTCCCCAGAACTGAGAACCATTTCTTTGTGGCACCATAAAGGCGACTCTCGTTACCAATTTTGGCGCCCAGATTACAATGAATCTGATCTCTCTGTTGGTGTTAAAGTATGCCGAGATTTAATTTTACCTAGAGAACCCAAGTTAAATATGCCCTTCAGGGATCTTTTACGTGCCACATAATCATATGACATGCCCGCCCAAGATTTTCCCCTCCAGAAAATACGACGACTCAGCTGGGACTCGAACCAGAGATAGCCAACAATTATGAAATTCTACATAATTATAAATTGTGGGAAACTCAGTATGTTTTTGAAATGCAGAAAACTTAGATAAATACTTCAGATAATTAAGAATATCGGCGTAAGAAGTAACTACGATTCCAATCAGATGTCTCAATTTATGTAAAAATACCTGTCTGTACAAATGTATTTGGGATAACATAATCCGAACATTCTGCCAATATCATTTTCAACAACAAATGTAGTTATAATCCATCTATCAAGTCAGTAAATAAATATTTCTCTTCGTATTGAAGGATTATTGTAAACCTTACATATCTATTTACCTAAATAGGTACCAAATGTCTAAAATCATTTTACAAAAATCGTTGAAAAGTTGTTTAGTTACAAAAAAAAACCCCCAATATTTGTTTACTAACGAATCAGATGCCACAATTTTAGAGGAGGACTATATTAACCCATGAACGACGATTGGCAAGAAAATTTGTCTAGCAAAAATGAGCTTTCTGCTTAAATTTATCTAAAAAAAAACAGAGTCTTATCCACTCCTATACGAGAAGTGCATTTTCGACACTGGAAAGAAGTGAAAATTAACTCCTAAATCGCTCCTAATCGCTCGATCCTTTCTGAACCTGTCGGAGGTTTGACAAAACAAAAGAGTGAAATCCACTCTTATAGGGGGAGAGTATTTTCAACGCCGAAGGGAGTGAAAATTAACTTAGACAGTTAAAGACGCTCGTTTGTTTTAAGAATGTAAGACAAATGAAGACGTGTATTATGAACAATTAATGTACAATTAATCAAGTTACACAAAAAATTAAATTAAAAAAAATTAAGCTTTCCTTTTTTTTCATTCGAAAATATGGTGTGTTAATTGTACCAACATAATGGTCGTTAGTGGGTATAAACACACTAAAAAACTTATTTTAATTGCTAAATGAAAAAAAAAGCAATCGGGTTCATTAGAGAATTTTCCGCTACTCTTCCTACAAATTGCAGTTAAAAAAGAAGCGTGTTCTGAGATCTTTCTGTTAAGTTGACTCTTTTTTTTACAATTAGCTCTTCATTTATTTTGCAGTCCCAAGGTGCGATGAAACCGCAATAAACCAATTTTACTTCCAAGATTATTGCTACAGTTTTGTGGGCACTCCGCATACGTGGCACCGCGCTGAGGAGTACTGCGAAAATCAAGGTTCTAAATTAGTTTCCATTCACAGCGTCGATGAAATAGGATTTCTACTGAGAATAGTAAGTTGAATTTTTTTTATCTAATGGAGTTGCAATGTTGGCGGTCAAGACTTCGCAGACTCGGCATATTCCCTAGAACTGAGAGCCATTTTTTGTGGCACCATCTAGGCCACTCTCGCTACCAATTTCGACGCGCAGATTACAATGAATCTGAGCTCTCTGTGGATGTTAAAGTATGCCGAGATTTAATTTTGCCGAGAGAACCCAAGCCAAATGGGCCCACCAGGGATATTTTACCTGTCATATTTCATGCGTGCCTAAGATTTTCCCATCCAGAAAATCCGACAACTCAGCCGGGGCTCAACCCCGCGATCTTGGGCTTACGAGGCGGACACGTTTAACCTCTCAGCCACTGAGCAGCTAGTAGGTTGAAATCTGTCATATAATATTGTTAGACCGTTTAAATACACTACTCAACATTCCTGCTGCCTGATTTAAGGCTATGATTGTGTATATGTACGATCGGTAATATAAACCGAGCTGAAGTCAACACCAGAGCTGGAACCTAATGCAACTTTAAGAGAATTGTGAGGACTTAAATAGTTTTGATTTCTGAAATATTTAAAGATATTACTTAAATTTGTTGTTCTTTATTATTTGTTCTTTTTGAATTTCTTCAAATCTTTTTGAATTTCTTCAAATCTTTTCGAATTTCTTCAAATCTTGTTTCCTATCACAAATCATTTCTTAAAAGGATTACAACTCAGAAAAAAATTTAAGATATTTATCAACTTTTTAATTATGATTCAATTTGAGTTTCGTTCCGTTTTGACAGATCTACGACGCTAAAAGTTTCATAGGAACTCGCATATGGATTGGTCTGAACTCCTTTAGAAACGGAGTTCTGAGGTGGACTGATCACAGTCCAGTGGATTTCACTTTCGAGAAAAGGAGAACGGGTACCATGGGAAATACAGAGAAATGTTACAGTATGTTCGTAGGAAATGGTAAGTGCGGCAAACTCCACGTATGGGCTTTTAACCCTCTAATGCTTACTGTTGTCATATAGCAACAAGTAACATAATCCACTTTATTCTATTAAATAAGAGCTTCATCTCGACAAATTTGTGTTTTTTTTTCATCTATTACATTCCATTTTGAAGTTTTAGTTACTAATAATCCTCGTAGATGACAGTAGTGAAAGTGATTCAAAATTAAAGAGTGAGGTTATTAACTGTTGGGAAATAACGTTTTTGCAGTATTTAAAGTATAATAATATTAGTACTAAATACAAATAGTTTTTAAAAATTAATTATAGTTAAAACGGGTTAATTTGAAGCATATTTACTTTTCTAGTTTTTAGTTTCTTCCTAACTTGTGTAAAGAATGATGTCCTCATTACTCGTTTAGATTTTGAAATGTAATTCAATTAAACGAATATTTATTTTAAAAAATGAAACTTGTTGCTGGAAATACTACCAGTCAGTTGACGAATTTATACATCTGTACCCTCAGATGGTTAATAATACTAGAGAAAGTAAATTACATAAAAAATGTATAACCCTCTAATGCATACTGTTGCCGTTTGGCAACAAGCAACATAATCCACTTTATTCTATTAAATCAGAGCTCCCTCTCGCCAAATTTGAGTTTTTTCATCTATTACATTCCATTTTGAAGTTTTAGTTACTAATAAATCTCATAGATGACAGTAGTAAAAGCGTATTCAAAATGAAAGAGTGAGGTCATTAACTGATGTGAAATTATATCTTTAGCAGTACTTTAAGTATAATATTATTAGTACTAAAAACAAATACATTGTTTTGAAAAAATAATTATAGTTCAAGAGGGTTATTTTAAAATATATTTAGTAGTTTTCTAGTCATTCTTATAAAAATTGGAATTTTGGCTATGATAGCTAGTAATCGCCTAAACTGGTGTAAGGAAACCAGTTTCTACCTACCGAGATTCACGCGATGCGCGATTCCGACGGTTGGACCAAGCGAAGAAGAAAGAGAGAAACTGGTTTTATGTCGCCAATGTCAGCCAAGCAGACACAATTACATTACGACTCCTAATAAATCAAGCGGTTCCTCTCCTGTACTATTCACTTTTGTTATGCAACATTCTAAGTATTTTCTGTTATAAGGTGTGTGGAGTGACGATACTTGCAATGAGCCAATGGGATTTATCTGCAAACAGCCTAAGAATACGAGTGACACCTTTCTTGCACCCAGCACACCCGATCCTACCATTGGCAACTGCAAGAAAGGATGGTATGATCACCGTAAGTCCTTATTTATACCTTAGTGCGTTAGTCCTTATTTATACAGATTGGAATGCTAAGAAAACGCAGAAATAAATGTACCTAAATATGTGCATACAAATTTAATTTGAAAAGCCAATGTTTTCATAGCCAAAAGCCAAATTGTTTATTTTATCAAAAGCATAAATGTTTACTGAATAAACTATTTATACTTTTTATCTGTATGTCTAGACAGACACCGGCCTAGTTGACTGTCTATTATAACTTCCGTTTTTCACATCCGATTTCTAATTATTTTTTTTAAACATACGATATCACATGTTTTTTTTTCTACCTGTCTGTCCTTACTAAAATATTTTTTTAATAGTTTTAAATTGCAATAAAAGTAATTTATTTTAGTTCCTTTAGAACTTCTTATTAGTATTATTTTTAGAAACTAACTGCGCATCCTAAAATATCCGTAAGAAAATGTTCTAAAATTATCATTTCAGTAATTATATTTTTTATAATCAATTTTAATTATAAATATAAAATCCAGTTTAAATCAGAATAAAATCCAGCTTTAAGCTTTAAATTTGTGTTTGTGACTGTTTTTTTTTTTGCTACTCGGTACCAAAATTGCGTAATGGGTGTTTTGTTAAATAAAATACTTTAAACTGATATTTTTTTTGGTTTTATTGTGTTTCTTTAATAGATGATCGATGTTATTTACCAGTTGGTTACGTGGAAAAAGAAAAGAGAAATTGGACTGAGGCCTCCAGTTTTTGTGAAAGCCAAGGTGGCCAACTTGTTTCCATTCGTGAAAGAAGAGAACAAGGTTAGTAAATGTAAACTATAACCAGGTACCGATTTAAGAGTATATCGCCTTTAGGCTAATGTTCATTTGAGTCCCCAATATATATCATTATTTTAATCTAATGGGAAATATTGAAGCCACCTTTCCGACTGTATTGAATATTTTTTCAACCGTTATAGCTTTGACACTACGTTTATAACGTAAAAAGTGATAAGTATTATAATCGTTCAGTCCGTCCGTCACCCATTTTCACAGAACGAACCGCAAGTCTCACAAACAAGTTATATACATAATTTTGAACCAAAAAATGTGGTTAGGTACACCCAAAATTCCTTAAAATTTTGTTAATACATTAAAAATTTAAATAACTAAAAAGTAAATCTGCATTGAAATAACATGAAAACTTCATTTGCAACAAACTCACGAGAAACTTTATTAAAAATAAAACTTGAAGAAATATTTGTTTATGCGATATAAATCAGTTTAGAATGATGTCATAGTATATTTCAATAGAGTTCTAATGATGGTTTAGTAGCTATGTAGGAAGAAATATGCATAGCGAGTTCTACCTTTTGCACAAAAAATATGCATAGTTTTGCTTTTGTTTAAATCATCAATTTCACTAATTATTTATTCTTTGAACTGTAAATTAATTTAAAAAAAGATAAATAGTATTAGTTGAATTCTGGAAATAAAGTTTGTAAAAATGGGTAGTTATGGCAACTGGAGTGTCTTAAAAGATAATTTAGATTTAACAAATATGATATTACAATTACAGTAACCCCTTGATATATCGCGCCTCGTTACATCGCGCATTCGGATATATCGCGCCTTGTATCATGTCTACCAATTTTCCCACCGTTTTTACCCCCATATATACTTTCTTTAAAATCAGTTATAATATTGGTGGATAAATTCATCTAATATTGGTGAAAAGCAGTTAATAAACTTTCGTTCTTTGAGATTTTCCGGAAAACAGGTTTTACGAGAAAAAAATCAAAGCAGCTAACTTTAGATGAATATTTTAGTACAAAAAATGAGTGAGAAATATTATATAATTACCTGTGCAATAATGCTGTTTATAGTAATCAATAATTAGTCCCTTTTAAATGTTTGCTTCCTTTTTTTTAGAGTAGTTATATAATTTAATATGATTTAGTTTCATCTTTCAAATAATAATGTGCTTTAGTTTAGAAACACTAAACTTTTGTTGTTGTGAGAAAAATACAAAAATATAATATTTATCAAGTCCCTCGTTATATCGCGGTTTTTTGCTTGTCTCCCTGGAAGCGCGATATAACGAGGGGTTAATTACTTAAAAAAATTAATTCACCCAAGTACTAACTTTCCCCCCAGAAAAGAATTGTTAATGCGAATAACTTTTTTTTGTGTGTATTTCGTTCCCCTCTAGCTTTCCTCTCCTATTTAATGCAAGGACTTGAAGGGGATGCCTGGATAGGACTCCATGACACGATAAGCTCTGGACGGTATTATTGGCTGGATGATTCAGATATACGGTACACGAACTGGGCTCTTGGTGAGCCCTCCTTCTTCGGAATACAGGTGAATGTAACTGATACAATAAGGTTTTCTTTGTGACTGTAAAAATTCTTTTTGTGTCTGTCCCACTTGACGAAAGCTTATAAGCGGTTCTCTTAACAAGCACACAAGCTGGAATATATATGTGCCATACCATACCATACAATAAGGTACAAAATCATAAGATCACCAAAATGTGTGCTGATTTTCTTTTTAAAAAAAAAACATGGAATCGTGAATTTAGCAAAAGTATGAAATGTGTGCATTTAAGAATAAAGTTAATAGATTTACTTTAGTTGGTCAGTTTCATTAACTTATGCTTATCTGATGGTTTAAGCCACAAATGAACTCCTTAAATCATGTGCTCCGGGGAAAATAATTAAGTTGTCTTCTAATAACGTAACACTTGCAGCAGTATATTTTAAAAAATCATTTGGAAAAAACTCCATTCTGAAGTATATATTTTTTCCAAGTAAAACATTTTAAGCCTTATTCCTTCATGTATGCTGTCTTTGTTGATAAACAGCAAACATTTTGCTAAACAGCAAACATTTTGCTGGTCATATTTGAAAAAGACATACTGGAAAATTGGTATAACTGTATTACGTATAATTGGTAAGAAAATGGAAATGGTAAGATAATATATTTTGGTTAAGTAAAGAGGGATATGGTATTTTTATCCGATGCGCAAGTTTTGAGTATACATTACAACACAATAGCATTACAATTTAAAAAAAAACGCTACTTTCACCGAAATATTCTTTCAGTTAATATGAAAGTTTAAATCCGTACTTAGTTCGAGTGTCGTAACATACTGTAGTTACTTTTAGTAGGATTAGTTACAGTTTATGGTTATAGATTCATTTATGCTTATTAATCGTTTCAACATAGAACATTTCCATTTATTTACGTTTAAAACTGGAAACTAGGTGTCCAGTTAAAAACAGCAAATTCTAAGAACTATTGCAGTGTATCTGAAATTTTATTGGAAACGGACTTCTTAATTAAAATTAACCATCCATGTGTGTGTAACTCAATAAGTTTATCGGGGTTTTTTAAGACCTACTTACTAACAAAATATTATTGTTTAATAGGAAGATTGCGTTAAAATGGTTTATGATTCACTAGACAGCGGGGAGTGGAAAGATGACGTATGCAATAAGAAGCTCGCTTTTATTTGTTACGCAGATAAAGGTACACATTTGTATATATATTTTGATTAGTTTATCTTTTTATATTTTATCTTTTAAATTATTATTTAAAAAAATTATTGAAATCGAGTGAAGAAATACAGTTGAAGATACTGTGGTTGACCTGCCTAGCACAATATACAGTGGCGGCCAAAAGTGTGGACACTTTTTGAAAGTTTCATACTTTCCAACTTTGTGTGATTACAGAATATGTTAATTGTTTATCAAATTAAACAATTGCATATCAAATAAAAAGTAATTTAATCTTTATGAGGACCACTGTGTGCCGATCGCTGAAGCCGTTTATGAGACCTTTGGGTCCCATATAATCTATATACATGGACACAGCATTATTACCATGAAAGTAATTTCATGTAGAATTAAAAATAAATACAGTATTACAATATCAGTATTATGAATAAGTTATGCAACTAATAGCATGATTTGTCTTAGTTTTGCAAGTCATTGAACCACCAACTTGTATTGCAATTTCAGCATAAGAGAATCCATTGATTGTGCTTGTTTGTTCAACTAAAATGAGCATAACTTTATTTGTAATACAGATACTTTAATTCTGTTTTTTTAATGAAATTCTACATTAAATTACCTTCAACTTAATATTTAAATGTTTGTATTTAAGCGAAATTTAATAGATGCAATCACACAGGTAACAGGTGAAACACATGAAACTTTCAAAAAGTGTCCACACTTTTGGCCACCACTGTATATGCATTTATTTAAAGAGTTTATGAATGTGAATCACTTGATAAAAAAACAGGAAAGGTAGAAATATGGGTGATAAAGTTTCTTTAGAGTGTGATGGCCATGTCAGATGTCGCATAGTATTCTGGTTCTGAATATTAAAAAAATTCCATTACGAGAAATCATCATCATGCTAACTATTAATTTACACAATAGTATAACATTCAATTTACACAATAGTATAACATTCAAGAACATAATCTAGGAAGGGGCCCAAATGATAATAATTAGAGATCAAGGATTACGGAAGGAGTGAGGGTAACTGAAGTTTTTTGCGGAAGGATCTCAGCAAAGTGAAGTCAGCAGAGGAATGTCAGCGGATAAGTGCCTCTGATGGGCTGTGGGGGGCCCTGTGGTCAGAGTCCCGATCTCCGGATCGAAAGGTCCTGCGATCGAGTCCTGGTCGCTGAAGACCCGACTGGTCGCTGAAGACCCCTGTGGTCGAAGAAGAAGTGTGTGGACATAGTAAAACAACAGCACATGTTCTCTTGCACGTGGGCGCTAAATGGCGCCATCTATTGACAGCTTTCTCACGATAGCCTACATTGTACACGTCGCTAAGGGATGTCTCATCTTTTCATATTGCAATTTACCTGAACCCCCTACCCGGAAAACCACCCTACCCCAACGAGATTTATTATACCATATACACTCTTAAAACAAAAGAGTGAAATCCACTCATATAGGAGAAGTGCATTTTCGACACTCTAAAGGATTGAAAATTAACTCAGACTGAGTTAAAATCACTCGTTTGGAGTGATCTTGTCGGAGTTTTAACTAAACAAAAGAATGAAATCCACCCCAATAGGATAAGGGCATTTTCGACTCTGAAAAGAGTGAAATTAACTGAGACTGAGTTAAATTCACTCGTTTGTTTTAAGAGTGTAGAGATTCTGCCCATGGAGATTCGGCCCACGGGGCATAAACCTTTGAGTGACAGGCGGCCGGGAAACTAACTGTCACTCAAAGATGACAAGGTCAACCAACAAAAAAAATCACTTTTTATTAAATTTTATTCAAACAAAACCACTCTTAACGTATTCGATTTCACCCTAAATCAGATCCGGCTCTGCCCAAACCGGACTACAACCGAGGTTTGAGCTGCCTCTACCCCCCTGACTGGCTCAAGTTGGGCAACATGTGCTTCAAGATGTATGCCGGTTCAAACCTAACCTGGAAGCAGGCTGAATCGGCTTGTCGCAAGGAAGGTGCTCATCTCATTTCGATATCCAATACGCAGATACAGGCAGTGGCCACTTACCTGGGATTGGAAGTCAACCAGACTTTCTGGATAGGTCTGCAGTACTTTGTAAGTCGTATTTATATTTAACGAATGATTTTTTTCTGACAAATTATTTATTTTCTGAATTATACCGCCGACCCGGTGGCGCAATGGTTAGGGTGCTAGCTTTTGGAGTGGATGGGTTCGGGTTAGAATCCCGGAAAGACATGGATGTTTGTGTTTGTCAATAACATTGTTATTTGTCTATGTGTTTGTTACGTCCTTCTTTGTGTGTCTCGGGTGACTGTCTCTCCTGGCGAGCAGGGTAATGGGCTATAAAGCCTATACTCTTCTCTCCCAGAGGGCGCACTCACTGTCATTTGTCATTTTTTGTCATACTAAATTATACCTATGTAGCCTAATTTACAATAACATGCCTATATAGTTATTCAGTTCGAAAAATAAAGTAAGTTTGAGGGAATTCGATGACGTTTGACAGAACGCAACGTCATCTGTGTTAATGCTGACTAATTAACCTTTTTTTTTAATTTCGACCTTATAATAATGAACTCACCATTTAAGTTCTTTTGTGAAAAGTTTCCTACCGACTACATATGTTTTGATTAACTGATTATTGTAAGATGTTGTATGTAAATACCTTTTGAAGAATCTATCGAGTGTATTTCTTTAGGCTAGTCATTTTTTTCTGTCTCTTGTGTCTTTTGTTTCTTGTCTAAATGATATTGTCCGTTAAGAATGCAGCTCAAGAAGATTATTCCAAGCGAATATATTTCTCCCTGCCAAAGTAGTTAAAAAAATATCTGAGACAGTGTGTATCGTTTGGTTGTATGCCCCAAACATTTCGTAAGTTTCCATCAATCTAAAAACATCGTGGTCTGTAAGCATTTGGAGACAGATTTCTGCCATATAAGAGAAAATTTATCTAAAATCTTTATCTAGACGTTTCAACTTTGCTTGATGCGAATTCATTTAGACTAATTAAATAAGTTATTCTTTAACTCTGAACTTTTATTAGCTGCTAGTGAAGACTCGATGGTTTGAGATCCATGGAAAAGAAGAGACAATTGAGCAATGGTTTGGAATTGCGAACCTTATCCCCAAATATTTTTTTTGATATTGAGGACTACGGAAATAGCTAGCTATAAGTTTACCATTATGTAATAAAATATTTCGGTTTCACAAGAAAAGTCATTTCAATTATTTGTCTAATGTAAAATCGTGAAATTCACAGATGCAGTTTCAAATAAACTAAAGAAAGCTAGCTGGAAGCAAATATTACTTTGTCGCTTTGAAAATGCCTTTATTCTTTTGAATGTAAATAGATAAAACGACAATGTTATATGAAATAATTAGAATTGGTTTCTTAAACATTTCCTCCAGAAACTCACTCAAAGAGAAAAATAATATCTATGCAAGATTTTCGATAGATTTCTTTGGAAACTATTGGACTAACTTTTTACAAAGGACAATGATCACACCCTTACAAATATCAATTCAAATGCATTATTTTGTTTCAGAAAGACACCCAGCAGTTTGAATGGCAAAACGAGCATCCTTTCTCCATCACGAAATGGGGAAAAGACGAGCCGAGTTATGGAGAGTCCCTGTGCTACGCCAGTACATCCGACGGAAGATGGGGCAAGTTCCCATGTGAAGAGGGATTGTCCTACATTTGTCAAATCTCACCAGGTACACAATATTAAAAACATATTAAAATTATTCCTATTTAGTCCATTGAAGACCCATTTGTCAATACCATTAATGCGTTCCTTACTTATAAAAACCCGTGACTGCTTCATGAGGTAATTTTGGTCCAAGCGTTTCAAGCTAATGATTTCTCAGGTTATAGACTCTTCAAAAATATGCTTGAATTTTTTTAATTAATTGCAATTCTTTCTTGACCGATAAGTACAAAAGTATTTAACAGGAAAGTGAGTATATTAGGGTGAGAATATAAGCAATAGGATTTTATGCTGGAACCAAAAAGTCTAATAACAAATGAATACAAATTTAAACAACTTAATTTAAACAAAAAAATTAATACATATAAAAAGGAAAGTTGAAAGATGATTGTTTTGTTCATACTTGTATTTTTATATAATTTTCAGGGATAAAAAAAATGACATTCTTCTGAACGTTTTCTTGAAAATTATCCGATCGTTAAGGGGCTAATAAATATGAACTTTCAGGTGATTGGTTTCAATCTGTAAAGCGTGGAATAGAATTAATTTAATTCTAGGAAATTGTATTTGACTCGATGCTTTTCAATCTCCATGTAATTTGACTCAATGCTTTTCAATCACCATGTAATTTGACTCAATGCTTTTCGATCTCCATGCTATTTCACTCAATACTTTTTAACTACATGACATTTTAAAAAAATTATTTTTAATAGGAAAACCTCCACCTCAGATAGCATATACTGGTGTATGTCCTAATACGTCCGAGAATTGGGTATCCAGTGACGGCAAATACTGCTACTTTTATGGAAACATGATCAGCAGCTGGTTTCATGCACACATTAACTGCATAAGATCTGGTAAGATCACGGCCAACTTCGATAACAAGGCCACAGAGAAGTTCTCCCAAACATGAGCGTAGACGGAATTTTCGGCGTCACTGATCCGAGTGCCGAAGATCGAGAAACTAGTTAAGACGCATTCGGAACCTCAAAATTGTGGTCAGCCTTGAACGAATGGTTCCGAACACGTTTCGACCCAGGTAATCTTCATCTTCGGAGCAACGTCACTCAGAACTATGACGTCAAAATTTCCGTCCCCGAAAAAGTTCGAGATAGCTTCTTTGGCCTTAGTAGTTGAGTTGGTCGTGGTAAGATAAGTTTTCTCAAGGTTATATCACATGGACGGTCATTCATTCAACCCTTCTTCCCATCTCAACGCAAGTCGATCTTTAACTTTCATCTCAATTTCGACTTCGAGAAGTTGGTCATAGGGTTGTCAGAGTTTAATGAACGGTTGCTCGCATATGAAGAGTACACGGGAAAAACCGATTGATTTTTCAGAGAAGTTTCCTTAGCAGGCCACTTTGGCGATGATAGCGAGGGATCGCCTAAACTTGTGTAAGGAAACCAGTTCCTATCATAGATATCATAGTAAAAGTAATATAGTGGCAGATCACGTGACCTCCAATGCTAACGACGGGACGCGCAAGGAGCTCCCAGAAGAGCCCCAAATGAAGTCAGTGTTGTAGGTCACGTGATATGCCACTATAGTTACTTTAACTACCATCTCTGTGGTTCCTAGCTACCAAGTTCAGGCGATTGGCGATCCCGACGCTTGTACCAAGCGAAGAAAGAATAGAGAAACCGGTTTTATGCCGCCAAGCAGGCAGTTGCTTGTGTCCGCCTAATAAATCAATCGCTTCTTCCCGTGTACTCTTCATATTCTATTTTCTTGAAATCATAAATAAAACTTCATCCTCACAATTGGCGTAAATTTATATTTGCTCATCAGAGTTGATTGATTTTACGCAAGCTTTAAAATGACGTAGCGTCTCTTCGCCGTGACGAAAGCATTAATCGATGAACGGTTGTTCGCATACTCTATTTTCGGGCAAGGCATAAATAGAACTTCATCCTCATATTTGGCGCAAATTTATATTTGCTCACCAGAGCTGATTGATTCTACGCAAGCTTTAAAATGACGTAGCATCTCTTCGCCATGACGAAAGCAGTAATCTATTCATCATATTAGTTCAACGACGTTGGATCAACCATGTCATGTGAGGGTTCCCCACGTTGATGGTATTTTCTTCAACCACAACTTCCATAGCAGACGGTAGATTACATCCAACTCTTGAAACCCGGATGGCTGAGTAGTTTGGACCATTAAGCTAACAGTCAGCGTGCTGTAAAGGGTGCGGGTTCGATTCCCGCCTACGCCCTGGGTGTACTTCCTTTCTCTGAGACAGGAAAAATTCTTTTCGTGTCTGGTCTTATTTGACGGAGGCTTATAAGCGGGTCTCTAATCAAGCACGCAAGCCGGAATATATATGTGCCTATACCCTACCCTACACTCTTAAAACAAACGAGTGAAATCCACTCCAGTAGGAGAAGTGCATTTTCTACACTGGAAAGGAGTGAATATTAAATCAGACTGAGTTAAAATCACTCGCGTTTGGAGTTATCCTGTCGGAGGTTTAACACGCAATGGATCCACTCCAAGAGGAGAAGTGCATTTTCCAGACTGGAGGAGTGAAAATTACTCAGACTGAGTTAAAATCGCTCGTTCGTTTTAAGAGTGTACCCTACCAAAATCTTTTAAGTTTTAAAATTGTGAACAAATAATTATTTCAATTGATCACTTTGATTACGAAGATACTAAGGATTACTGAATTATTAAGAACTAACCTAACTTAACTTGGAATGTGTCTTCTAGAAGGGAGAAGCAAAGGCTTAGGATTAATTACTAGTCAGGATTTCAATTGATAACTTGCTCTGTTTTTAACCAACTTTAAATTTGTTCTGGCAAATTTGAAATTTCTTTTTTTTATGTATCCCAAATTTTAAAGCTCATACTATTTCTCGTGGTTTGGGTACGAAATCCCGCGGCCGAAATCCCGCAAGACAGAATCTCGCATCCCATAATCTCGCGGGACAGAATCTCGCAGGGACAGAATCTCGCATCCCATAATCTCGCAGGGACAGAATCTCGCATCCCATAATCTCGCATGGACAGAATCTCGCGGGACAGAATCTCGCATTTTATAAAAAGTGCAGGATTTGTGAGTTATGTTTAAGATATATTTTTGATTTTGAAAGTTAATTAGTTTTGGTATAGGTGTTGTTATAAATTTGTATTACGTACATTTCATATCATGGAATTGATTAGCAGTTATGATTGTGTATTTAAGATTGAAAAAAAAGTAGACATCACAAAATTAAATTACATTTGATTTGTATGTATATCTGTTTTTATTCATATTTAGCCTTGGTCAAAGGTGAAATAAAATATTTCTTAAATTTATGAATAATTTTGAGATGGTGAAGAGGTATGGTGATATAGGATAATTATATGTATTTAAGGCATTAATTAGCAGTATAGTTGTGAACGTATAAATAATATTTTCTTAAAAAAATATTGAATAATTAAGTCCCATTTGATTTTTTTTATGAATTAATGTTAATATTTTTATTATTTTATTCAGTAACGTAAGCAATGTTTTTATTAATTTATTTAGTACAGATTAAATGAAAAAAAAATATTTACACTGCTCAAAACAATTAGGGGAATGCACGGTTTAAACCATTTCACCCCCAATGATTCCATTTGGTATCATCAGCTTCCGATTTTTTTTTGCTCACTAAGTTGAACTCTTACTTATTTATCGTTAGATGGAGGAATCATGTCTTTTAAAGAAATAAATAATGTATGTTTTAATTGAATGAAAACATGAAAAACATTGTATAATAAAATTCACTACCAAAAACTTTTATGAGATAAATTGACCCAAAATTCTTCACGCTTGCATTCTTAGAAGTCTAAAATTTGATTTAATCTTTTTTTACAATTAAAATTTTGAAAATAAATATTGTTATAATTTATTCAAAAGTTATGATTCTAATTTTTAGCCCCTTAAATTTTAGTTAAAAAATTAATATTTGTTTCCTGCTTTTTACCATTTTAATCTGGATGCATAAGGAATCTATTTCATAAATTTTAGATATTTATAATAAAAAATAAAAAGTTTTAACTGGACGGGTAAACAAAGCACGCAAAGTTCTTCCCTAATTGTTTTGAGCAGTGTATTAAATTTCCGAATTCGGTCATAGTGATGGTAGGGTGATATAGTATTGTTGTATTACTTACTATACTAATTAAGGAATGAAATAGTAGTTGTGATTAAGATTAAATTGAAAGTTTTTGAATCATTAAGTTAAATATTACTTTTATGAGTTCATAATTGTTTATATTTTTTTCAGTCTTGGTAAAAGGGAAAATACCATATGTTTTAAGTTTCTGAATAAGTTTGAGATGATGAGCGATAAAGTATTGCTGTATTACGTACTTAACAAATTAAGGAATTGATTATAGTAGATCAGAAATTGTAATTAAGATTTGGAAATCCAGTTATTGAATAAAAGTTACACATTTTTACTAATTTATAATTGTTTTTATTAATTTATCCTGTCATAGTAAAAGGTGAAATAAAATATTTCTTATTTATAAAGTAGGAACTGTAGCTAACTTATTAGCCCTTTTGAAATTTTTAACTTCTTCTTGCTGTGTAAAGAAGATTGAAATTGAGTACTAGATTGCCGGTGAACTTATACATCACGGAATTTGGTGTCCGATATACACCGACAACTTTTGGTAATTAACAGTTTATTTCTTTTAATCTAAAAATTGACTTATTTTTGTCTAGTATTTTTAACATCTGACAAATATTAAAATATCAAGAAAGCGAAATAGGTTTTAGACCTTAAAAACACAATTAGCTAAGATTTATTAGAACTTCTTGATAGACAAGAAATGTGCAACTTGTTAATACATTTATCATTCCAGTCAATATTAGTACATATATACATATAAGTCCCTTGTTTATAACATATAAAAACCATCTACTATCCCTACCAGATTTTTTTTAAAAGATATTTTTTCGGTAGACTGGTATTGTTTACACCATTTAGCGAATTTCCAGTAAATGAATAACCAAACTTTAGTTGATTTAGTTTGATTTCCAAACTTTAGCTGAAATAAGCTTGCATTATTAAGTAATTTATTAATTCGCTTATGATTTTAGCGTATTAATGTCGAATTTGTTTAATAACTTTATAGTTATTATTTTAATAAAACTAAACCATCATAAAAAACAGTTACATTATCTTAATTACCGATTAAAGGAGGTTTTTAGGTAATCACATTGAATATATTTTTACGTTTTTATTTTACACTAAAAGTCAAATATTGTCTTTGCTAAGAGGTGTGGCTAATTGATGCATTTCTTAATTCTCAGCTTTCTTTTTTCTTCAACAACTATCTAGTGTTCGATCCGTCATAACTAGGAAATGCCCTCCAAAAGATAAGCATACTTAGACAATAGTACAACCAATAAAACTTCATTATAATGGTATAACTATTTGCTTTAAATAATTATACTGTTTTGTTGATAATCTGATGATAATTGCTTCTCTATAATCTATAACACTCCAGTCACTTTCTCCTCCACGAAAAGTTGTACAAAGAAACACTATTCTAGTTTACCTGCGTGATTTATTTTTAGAAGGGAGTGTCCGAGAAGGACATATGCTGAAAGGCTTTGTTTGCTGAATGTACCTAAGCACAATAGAGGCATCACCGGGCATACTATAACAAGTTATTTCGACCATGCACAATGACTACAAGAAACCGCAGAAAAGAAGCTTCATTTTGTAAACTCCGACAAGTGGAACTCGGCAGCAGGAGGGGTTGAGTTTCAAATACGTTGTCTTCGCCGCTTCCCTTTAAAGTGTATCAGTTTTTCAACAACAATTCCATGTCTTTAACGTTCAGTTCTGTTCACGTCAAATTCGTAGAACTTAACTCGGGCTTTCACCGATTCCTTGTTTGTCGTTGCATTATAGTGTTTTTGGCGGTGAGCATAGGTTTGTTTTCAAAAGTAACGTGACAAAAACAAAATTTATCATTAAAATATATAAAAAAAACTCCATAGATAAAATCACTTGTATAGTAAAAGTGTGATTTTTAATTTTCTGCTTTCTAATTTTCATTAACATGCATTACAAAAGCTTTTGCAAAATCACTAACTGCCTCTTAATTTTAAGTCAAGAAAGCTTATTTTCGCTTGGCAATTTTTTCTGCCACTTGTCATCAATGGGCTAAATAATATTATCAGAACCACATTTAAATGCCAATTGAAATAAAAGTCGAAGAAGTTCAATTACAGTTTGCTTCTCTTTATAAATAAACTTGAAAACTAATAAGTGATTTTGTAAGAAATTGCGAATATATCTTAGTTGGAATTATTTTCAGTAATAGTCATATGCATTAATAGTTATTAATAAAAAAATACCTGCCATTCCCTAACGTTAAAAGATAAATTGCTTGTCAGTTACCTGTCAGTCCCTCATTCTCATATTCTCTCAAATATCATAGATAGAGTTTAGTGTTCTAAAATTAAGTGAACAGAAAATACTATCGATTTGGATTTAAGAATGAAGGAAAGAATTTTCATAATAATGTTAATGAATAACAATAAAGTCTTATTACCCCCTCAAAATTACCATTGTTAGGAAAATAATTCAAAAGGGGAGGTGAAAGAGATTATTATTATTTCATATTTTTGCATTACCCAATATCGATAAATTTTCATAACTTTTAAGCAGCTTTGTGTAGTACAAAATATTGAGGCACCTCATTAAAAACGCATGAAAACAAAGGTGCATTAATCAGAATATAACTAGATAAAATTTTCGATTTAAATGTGTTTCATTTCGATGTTATGTTGATTCCCATACCTGGGGAAAAAGGGCTAACATGGCAAAGCAATACTTCCGCGGAAACTGTGACTGCAAAACTAATACATTTAGCTCTATGAGACTGACAATCCCTCTTCAACTTTTTTCAATGATTTATTTTAAAATTGATGAATGAAGATTCTGCACATGTATAATTCTTAAATTTCATTATTAGTAAGTTAGTATTCTTAAATTTCATAACTTAATGTAAATTGTAAAAGAGTCACTTAAACTTCAAGTATTACTTATTGAGTAATATATTATTGATCAATGTAATTGACATTTTTTTAGAGATATATTTAGAGCTCTACGAATTATTTATATTTTTAATTGAACATCTCTTCTACTTTTCTTAAAAGCGTACTTAATGCCAATTTTTAAAAGTAATTTTTCTATTCTTTTTGCCGTGATTGCAGTTACCTTCTGGTTTATTAAACAGTGTATACTACGAATTGCATATTTTAATACACCCATTCCGTTGACAACAAAAATCTTTGGCGGCGAAAGTGTTCCATCAATCTTTAGTAGACAGAAATTCCTTTGCTTACGTTCCTTTGTTTTATTAAAAAACCAAATTAATACGTACCTTTAAAATTTTGTTTTAAATTAAGTTCAAATAAATGTAAGGTAATTCGTTTAATTAGTAATAATTTAACTTAGTAGATATTAAGTTGCTAATAATTAATTAGTAATTATGCATCTAGTTCATAATTAAAGTTGCATAGAATAAATACATTTTATTAAATTTTATTTAGAAATTTAAATTAATAAAAAATTGACAATTATCATTCCGAAATTGATTAAATAAGTATAGCATATGAGTTAACAAGAAGGGGAGGGGCGTCAAGAGCAAATTCACTAAAGAAGGGGCCCATCCAAAATAAAGAAGGTAGGGGCCCCTAATGTTACTTAATTTTGACGTTATTTTAATATTAACACGCATTCTTATACAGGTATTTAAAGAACAATTTTGGGATACAGCTTTTCAATTTGTATGTCTTTGGTAAGAGGACCATTTAACGATTAAGTGGCTAATTGTTGCCAATTGGCAACAAATACTTTTAGATGTACAAACTAGCGAATTATTTAAAATATCTATAAAAAGAAACCTATCTAAATTACATGATAATGAATTTTTAGCTCTTTTTTTTGTTAGACCCATATGATCAGCGTTTTTGACATTTATTTAAAGATTTTTGTTCTCATAGATAACTATCTTTTTTTAGCATTTATATTAGATAGCTTTCATAAACAAGTTTACATAAAAAAAAAGTTTTTATATTTAAAGGAAATACAAAATCTTAATTAGTTTTATACAAAAAAAAAACTTTCCTGCTTTATGTGGTGGTATTTGCCCAGAATTTAAATTAACGAAGTCTTTCTCTGGTGAATATTTGGATATTTATGAATGATGACTCAGTTTTGCTTTATTCTTGCGCAAATGTTAAAGATTTTTCTTTACAAATTGAAGGATATCTAATTATTACCGAAGAGTGCTAGGTTCGATTGTGCTAGGTTGAACTATTAATACGTACGGTACTAGGTTCGATTTGAACTTCAAATTCCACTCTTCGTTATGTAAATCTAATATATTACCAATGCCTTGGCTTGAGTTGTAACTGTTATATCCCAGAATCTGTATCATGTACAAAATATGTGAGTCTGCACATCGATTCCAATTTGAGGTGGAAATGTCATGTCAATGAATTAAGGTAAAAAAAAACTGCGTTCTATATTAGTAAAATTCTAACAACTTAAAAATAAAGTTGATAAAAATTTCTAAATAACTTTATATTATTCATGGTTTTACTCTACATTAAATTATGGCGTTATAATATGGGGTGTAGAATATAAGTCGAATCTTAATTCTTTGTTTTCAATTCAAAATAAATGTTTTAAAATTTTAAATTCTCAATGTAATTCACCTTTTAATTTTATAAAAATTAATCTTCTATCTTTCAGTTATGATTACTTATTCCGTATTTCTCTTTATTTGCGTCGCAATAAAGATATTTGTGAATTTAAGGATATAATCTCTCCAAGAAGACCCCAAGAAATTTACATAATTCCTAAATTTAATAAAGAAATCTTTAGAAAATATTTTTATTATTTAGCTCCTAAATTTTTTAATAAACACCAATGAGAGAATTAAGCTTTGAGGCGCAAATTATCAGTGCTAGGACCCCTTTCCCTCTCTACCCTTTGCTGTTAAAAGGGTTATTTCGAAAGACCCCTCCATACGAATTGTCCGAGTTAACAATAGGAAGCTTCTTTCGCTTTACCAGCTGTTAACAATTGCACTTTAGGGCCATAAATTATGTACGTTGACACCCCTAGCTGAAGTAACGCTTTGACACGCCCTTCCAAAAACACTGGGCAGTTTCAATTCTCACACAAGCAAGGAGCTGAATATCTGGGAATGTTATAATAAACGAAACACAAAAGACGTTTCAATAAAGTCTTTTTTTTTCTGAAATTAACACTAAATTGAAACATGAGGTACTTTCTGAAAAATCGAAAAATATAGAAATTTCTTATTTTAAAAAAAAATGTTTCTTAAATGTGGATTGTAGAAAAATAGGACATTGTTTTTGGATATAATTAAAATAAACAAATAAAGTAATGATTGTATACTTTTTTTAATTCCTTCTACTGAACCATTGTTTGTTTCTGTGGAATATGGAAAAAAAAGATGGTAAAATGTAGGGGAGTCTGGGGTACAATGGACCACTTTTGTGAATTTTCAGTGCTAACTCTCAAACTAATATTTCTTTTAATTTGAAAATATGCATGCATATACCTAAATATTGGGCTTTATGCTACATTAAAAAAATATTTACATTTACTTTTTTAATATGAATTTCTGGAATCCTCGATTTTATCATTTTTCTTTGTACTAGAAACTAAAAAAAATTCCAATTTGTTTTTAGCTCTAATCAAAACAGCAGTTTTTGGTTTAAAAGTTTTCTCTTCCTTGATTTTAGCTTCTTCAATTCTTTTCACCGGTGTATCAGTTTGAATTGTTGAAGCTTCGGGAATTTTTTTCTTATTAAACATAGATCTTTTAAAAAATAAAAAATTCTTTAATGAATTATTTCATTATAGTTGTCAAGTTGTAAAAATTGAATTCAATTAATTCAAAACTAATTGAATTTTTAATTTTAAAAGCTAAATAAAATGAAAGTTCAAATAAATTACTTCTTTACTCTGTTTTGAAGTCAAATTAGGATTTTTTTTTTAATTTCTAAGCCTAATGCATTGACAATAACACTTCAAATATGTAAATTACCTTAAACACCGATTTACTCACTCACTAAAAGTAAAATAATTTATTAAGTTTTTATTCTTCTAAGTCTTCAATCAGTAAAATTTTAACGAGAAAAGTAAATATATTATTAATTACAAATCATTTATGAATAATGAAGTTGTTTTATGTAGTATTATTTTGCTCTTTCAAATAATTCCTAAACATACTGACACTAAACGCATAATAAAAGCTGAAAAACAAAGAAATAATAGAAAGCAAACGCATTTAGCAATCTAAAAAATTTATAAAGTAATTGCAAATTTTGAAAATTAAGATTAAAAAGATTTGTTAAAGTTTTTTCCGCAACTGAAAATTTTATTTAATAAATAAATGGAATGTAATAAAAAATGGAATATATATAAAAAAAAATCTAGCAATTTTAAAACGGCTCTAAGGTACCTACAGTTAATATTTTATAATAAATGTAAGAGCATTTTTATTTCACCTTTTACCAAAACCAAATAAATCAATAAAAACAATTATGAAATCCCAATGAAATCAAATGTAAATAAACTATGCAACAGCTTGATTTTATAATCTTTACTACACAATCACAACTACTAATCAATTCCTTACGTACGTAATACAACATACAACAATACTATATCGTTCACCATCTCAAACTTTTAATCTCGACTTACATCTCGAAATTTAAGACTTATTGTATTTTACCTTTTTAGCAAGACTAAAAAAATAATAAATACAATTATGAATTCATAAAAATAAGATTTGATTTAGTGAATCAATTTAATCTTAATCATAATTGCTATTTTACATCAATTCGTTAAGTGCGTAATCCAACAGAATTATATCACTCTACCATCACTATTCACTATCGCAAAATTTAATAAATATTTATTTTACCTTATATCTAGACTGAATAATATAAATAAAAAATATAACGAATTCATAAAATTTTTTAACTTAATTATCCAATAATTAATTTTTTTTATCTTATTTATACGTTCATAACTACTAGTTAATTCTTTAATTCGTTAGTTACGAAATATAGCATTACTATCACCACTCTTCGCCATTTCAAAATTATTCATATGTTTAAGAAATATTTTAATTCACCCTTTACCAAGATTAAATACATGAATAAAAACAGCTATCGATACATACAAATCAAATGCAACTTAATTCTTCGATAGCTATTTTTTTTTCAATCTTAAATACACAATCATAACTGCTAATAAATTCCTTGATTTGAAATGTACGCAATACAAAATTATAACAACACCGGTACCAAAACAAATTAACTTTCAAATTCAAAAAAATATCTTAAACACAACTTACAAATCCTGCACTTTTTAAGAAATGCGAGATTATGTCCCGCGAGATTTTGGCCATGCGGGATTTTGTCCCGCGAGATTTTGTCCATGCGAGATTCTGTCCCTGCGAGATTCTGGGATGCGAGATTCTGGGATGCGAGATTTCGGCCGCGGGATTCTGTCCCAATACCATTTCTCGTAGTTCTGGTCATCAGTTTTCTATACAAAATCAGATTTGGGTTGATTCTCTTCTTTCGAAATTAAGCAATTTGTGGATACTTTATTGTTGAATGAGGATCTTGCATAACGCACATACTTTATTGAATATCAATATGTTAAATCATTTTTTTCAGGTGGTGATTTAATAAGTTTTCATTCCATGGAAGAATTGGAAATGATCCGAAAATATATTAGTCCCAAAACTCAAAAAGTATTTATTGGACTAATGAGAAATGTAAAAGGTAATTATTTTTTAAACACAGTTCTACGTTTAAAATGATCATTTCGTGTAAAAAAAGTTCGCTTTAAAATGATCGAAAACTTCACAAAATTTTTGAAACAAAAAGTAATTTCAGGATTTAGCTATTTCATAGATTTTAAACAAGAAATCTGTGATGGGATTAAAGAGCAATCGTGTTTTTACATTTTTTTAAAGAAATGGTTAACTTTTTTTTACCTATAAGTTAATTTTCTTTTATATTAATAAGAATTGATTGGATATTTTGACTGAATGATCCGAAAGTACCGTAAAAATGTGTTATATATAACGATAGAAATAAAACTGATATCACTCAAGCTAATGGGATAACGGTACCACCAAATTTTTGAAGTAATTCTGCACAAAAATAAGTTAACTCGTACATTGAGGCGCAACGTTACTCATTGAACTGACATGACGGTAGTCTAGCCGCCTCCAGCTTTTTGGAGTGACGTTACGCCAAATTTATGAGGTAACGTTAAACAAGTAAGAGGTTTAGTTTACTCCTTTATTAAGGTGTATCATCACTCCATAAAACTGGAGACAGCTCTTGTTGACACCAGTTTTATATGGTAAACTTCTTATTATTTGTGTAACACTATTTTATAAATTTGGGCCAACATTACACCGGTATTTAACACGTATTTGTGGAATATTTGATTTTATATTTTGACAGTAATATGTTTATAGTACTTTTGGTAGATGCTTTTCGGATATTGACACACGTATTTATGCACTACTCAAAACAATTATGGGAGCACTTTCCATACTTTTGTTAACTCTCTTATTTCCAACTTTTTAATTTTTATTTTAAAAATCTAACATTTATGAAATAAATTTATTGTGCATCTAGAATGAAATGCTGTGAAAAAAAATCCTTAATTTTTTAACTACATTTTAAGGGGAAAAATTGGGAAAATAATTGTTGAATAAATTTTAACAATAATTATTTCAATACTGTATTTCTCAAAAATAGTTAAAACCAATTTTTAAATACATAAGAATACAAGCGTGAGGAATTTTTGGGTCGATTTATTTCATAAAACTTTTTGGGAGTGAATTTTATTTTAGCACGTGTTTCATATTTTCATTTAATTAAAACGAACACTATTTAATTCTTTAACGACATGATTTTCCATCTAACGATAAAAAAATGCGATATCATCTAAATGAGAGAAAAAATAGCAAGCTGATTTCTGGCAGGGCATATGGTGCATTTATGCTCGTTACAACTGTACCCAAACTCAACTTTTTAATGTGACGAATGAAAAAAAATTAAATTCATGAACAAAAGTTGACTATGAAATTGTGTTTCAACTTAGAAATAATCAATTCACAAAAAATACTTATTTTTCTGACATTAAGCATGCTTTCCAAGCAAATTGTTTCGGCTATTTTTTTGTGAACCCTGACGTATAGAAAAATGCACTAGGTATGTTTGAGGCCCTCAAATTTGCTTGTGCAAAGAGCCCCAAAGTTGTAAGTCGGTCCCCTGCGATGATGAAAAATGGAGTCATTGGGGGCGAAAGGGTTTAAACCATGCATTCCCCTAATTCTTTTCACAGTTGTACAATAAAAGATATATGCCGCCTCGGTGGCTGAATGGTTAGTGTACTAGCCTTTGGAGCTGCTGAGGTCGGGTTCGAATCCCGGTCAGGCATGGATGTGTGGCGGCATGGACAAGAGTAGTCCTTGTACAGAGCATAACTTCAACCACCAATATTTGTACATCTGTATCCGTAACCTTAAATTGTGTATTTAAACTCTGTTAATTCTACTACAGTTGCTATTCTCATCATGTAACCTTCAAGTATATTTGTATAAGTTCGTTATGTTTAGTTAGTTTATGTTTTTATTAAAAGTTAAGTTTATTTAAAAGATTAGTCATGACTCATTTATAACAATACACTGGGCTCGTGACCTCGGGTCCAGTATAGATGTTTGTGACAGTTAATAAATGTTGTTATTTGTCTATGTGTTATTCATTTCTTTGTGACTGTAAAATTTCTTTCTGTGTCTGTCCCACTTGACGAAAGCTTATAAGCGGTTCTCTGAACAAGCACACAAGCTGGAATATATATGTATCATACCATACCATACCATACCATAGATTTTATATTTTGATAGCAATAGATACACATAAGTTCGTTTTGTAGTTGCTTCATGTATCGACAACGTTCGCAAAGTTACATATATTTATGTAATAAAAGAAATAAACAATTAAAAAAAATTCTGTGTCGTAGGTGGTTTTTCTTGGACTAACTTACGACCTGTGAACTTCATAAACTGGGACGAGGGCGAACCTTCAAACGAGAGGATGAACTGCGTGGAAATGATGACGGACACACTGAAGTGGAGATTGGCCAAGTGTGATGTGGCAAAATCATTCATTTGTTCATCTGCGAAAGGTGAAACTATATTTTGTTCTTCTTTTTGAAGGCATTTTAATATTTGAGCTGCTTGTGTATGTTGAATTTTGGCGAGCAATGCACGTCATACTCGACTTTAACTGGCTGGTATCATGCTGATCACTCAGTAGATGCCCTAGAGATCAATGGTGATGTGATAGGGTAGTGCAGACAACCCTTTGTTGATTTAGCAGTGGTCACATTCAATCCCTTTCCTTTGACCAGGGTTGCAAGACTTTTCCATTGTGTACAAAATGTAGCATTTCACCGGCCTTTCCCCAGCCACATCCTTGCTAGTAGGATAAAATTGGATTGTAGTTGGATAAAATTGACTTTGTGCAGAATCCTGTCAAAGTTATGGACTTTTTGAGGGAGTGCGATCTTCTGGACGTTATCTAGATTACGGAGAACAAGTAACAACAACACAACTGAACTTTAAAGACAAAATAGCTCTCTGTAACATCACGCTGTCGTTACGATTCGGATTGCCGGCTTTTCCGAAGATACCGAATCTCGCACGGGCTGGGGAGCCCAGTCGGTTAGGCACTCGCCTAGCATGCGAAAGGTCCCAGGTTCGGGTCCGGGCATCGCCAAAAAAACTTCCGACCTTTAAACGGCCCGTGCAGCCAAAAATGTCCGACGAATAATACCCCGTGTAAGGGAGTGCACGTTAAATATCCTTCAAAGTCCTAACGCTGCGTACGATGTCGCCCTTAACGGTTGCGTTGGGTGCCTATTCAGGTGCCGGCTCGTCACTTGAATGTGGTTCTAAAATACGACGCCCGTCGCCAATAGCCCTCGTGTAGCTCTAGTGCGACGATAATTTAAACCTAACCTAACCGAATCTCGCACGGCCAACAGGCCTTTCAGGTTCCGAATAGGTTTTGTTCTTCTGTTTTGGGATGGGCCACAACCCTAAGCGGACGGAAAGCGTGGTTTCGCCGCCTTATTGTGCTTATTAGTTATAAGCTGATCTGGCCTTATTAGTTGAGTCGGTTCTGATGATGGTGTGCTTTAGATGCGTGATGTTTCTTTAGCTTTGGTGTAGTTTCGTTAAGCTTGAGTGTGTTTGGTAGGCTTTGGTGGGCGCTTAAATGTGATTATAAGTGTGCTCTATAACAACTGTTTTGTCCGAGTAACTTAGTCGGAAAATTGCCTGTTACATGAAGAAACTTTCAGGGTAGAGCCTCGACTCTTCTTCAGTTTTTACAATTTGTATTAACTTACGTAGGTTTCGATTTGCGTTTATCCATTGCGCTTTTATGTTAACTCTTTATTTCGCAGCATCCCTAATAGAAACGAGATGCTTATGGTAAATTTTTGAAATTTTAAGAAAGGTATTTTCAAGTAATAAAAATACATGGCGACAAAAATTCTTTCAGATAATTTAATTTTGCTAATGCAATCTTGTGCTAATTTAATAATGCTTAATTTATAAAAACTAAGTTTTAACTCATAATAATCTGCATTACTTGACATTCGTTAGTTTTTAAAAAAATAAATTTTTATCATTTCAGATCAACTCATATATTATTTACCAGGAAAAGAAAAAACAATATCTGGTAAGTATCATCAACTGATTTCTATACTTTTATAATTTATTCTGTATAAAATTTCATATTTCAAGCACAGCCTGTTAGTTCATTACTTCTTTTTAATTTTCCTTTAACTTCCAGATTCCAAAGAGGGTTTAAGCACACCATATGTGCTAGCAATTGCCTTCGGTTGCGTCATCATGTTCGTTGCGCTAGTGGTTTTACTCCGTCCAGCTCTGCAGAGATTCTGTTACTTCAACATCTATTTCAAGAATCCTTTTAGGGAACGGAGCGTCAGCTACGAGAATGCGCTGTACAACGTGGACGAAGCCAGCATGGAGCTGCAGAACGAATCGTTGTGATATCCATGCAAAATCTAGACTTTTTTATCGTTAAATTCGTATCAAAATATTTGTGTAATACAGCTCTCAATGCCAACTACACTCTTAAAGCGAACGAGCGATTTTAACTCAGTCTGAGTAGTTTTCACTCTTCCAGTCTAGGAAATGCACTTGTCTTATGGGAGTGGATCCTTTGTGTGTTGAACCTCCGACAGAATCACTCCAAACGAGTGATTTTAATTCAGTCTGAGTTAATATTCACTCCTTTCCAGTGTCGAAAATGCACTTCTCCAATTGGAGTGGATTTCACTATTTTTAAGAGTGTATGTTAAAAATTATACATAAGCATAGTTTTATAATATAATAATTTTCATATAATACTTTTATAAGCATAGTTTTATAATAATAAGGGTTCCAAGTAGCCACAATTGAAAGTCAGCATTTAGTTCCAGAATGATTCGTTGAATTCGATATCTCATAAAAAAATCACTAGATAAAATACTGTACTATTTAAATTTTTATACAGCAGACTCACAATTTCTTGCCTGCTTTTTAAAAAAATGTGTTGATAGTTTTACAATAATGAGGATTTTATTAGATATATAACTCGAACCAGCATGGAGTTGCAGAACGATTCGTTGTGATATCTCAAAAAAATTACTGGATTATTTTATTTTCAAATCAATATTCAAATTTTTCTGTAGTTCTTCTCCCAACTTCCACAACTTCATTCATCAAAATGGTATGACACAGATTAAGTTTGCGATTGGATAGCTAATCTCCTACCTTCAAGCCCTATGCTTTACTTTTTTTAGAAATACACTGATCAATGATAATGACGTCATTGGCAAAGTATTGAGGACTGTACTGTAATACGAGAATTTCTGCCGTGTTTATTTTCCATTGATCCAACACGATAGCAAAACTAAATGTTCCGGCATTCTATTTTGTTGAGTTATGTTTTTAAGTACAGAATTATGGCATGAACCTGTGATAGAGTTAGCTTTTGCGACATGGAATAAAAAAAACAAGTTTCATATTTGAAGGCCCAATTAATTATATTTTTAATGGAAATTTTAGCAATATTAACAGAACTAGTAAGTCACAATTGTAAAATAATTGTAATCTAAAATTGCCCACTTAATTTTGTGCTCTTTACAACTTGTATAAATTTAGCTACCTCGCTTATAAAAACATAATAGATAAACCATGAACAGAAGATATCTCAAGCTATGTGTTAATTAAATTGTCTATTTCAATGGCAATTTCTCAAGTTTGTCGATGCTATATGTCAATTAAATTGGTTAGTATAAATCAATAAACACATCACAAAATATTAGAGTTTAAATTATAAAAGTTTTATTTTTTCCATTTGTAAATAATTATACACATCCCATTTCTAAACAAGCTTTTATTTTAAAAACATTGACCTTTAAAGGTAGCGTTCAAAATGTTATCACCTACCATTAAATCTATTTTTAATAATTATATAATTAAGTAATTTGAATGTGTTCATCTCTGCAAAAGAGTCTCTATCTTGTGAAATGTACATGAAAACCAAAGAAATCAAAAGAATAAAACAAATCTGCTCTAAAGAATGATATAATGACGATAATGATTTCAGTATTTCTTTTTGATGGACGTGTAAGTTTTTCATGTGTAAATAAAACCTAAATTCCTAGTACCTTGAAATACAGTCTTTTTTGTTGTTTCATATCTTACAAAAATATACATGATAATAATTATTCATTTTCCTACTGGTAACCTCTGTTAGACATTCCACGTAGAGGTCTTTCAGCCTGAAATTAAAATTTAATGGACTATATTAAAATAAATAGCTGTTATAGTTTGCACTATTGTTATTGCCATTGTAATATATCATTGCAAAAATGTACATTGAAAGATATCGTATTATAAGGTAATAAATATTCATTGTTTAATTATTTCTTGTTGTTTCGTTAAGCATGATTTAATTAACGGAGCACAATTAGAAATGTAGCATATTGCACAGTATTGTAATTATTAAACATTTATAAGAGAGTATTCGTCTGGTCCTTAGTTTAGCCTTTGACGGAATATTTTCAAGTTTTTCCTGTTATTTTGTGCATGATTAAATAGTATTAAATATTTTTGTGTGATATTTGAATAAATTAAGTTTCCTTAACCCGTACAGGATACATGATTTTAAAAGGAAGTTAAAATATTATGCAATATTCTATTTCGCAAATAGCAGCCTCTTAAAAGTAGATTTTAATTTTTGAAAATTAAACATTGGCCACTAAAAATTAAAGATCTGTTACCACACATATTATCATGCAATTTCAAAACAAGCGTTAGCTGACTTGTCAAATCAGGTAAAAACAGCGTAGAATTTTCGGGCTGCTTTTCGAAAATCAATGTATTAAAGGACCGAGAAAACCTTAGATTTTAGATAGGTTAGATAATTGACTTAACTGAGGTAACTGAGGAATGAAGAGTAAATAAAAGTTTAATTTGTTGACTTTTTTTATGAAAGTATTTTTAGTTAAATTCAATTAATTTTTAACAAAAATAATTTACAGAAAAAAAATTAATAGTTTTTTCAATAGATATTAGAAACCAATAATTCTAAATACAGTAATGGGTTGATTTTTAGTAATATTGCCATGAAGATTAGAATAGATACACAGTTAAAACTAACAATCTAATTTATTTAGTAGACAACAGAATACAGAACTGCCCACTAACTGGTGGGACCTAGGTTTTGTAGTCACGTAGAATATTCTAGAATAATCGAAACAGAACATTAAAGAAAGTTCTAGAATCATCCCGATTCCAGGCAAATAATAAATAGCAATTTTAGTTTAAGATTTCTCTAGATTACCAGAACAGGTTGGGAATCGAACCCGGGGCACCCGCGTTATAGGTGAGTATTCTAACCACTAGACTATCGGCGCATGATGACAGATATCTTTTATGCGGCAATATAATGCAATATGGATATCTAGTTCTCTTAAAAAATTAAGGAAATTGCGTGTAAACTACTACTTCTACTGTTAAAATAAGTCTACCATTGATACTTAATATGCTATGTCTCAAATGTACTTCAAAACTCTTTACAAACAAGGAAAAGAAATTACCATTTCAGAATTATCCCTCGGTCCTGATGAAAAGTCTTCTGAATAAGAATTCTTTTTTAACCTATGTAAAAATTAAAACTCATTACTATATAATCTAAGCAAATATTTAAACTAACAAACTGGTCATAATTTGAAGAAAAAAAATCAGTGGAGGAAACTGTTAGTTTTTATATAACACGGGGCTACGTACTTATTTGCGTTAAAGATTTGAGAACTATATTATTTTAGTTAAATTTGGGTTACTGATTCCAAATAAGAAATTACCTTTTCGTAACTGCTCTACTTGCGATATTTTCACATTTTTAAAAACTAAATTAAAAAAGCTCAGAACGTATTTTAATATGTAATAAGAGTTTCTTACACGGTTTTTAATGTCGAATACATTTCAGGTTTTGGTATATCTCTACCTTTTAATCTGACAGCGTGAAAACACAATTTCTCTCACATAAAAAAGTCATATTTTTATGCAACCAATAGAGGTATAAAAAAACGAAAACAACTTTAGTGCTTATCATAAACTACATAAGAAGCACAAATTAAAATAAAAAAAAAACTTTTCAAACCGAAATTTATTGTTTTTCATTCTAGCACTTCTTTTATTCAAAAACGGAAAAATCACAAAAAGTAAAGTTGTTAGTGAAAAAATGTTTTCATATTTGGAATTAGCGGCCTAAATAAAACTGAAATCAGTTCTAAAATCCAAAGCTCCAAAACAGCAGCTGACTTACAGCGCTGTGTTATATGCATATAAATAAAAAAAATGTCCTACTTCACAACATAGGCAATAATGGCCACAAAAGTGACTGCTAGTATTGTTCCCAAGACAGCTCCTACGACTTTGGTGCTATGTTGAGCCTCTGTAAAATAAATATGCTTTTATATATGCCTGAAATATATGGGATTTTAAAGAATGAATATTTACTTAAATATAGAGTCCTTATTGAACTTTGTATGAATCTAATTACATATTTTTTGTTAATGAGTATGTTTCGTATTTTAAATTGGTAAACTATAAACTTGTTATTTGCAAAAAAACCCCCAATATTTACGTAAAGAACTAAAATGAGAAAACTTATGAGAAAACGTAAAAATGTTTGCTGAAACTTACAAATTATTGCAAGGAAAAGTAGCACTTAAATGTATCGCAGTGTGAGCACAAGAGTGACATATAAATCGGAGTATTGTGCTTGTTTAAGGTAAAAATTCTAAAATATTTGCAATTATGAAAATCTGTAGCAGCAGATTCTTCGAGAAAATCTTAAATTTATAAGTACATCAGTTGTATTCAGTTTAAAGTTCCTTTACTTTTATAATAAAATTGTTTTTATAAGCTATATAATACAGACAATTCTACTAAATAATCTGTTTTGATAATCTATTTTTCGGTACGCTACGGTCAATTTTTCATACTCTATTTTTCTAATTCATGTTAAAGACGTCGTTTTCATAAATAATGAATGCTTTAGTAATGAATAATAAAATTTACTCGGAATTTTGAATGACGTCAAAATTAAAAACTGATTTTATATTTACTTTTAAGTTCATCATCCGATTCTGCACAGTAAGATCCTTTAAACCCAGCTTTGCAACTAAAAGACAGAAACATATTTCGTTAAAATTAGAATTTAAGCACATTTATATAAAAATGCTATTGTTTCCAATATTATAAGTAACTGATAGTAAGAAGTTTAAAAAAAAAAAAAAACATATCTTACTTTTCAGAAATAATTTCCTAAATTGGGAAAACCTTATCTCGTGGAATATAAATTTTAGTTCTTTGGGGAAATCAATAGACGTGAAAAAAATGAGTAGAACTTATGCAATATTGTAAAATACAGTTAAGTTTAGCTTGAATTATTATCGCACTAGAGCTACACGATGGCTATGTTAAATACAGAATGAGAGACAAACCAACAGTCTTCCAAACGAGCCAATATTTAAAAAACACTTTTTCAAAATCATCTCCTTAACCCTTTCAGTCCCAGTGATGCCATTTGGCATCATCACTTTCAATAGTTTTTTTCTAAATGTTTATGCCCCGTTATGACATCCAAACACACATCATTCGATTCTTCTCACTCTGCTCTATTAGAAAATATTTTACATTAATCACAATAGAAATCAGAACAACTATTTTTTTTTAATTCAGAAAATAGCTAACAAGCGTTTCACTTGATTTTTGAAAAGTTCACTTCAGTTCCTCATATTTAAAACACAATTTGAACTATCTCGGTTAAAATAATTAAATTTTTTTTAATAATATGGTCAGATACCTTAAAATATGTAACTCAAAGGGTTTTTAGGTAATACATATATTTTTATTTCGTTGTTTTCCTCAGTTAAAAAAATTTGGCATTATTTCAAAAAGCATATAAAAAATTTAAATGAATTTTTTTCACTGAAAGGGTTAAATCAATGTTGTGGAAAGTAAAAATTGTATAAAAGTTATAGATTAAGAAATAATACATTTAATATGATTAATTGAATTTTTTTGAAGTAAATGCATGTAATTATTTTGCAAAATTCTACAAAACACTGTGCACTGCTGCCTTTTTCTCGATAAACTAATGTGTTTTATAAGCTAACTAGAAATATTAATTAGCGCATGTGTTCGTTAATGGCATTATACATTTTTCAATACATTCTACAGTGCGAGGCAAATAAAAGCGGTCCCGATCTCGAGATAGGAAATACGCTGAAATGCTTGGCGAGAAAAACTCTTGAACCCGCCTGAAACCTGTTTTTGCATTGGTTGGATCTGATTAGCTTCACATTAGAGCTACTCATAGACTAGTGGCGAGTTCAGATTCTAGTTCGTATTGTATGAAGGCGCTTCATAATGCAAATTTTGTGTCTTGCAATTAACTTAGAATGTTTTGTATTACCAAAAACAAAAAGCTCTGATTATCTAGGATAAATAACGACCTAAATAATCACTAGAGGTAACTTTTTTATCAGCTCTACGAAACTTGTTTAGATTTCATTTCAACTAGTTTCTCAAACCATAGCGTAGTTGACGGAAAATAATTCGCCAAGAGTTTGTTTGGGCTTAATATTGAAGAGATCAATAGCTTCAGTTAGCAAACCGTTTTTTGTATTGGTTTTTGACTTGGTAACATTTCTATCGTATTCTTATCTCCACATTGGGGCCGTTTTATTTGCCTCACCCTGTATTATCCAGCTAAAAATTCAGTTTACTCGGTATAAATATGTACAAAACATCAAAAATTGCATAGATCATAGGAATATTTAAATTGACCTTTTTTCTGTAACGTCACCATACATTTTTGACATTATCGAATTACCAAAAAAGATTTTTTTTGACACTTGCAGGTTGCACAATGTGTTGCAGAATTTTTGTTTTAAGCCTGATCGCGGACAATTTATGTAAGGTCAAATATCTTACCTGCATTCAACTCTGTTTTCTTTTTCATCTACTGCACAGTCACCATTAGTGCAGGGGTTGGGTGAACATAGTTCTAAATAGAATAAAATTATTTAAATTTTATATTTTGTGAAGGAATGAAAGTTAAATTACAATAATTTGCAAAGTCTGGCGAAGTAATACCCGTTTACAGATGTTTATAGTTTAATCGTTTTTTAGTTTTTATTCGTTGCAGACTCTATTACATTTGTAGACTAAAATGATCAGAACATTGATTTAAAATTACTCTGAGTTTGGAAGCAATAATGAAAACGTATGAAATATCCACTCATTTAAAAATTGAAACACAGCCTATTCAACTTCAAGCCCATAGATGCCATCTGTGATGTCACATTTTCGGAATGTCGGCTGTTCCGAAGAAAAAGAATGAAACCTACTCTCATACAAGGCGACTTTACAGCAGTCCACATTCAGAATCGGACAGAAAGTGTGACTCACACTTTCAGAAATAACACTTTCATTTTTGACGATTCATGAATCCTCAAGCCTCATTTCGTTAATTTTGAGGATTGTTTCGTCAAACTCTCACGTGACTTTTGAGTAAGCGCGAATCCTCACTTTTACGATCGTTATTTAACGATTCTGTATCTTGATTTTGAGGAAACTGAACCTCATTGCTGTACTCACATGCTCAAAAATGACGAAATATTTCTTTAGATAAGACGACATTCAAATCCTCTTAAAAATGACGATTCAAATTTCCTAACTTTGAGGAAACGAAAACTCGGAGCATTTGCCAGTAACGGAATCGTCAAAATTAAGGAAAATTTCGTCGTTTTTGAGCATTAATTTTTTAGAGTGTATGACTTCATTGGCTTTAAGCTAAGTTGGGCATGATTCAAAACGATAGCAGGAGGGGATATAAACTACCAGTCCTTAATTTTTTATTAAAATTAGATATATTTAAGTGTATTAACTGGCCATTTTTTCTTTAAACATCATTCTAAACTAGCACATAAATAATGACGTCTGACATATAAAACGATCTTTTCAATCTTGGCAGAAGACACCCACCCAAAAGAGATAAATCTCTATCAGAATCTGTAACTTTTTGGAATATTTCCATATCAAATATGGCAAAAGTTTGGGAATCAAGGCAAATTCGATTTTTTTTTCAAACAACTAGCACATAAATAATGACGTCTAACATATAAAACGATATTTTCAATCCTGTCAGATGACACCCACCCAGAAGAGATAAATCTCCATCAGAATCTGTTACCTTTTGGAATATTTCCATACCAAATATGGCAAAAGATTGGGAATCAAGACAAATTCGATTTTTTTCAAACAAAGTTTGTGAATTGTTGTACAAATCCTTACCAACGCAATCTTCACTTTCATTTTTATCCTTCTTATGAAAGCCTGGATTGCATTTGCAGTAGTGTCCCCCCATGATGTTCTTGCACTCAGAGTTGGCTTTGCAAGAGTGTTTGTTTTCTTTACATTCGTCGATATCTGCAAAAAAAAATATTTATAGTACAATTAACTTAAGAGGGAAATAACCGCGGATCTCCAAACCAAAGTACTATGTTCATTCAATGGGGGAAAGACATGATTTCTTTATCCACATTTCTCCGACTGCATTGAATAATTTTACAAAAGTTTTTTTTTTTTATTTCGCATGATAAATGTAGCAGACTTACAGGGCTTTATATTCTTATCTTTTGAAATTGGTTCGTACACTCTTGAAACAAAAGGGTGAAATCCACTCCTATAGGAGAAGTGCATTTTCGACACTGGAAAGGAGTGAAAATTAACTCAGACTGAGTTAAAATCGCTCGTTCGTTTTAAGAGTGTACGAATGATATTTATCAGAAGAACATATATTTTATACAACTTACATACACCTAACTCTTTACAACACCTAACTTTGTATTTCCAAATATCTCGATTTTTCATTGTTTGAAAGCTCTGGTGTCATCTGCACCACTTGTCCGCAGTTCAAATTTCAAAGCGTAGTTGACTCTGGTGAAGATCCTGTCGGAGGTTTAACTAAACAAAGTAGTATAATCCACTCCTATAGTAGAAGAGCATTTTCGACACTGTGAAAATTAACTCAGACTAAGTTAAAATCTCTCGTTTGTTTTAAGATAGTATATATATATATTTATTTTTAATTTGTAATTTTGCAACAAAATATTCGAACCAATTTCAAAAAGTGCGATTATGGAAACCTGTAAGTCATCTGCATTTATCATATAACAAAGCAATGTGTAAATACATTCAGTCGGAGAAATGTGGCTTAGG
The DNA here is from genome assembly GCA_023701765.1 of Hylyphantes graminicola. Taxonomy (NCBI): domain Eukaryota; kingdom Metazoa; phylum Arthropoda; class Arachnida; order Araneae; family Linyphiidae; genus Hylyphantes; species Hylyphantes graminicola. The sequence goes on along the minus strand of CM043120.1, from coordinate 25,709,260 downwards.
AAAATATATTTTTTCCATTAGATTACATAGAGGCACTTTTACTTGCAGACCAGTGGTCATTCCCCTTTCACTCTTAAAACAAACGAGTGGTTTCAACTCAGTCCGAGTTAATATTTGTCGAAAATGCACTTCTCCTACAGGAGTGGATTTCACTCTTTTGTTTTAAGTGTGTAAGCACAAAACATCGTGATATATTGTAAAACATCTTTTATATGTCTTATAAATCGAAATTTGAAATATAGTTGGTAGTTGAATCACAAGAGGAACTTTTGAAAAGTGATTGTTGGATATCAAGTATTGCCATTAAGAACTTTTAATAACCAATATTTTATTTTAAATTTCTAATCATTTGGAGAATTATTTTACGTTTAATTGTTCTGAATCTGTTATCCCTTTCTTATTATTCGAAATTTATCTAAAAAGAAATAAAGTTTTTCATATAATTCTTTAAAAAAAATGGATAATCGTAGAAAAAATGGGTCTTGACTTTCTTAAAATGTATTGTGAAAGGAGTGAAAATGCTTTCGCGGTAACGTCTAAGAAGATGTGTGGGGGGCGATGTTTAGTGATGGCTCACTTGTCCTGTCCCTCCGTTGCATGCCTATACTTCCACCCTTATTTGAAACACTTTAGGGATGGAAATCAGAAACCGGTTTTTTTTTGCCCTCGGTTTTGACTGAAAACCGGTTTTTTAATAAGGCCAGTCAAAACCGAAAACCGGTTTTGGAAACACCGGTTGTTTTTTCTAAAAATCCGCCACCCCTACCGTTTCTTATTTGGTTGGCGGAGAGTATAGACCAATCAGTTGCCGTAAAATATGACAGTGTCGGTCCTTCACTTGGATCGTGGAAGCTAGCAATTAGAACAACACATATGACGATTATGAGTCTTTTACTAGAGTATATTTTCCTTACTTACTGTTGTGAGTTCAAAAATAATCGAAATAAATTCAAAAAAATTCAGTAAAGTACTGGCCGAATTATCTCTGGTTTTTAAAGACATATGCCCTTCCGATATCTTTCTTTTTTAAGGCTTGAAGATTGTGAGGATTTCTATTATAATTTGTTTTGCTTTTTTAGTTTAAATATTGTAAATATATAATTGATGTTAAAATTTTTTTTAAATAAAAATTTATTTTAGTTGTAAATGCATGTATGTTCTCTTACCTTCGCATCGCATAACTGTATTTCCTTCAATAACTTGGACGGTGGGGCCTACCACATCATATCCATCCATGCAGGAACAGGCATTCTTATCGCATTTCGAACCCTGACGACCGCATGCAGTTTGATAAACAAGAGGTGAACAAAATTCCAATTTTTCATACGTAACTGCAAATTAAATGATTATTAATTCGTGGAAGTTTCCGAAGTTTACAAAGTATCTATTTATAGTTATACATTTGTGATTTCCATGTAGCTGTAGTGTAAGTTACAATTTTAAAATGCTTTTAAATGTGAAAAATAAATCAAATTAAATGAAGCAAGTTTCATTATTTTGTTGCAATAAGTATAGGTCAGCAATTCCGCAATTTTTTTTTAGCCGTACCGAGTACCGATAGCGGTAGAGTACGATGTCATCGCAGTTGTGTGCTGGCTCAGGTGTCGACCTTGTCACTTGACCGCGGTTCTAAATTACGAAGCGTAATTGGCTGCGTTAAAGCTTCTAAGGGAGGATAGAAAGAGGTAATCGGAATCAATTATATTACCAAATTTTCCAGAAATTGCATACATCTGTCATACGTGTTTGTGTGTGTCTTGTGTTGTCCTACTTGACGATGGTTTATAAGCGGGTCCTGCGACCAAGCACACAAGCCTGAAAATATATGTCAACCAACCAACCAGCAATTGCATCTGTCGCGTAGTTGTGTGGGTGTTGTGTCTATCTTACTTGACGAAGGTTTATAAGCGGATTTCTGACCAAGCACACAAGCCTGAAAATATATGTCAACCAACCAAGAAGATTCAAGGTATGTGACTTTCCGCAAAATTAAATTTTCCCTCAAATTTCAAAAAATTTTAATTTCCATACATCGACAACTATTAACCTCAATAAAAAGTATTTTTCTTTCGTTGATACAAATGGATGTTTCAAAATAGTTTTAAGATGTTCTAGAGCCCAGTCGGTTAAGGCGTTCGCCTTGCATGCGGAAGGTTCGCCCCAACGAGCTTATAATAGGGGTAGAGCGGTTAATGGCAACCATACCGTGGAACCAACATGAAGAGAATTCCTCCTAGGGTCACGTGATTGCATCTCCTACTACGAGCAGGCTGTGTATGTATTTTGCTAAGGCAATCGGTATAGGAAAGGTTCGTGATATAAGCAGCAGCTAAATTATTGCAAAAATGGTTGTTTCTTGTTGTGCTTTTAACTGCAACGAAGTTCATAAGAAAGGAGGAAGTATTATATATATAATTTTAGAAAGCTTGATTTGGCTCATTTTTCACAAAATTAGTTGAATGAAGTGAACAGTGTGTTCTTAAGTTTTCTTACACACTACACATTTGTATATATTTTTTACAAATATGCATAAAAATATCCTAGCCGTTAATAAATTAAAGTGAAGTGTTTATCAAATGACCTACATAATCAGTAGGTCTAACGCAACATTAATCCAACCAAAAAAACATTCCAAAACAAAGACAAAATGTTTTGGAATTCGGCGCTATTTTTTCAAAAAGCGCCAAACGGCACGATAACTTGCCAAATATACTTCCCTTTCTCATAGTCACGTGGTAAACCACGTGACTGTATGAGAAATTATCTGAGTGCCACCTGCTCCGTAGTAGAAACCTTCCCTAGGCCGCTCTACCCCTATTATAAGCTCGTTGGTTCGCCCTTCTCGTGACTACGATGTCGCCCTTAATGGTTGTGTTGGGTGCCTACTCGGGTGTCGGCTCGTTACTTAGCTTTGGTTCTAAATTTAGACGCCGTATCTCTAGTGCGACGATAATTAAAACTAAAAAACCCTAAAACTCACCTTTATTCAACTCTACTGAACTTAGTTTCAGTGATGGCGGCAACACAAAGGAATCATTCGTTATAACAACCTGAGATCTCCAACGTTTGACGTCCTGTTCTGCATCTTTATTGAATTTTAGCCACACGTCACACAGTATCACGTCATCTGATATTCTTTAAAGATAAAATATCCAAACATATACAAACTAATTTTTAAAAAAAGATTTGCACCATAAATAAAAAGTAAAATATTTTACCTAAAATTTTGAACAGAGGCAAATTCATAGCTAGTTGAAGAGAGTGCTTTCATCTGAAATTAATTACATTTATTATTTCGTCTTTACTTTGCAAAACATATTAAAATAGTATCTGATTGAAATAAATACAATACATAGATTATTTATAGTTGTAATAATATCAGTGTTGCATTTTTTTTTTAAAATGACCGATAAGTTTTAGCTCTTAAAACAAAAGAGTGAAATCCACACCAGTAGGAGAAGTGCATTTTCGACACTGGAAATGAGTGAATATTAACTCAGACTGAGTTAAAATCACTCGATTGGAGTGATCCTGTAGGAGTTTTAATACACAAAGGATCCACTCCTTTCGGGGAAATGCATTTTCAAGACTGGAGGAGTGAAAATTAACTCAGACTGAGTTAAAATCGCTCGTGTTTTTAAGAGGGTAGTTAACTCGATTATCCGCGGTCCATCTAAGATTTCCCACTCCCTTTTTTTCCAAAGGTATTTAACGAAACGCAGGAAAATGGAGGCTCAAATGTTTTAAAATTTGTTGGAAGATTGCATTCTAATGCTATGTCCACACTACCACAATAAAAATGATAAGAAATTGCGCGCGCATGGAAAACCATATACAATTTATACCATTCAAGGTAGGTGCGCTCGCATGTTTGACCAAATTGTACATACATTTCCATGGGTGCGCAATTTCTTGTCATTTTTATTGTCTTAGTGTGGACATAGCATAAAAAAACTATTATATTACATTGTTTGTCTAGTTTTCAAAATCCTTTAGTTTTACCGAGCAAATATTAGAAACTACGGTGGCCGATCCAAAGTGGATACCATTTATTCAACACATCAAGTGCACTTTTTTTTGTCAAAAAGCGTTTCTTGTAAAATAAGCTAGTCACGATTGTAATTGAAAGTACCGAGAAGTTACAGGAAAATGCCATCAAATTGTGAAGAAATATTAAAAAAAAAACACTTAATCACAAAAAAATGAGAAGTTTTCAAGACTAAAAAACAATTAAATTTGCAACAGTTGTAAATTTTTACTTTTATTAACTTTTATGCCTGTTGAACCCACCAAATTTTCTTCTATTATATAATATTACTTTACTTAAATAAAACTAAGAGACAATTTGTGGATATTTTTTTGCGGATTATCTGCAAATTCCCTTATCCACGGATGCCGTTCCAAAGAATTCCGTGGATTATCCGGAGTTTACTCTGTAGGTCCTTAAATGTCAAAAGTAAGGGTACAATATAGTATCGTTTCCCTCTTTAATGGGAGCAAAAATTTCTTTATAACTTTAATTCAATAGAAAATTTCTGCGATATGTACTCACGGATTTAATGACGTATTGATTCAGTTTTACTTTGTTGAGAGACTGATCTTCGTTAAGAAATTCTTTCTTCATGACTGGTAATTCCTTAAGTATATATGAAAATTGAACTGAAACAACAAAAAAATATGTTTTAACTTTTCCGTAAGAAACTTTTGATAATTTCATAAATTAAGAGTACAGGGGAAGAACCACTTCATTGCACAGTAATATGTCTACATCAGATCTGCTTGGCGAAAATAGCTAGCCTTTGCCAAGGCTGGTGTGAAGAAACTACTTTTACATTCGTTGTTATCTCACGGAGCACACGAGTTTACTATCTCTATGATGGAATGCACGCTAGAAATAATCTGACGCTTGAACCGCGGAAGAAGGACCAAAAGAGAAACCGGTTTCCGATCGCCACTACTCGCCAAGCCAACATCAATTCGGACCGATTCCTTGTCGATGAAGGTGCTTTGCCCCTGTACTCTTTAAAAAAATTAGATTGAACCACATTTTTCAGGGGTTTTGTTTTAATTTGCATACATAATTGTGCAGTTTAAATAAAGTGCAGGATCAAGTGAAATTATTGTGTGTGTGTGGGGGGGGGGGGGCAGATTCTCCGAATTACTCATCTCTGTATGTACTGCTGCGATTGTGGATTTTTTTAATGTATCTAGGCATTTATTTTTTAAATAACTTAAACGGCATTTTGTTTGGGTAGTGTCAAAGATCCATTACGAGGACACCGGTGCAAGTTTTCAAAAATGCTTGGGGCACGTTTTAAATTCCTGTCCTCGTTCAAGATTTTCTTTCGGCCTAAATCACACAGCTAGTCAAATAGCATTAAAAATGTAACTTGCGTGCTATAAAAACAGCGTATTATTTCAATTTAACCGAACATTTTAGGTGGAATTTAAAAAAAAAAAGTTTACTGTTATTGGTTTGAAAGGAGAAATGATGCCGACAGGATTGAGAGCCTGACAAATCAATTAATTAATACCATTATGCATAATTAAGGGCAATTTAATTACTAATTTTTGAATTAATATTATTGTCTTTTTTTATGTAGGCATTATGGCTTTAGGGGTTTCGGCTGTCGGGATAATGTGTCATACGCAATTTTTTTAAATTTGTTTTAGGAATATCACCCAGAAGTTTCTATGAAAATCACAATATTTATGCGAGAATGCTCTAGACTGAGGATTTTTAATAGTAGCCAGTGGCTACCAGAGTGAAAAAAAATGGTAGCCTCATTTGGATTTTCACTGGCCAGTTTTAAATTTAAGTATATATGACAAAAATACCATACAAAACATTTATTAAAGACATTTTTGATATGAAAAGAAAAGATTGACAGTAAAAAAAGGATCAAACCAAATATGTAAGTATTATGTGATTGGCAATTATTGAAAGGAGAAAATTACTATTTTTGTACATAAAAAAGTTCACAACAATTTCGGAGAATTCTTGACGTCGCGTGGCCCATGATTGTTCATGAAATTTACTCATATCAATTGTTTAAATGAATAGTTGAGATCTTAATCAGCTGTGATTCAATCATCTGTAAATTGCCGAGATCATAAAGCAAGATTTAAAAATCAAATTTGCATTTAAGATTTTCGTCGCCCAGCTCCATTTACGTCTAACGGACACCGACTCAGTGACGTCACACAAAACACCGGCCAATGATAACGGGAAAATTTCAATGCTGATAGGCAAAAATTTTCATCAAGTATTTCTTCCCGACAGGATAAAATCAGAGCGTTATATTATTAATATATTAGAAATGCAGCTTCAGTATTAATTATTTGTTGAACAAAAAAGACAAATTATGATCGCCACTTTTGGTGAATGGATTTGGATTTTTAGGTAGCCACTTTCGATGTAATAATCGCCAGTTGGCGACTGGCGACCGCTAATCTAGAGCTTTATGCGAGACACAAGGAAATTAAATTCGTTACCATTTAGTTGACAGGTAATTTTGCCATTAGTATTGATTTCAGTGAAACCAGGAGGACATTTACAAGTAGCGAATCCATTCTCGTCAATATAACATGTTTGTTGGTTTTTTGCGCATTCTCCAGCTTTATCACTGCATGCATCTAGAAAGAAACAGAATATTACAGTTTCAGATATAGTTTATCGAACTTGACGAAATTTTAGTCGTTTTAGATGAAACTTGTCCTACACTTTAAATATTTGGTGAAACGTTACTTCATGAAACTCACGGACCGTATCTGCTGTTTACACAACAAAATAATAATAAGCTGTAAGCTTACTCTAATTTTGTTATGAATACTTACACCATGATTTTTAAGGCAGCATATGATGCAATCAGTTCTATAGTTGTGCGCAGCATAAAATGTTAACTGAGTTAGTTCAAAAATAAGCTTCCTGTCTAAAGTTTTGTAAATTAACAAGGTATAAGATAGACGGAGGCCATAGCCCTGAACGATTTATGTCTGACAAATTAATTTGCACAAAAAACTAATTTTGAAAATTTAAAATTACCGTTTATATTCGCTGAAGAATGTAGTAATGGTATTCACACAAGTGGATATCGTTAATGAATTAAGGTGTTTAAATAAATCTAAAACAAAACAGTGAAAAATCTAGTTTGAATACTAGTTGAAAATCTCACTTTTACATATATGTTTATTACTTAGTTTTTATACAAGTTTAACACGCAACAAAGTCAAAGTATACAGTTAAGAGGAGTCATGTGGGGCCGCATTTGCTCCTAAACATTATTACATAATGCCATACCACCGTCAAATTTATTATTTAAATGTATAATGTTTGGATAGCAATTACTAGTAAAAATAAATATAACACACAGATTAATAATCATCTCACAGGAAATATATTGCTTAATTAAAATTGAAATTTACGTTTAGGGAGCCTGAATCCCAAAATACACTGCAAAAAGTTGGTGTAACTTTACTCCGTAAACATGATAGCAACGCCATTTTCTAGCTGCCACCGTGTTACCAGAGTAAAGATCCACCTTTTAAACTCCATATAAAAATAATTTAACACACATTTCAACAGTACATAATTATTGTAAAAAATACATTACCTACGCAACCCTTGTCTTTAGTAAGCGTTTGGCCAGCTGAGCACTCGCAATCGTATGTTTTCAGTTTGTTGTTTGAATCTTTCGTATCCACACAATAGGCTCCTTTTGACTTGCAGTCATTCTGGGCAGCTTCATCACCACACGTCATATCTACAACCAAACAAAAATAATGAGGAGTGACAAGAATATGTAGCTGCTTCAGTAACCCATGGTCTACGAAAAGGATCCTCAAGGTGGAGATGAGTTACCTCGGCTTATATACTACTACTTTCGTTATTATTTAGCATAGTGGTAGGAACGCAGAGATAAATCTGCGCCCTCTAGCGAGCGGATGATTGATTGAGGTTGCTTGCGTGTGGTAAACACCACAAATACCAAGTAATGTCTCTGTGTTCAAAATTTGTCTCATGGAATTTCTTTAAATTAACCTTGAAAAATTAAACATTAGCTCCCTCCAACGCTTGATAATTTAATTTCTAGTAAAAGTTCATTTGCTGTTTTTATTACATTTATTGATGATTCTTTTGAAGCTATCTAATTTTCCAATTTAGAGGTGATTCATATTCAGGATAATAATTTAAGAAGCATTGTTATTTAAATTGTATGTACTTTTTGTTTAATTGGGTGTTCATTATATTTTGTCACACGGACTTTGTATTTCTAGATACATTTTTTATGTTGTTAATTATATATAATGTTTTCCACCTACTTCTGTAAGCTCTGCGTGATACACATAGTGGCACACGGGGATATTTTTTGATGTTCAATAGAAATTATCTCGGTATTATCAAAGTGTCCAACCTTAAATGCATATATTTGCATTTCTTCCTAGTTTTTAAGAAAAAAATGCAATTTTTGGTATGTCCGAATTTCTCAATCTTAAAATACATAAGTTAACTGATCGCATATGTACATAGCAATCAAAGCAATGAATGTTTTTTTTTAAAGAATTATATAAAATGAATTTCCTTCCTCCATTTTTTGTCAGGTTTCATCGAGATTTTACATATATATTTTATTATCTAAGTTTAAAAATCGTAAATAACGATTGAGGGTGTAAAACCCACAGTGGCTTTCAGACTTTCAACAGACATTTTGTACAAAAAAAGCTGCAGAAAAGTTAATGGATAGGTGTTCCACGTTATAAAATAGCCGATAAGTTTGTATAAGCTAAGAACCCTGTGAGAGAATGTACTTTAGAAAAGTCCAGGGTGATCATGATTAAAATATTTCATTCCAAAGCAAAGCAGGTTTTTGATGTGAAAGACGTTCACGCATTAAGAAGTTATGGCTCTCTTGAATAGTCATTTGAACTCCAAATTTGGTTAGAACTCAGCTATGAAAAGTATAAAATAAAAGTTATTTAGAATATTGGGGACAAATAAAAAGCAGCCGGCAATTTTTGTAAACGAGTCTTCGTGGGTAGATATCTTGATTTGTAATTAACTTTTTGAGCTGTCTGGAAATGGGAAAAAAGTATGGCTGTTTCCTCTGAACAATTTATACAGTCAAGTTTTTTCTTTCTTAAAAAATAACCTTAGTTTAAAAATTCCGGATTAGGATTGTGTTTGAAGACCTGATTTAAAAATTGACCAATTTTTATATCGACCAATTTTTTTAACTATTTCATCCAATATTTTTTAATTAAATAAATGTATTTGTAAAGTAATTCGGAGCTTTTAAATTAAATTTCGTTGTAAAACACCCAAAAAATCACAAAATTTATTACATAGTAAACAGTTACGCATACAAAGAAAACTTTATCTTAGCCCAACTTCAAGCAAGCTATGAAGTAAACAAAATATTGGGAAAAAGATAAAATCTAGATTATAAAAATCAGTTATCTAAATAAATAATAATTTGTTATTTTTTTTACTCTTTTACTCATTTACGGAAAGTAATACTTTGCCTAGCAGATTAAAACAATCTCAGCAACATGAAAGCTAAAAATCAATGTTATAACTATATTTACATTACCTTATGTTCTTATATTTAATAACTGACGAGCTCAAGTGCAAAACAAGTTGAATCAATTTTTTGCTTATGCTTTTTTCGCTCTAAAATAACCAGTATATGATACAGTCAAAGACCAGTTACTTTAAAGTGAAAATGGTATAAGCAAAAAAGAGATTTAACTTGTTTTGCACTTAAGCTCTTCAACTTACATTCACAAGTTATTCCATTTGTAGAGTCCTTTAGCTTTCCACTGCAATTACATTTTTTGTTATCGTTGGAAAGAACAGTTTTGGAAAGGCATGCCTTTTGCCCATTCAGAATACAAACACCTGCAATATAAAAAAAAAGTATAAATCGGTGTTTCAATGGGGAAAAAACATTCGTTACTAAGTGCTTAGTGACTGAACTTAATTAAGTACAATTTTTTTTTTCACTCGATTAAGTGTACATGCACTCGGTAGTATAATTTTACATGCACTCGGTTATTTAAAAAATGCAAGAAATAATAATTTTTGATAGACAATAAAATAAACTAACCGAATTTAGCATGTAAATGTTTAAAATCAATGCTGTGTTTGGCGTCTTTTTTTTCTGTTAAATGCAAACGTTGTGTGGGAGTGATTAAGTGACAGATTCGGTTATAAACATGTTTGTTGTGTTATAAATATAAAATTTATTTACCTGTATTATCTAGCACAGCAAGATCTTTTTTGCAGGCGCATTTAGATGTATCTCCGTCCTTAACACAGTATCCAAAAGGCCCACAATATTTTCCATCTTTGCATTTATCTTCTTCTTTAATCATAACTAAATATTTTTTCTCGTTAATAAATAATAAAAACTTATTTACATTCACTTTTTAAATATTATATCATGAATGCAACCAACATATAAAATACATCTTTTACATTTATTAAAGAAGGATTCGAATTGACAGAAGTGCAAAACCATGGTTGATTCATAATGCACTACAGGGTGAGGCAAATAAAAGTGGAACCTGTCTAGAGATAGGAATACGTTGAAATGCTTGGCAAGAAAAACTCTTGAAGCCACCTGTAACCTGTTTTTGCATTAAATGGATCGAATTAGCTTCACATTAGAGCTACTCATAGACTAGTGGCGAGTTCAGATCTTTCGTATTCTTAAGTTCGCACTGTATGTAGACGTCCCAAAATGCCAATTTTGTCTTGCAATCAATTTAGAATGTTTTGTATTAATAAAAACAAAAAGGTCCGATTCTCCAGGATAAATAACGACCGCAATAATCACTAGTGGGAACTTTTCTTGATCAGCCCTACAAACCTTGTTCATATTTCATTTCAGCTAGCTTCTCAAACTATAGCGCAGTTGCCGGAAAATAAGTCGCCAAGCGTTTGGGCTTTATATTGAAGTGATCAATAGCTTCAGTTAGTTTTTGTATTGGTTTTTGACTTGGCAAAACATTTCTGTCGTATTCTTATCTCCACGTTGCAGCCACTTTTACTTGCCTCACCCTGTATTACTACCAAAGATTATTATTTAAAACTACTTAATCTGTCCTAATCTGTCTATAACTTATTGTTCATTTAACGCACCAAATATTTTAATAATTTTTCTGCAAGATCCAAAAGGAAACGAAATGTGTTGTACATGGTTAGAATATCAGAAGGGGGGGGGGATATTTAGAAATTTCTAGTGCTATTGGCCTAAGTGAGTATCTAGTAGGGTGGGCAGAAAAAAACTTTATTTTATTTCGGATCGCTATAGTGCGGAAAAGTTGCCATTGGTAAAGACATGAAAAATGCACTAATTATTTTTTTATTGCTATATCTTCCTTTCGCGCAATGCCATCAAATATTTCAATTAACAAGACTATCATTGGCCCTTTCTTGAGTTCTGTATATAATCTAGAAATGGATTACAGGAGGCTAAAACGGATACACTTATTTCCATAATAAAACATACCTTCACATGTTGACTTTGCATTCAAATATGTGTGACTTGGACATTCACATTTGACAGTTCCAATAGATTTTCCTTCCTCGCAGGTAGCATTTAGAGAGCAAGGTGAAGGTGTGCAAAGGTTTTTTTCTATAAAATATAAAAAAACGACATTATTGTTTACTTACTTGGGGGCTATAATCAATTTTTCTCTATCGCCTGCCAATTTTACCTTTTTAGGATATTAGTTTTGCTGAATAAGAATATTTTTAAAGAAAAATTATCAGTGAGTAATCGGTTGATTTAGCATTGTGGATGCAGAGAGTTTCCTTAAGACCAACTTGGAATCGTCACTTAAGTAATTCCGTCACTTTTTTTGGCCAGAAAAGTTTCCCTTATCTGACTACGGTAAGAATATTATGTATTTTTGATTTTGATAAAATTTCACAAAAATGGTCTCAAACTCTTACACATTGTTTCAAAACTTTTTTTTACTACATTGACAAATTTCTATACTAGGCATGAATTCTACTCTTGAATTTCTTTTTGATTTATAATTTTCAAAAAGTATTAACATGGCCTTTATGTAAACAAGATAGGTCATAATGGACACAAAATCAATAATGATAAATATAGCAAAAGTCAATATCTTATTTGAGCTATATAGTTAATTTTAATCGTTTTAGTATAAAAACAACTCCAAGATTATAGGATTTGATTCCGTGTAAGTCGGCAAATTTAAATTTTTATTTAAGTATCAAGTTTCGAAACTTTAACTTTTGACGCTACATATACAAGCATAAAATATATGAAAGCTCAAAAATATGAAGACAAATTTTATTATGAAATGTGAAAAATAACTATTTAATTGGAAATATAGTTTAGTCATGCGTCGAAAACCTCTAGTTTTATTCATATTTCTACACTGTAAATTTACGAGCATTTTTACGGGCAACAGTTTTATTTGAAGGAAAACCGTCTTACCCACTAAATAAATGGCCTTATCCCTTAGACTGTTGGAAAATAAGGGTGATTATTTTTACAGTTTTAGCTCATCTTTTGACAAAAAATAAAATGACGGGCTAGATGAAATGATGGGCATGGTTGTTTTTTAACCCCTTCAGTCCCAAAAATTTACTACACTGCAGAAACATCTGATATTCACAAAATAACCTTATTTTAGGTCAAATATAAGAATTCCATAAGAAAAAAAATTCATTTTAATTTTTTATATGGTTTTTGAAATAATGCCAAAATTTTTTAAATGTGGAAAACAACAAAATAAAAATATATATATTGCCTAAAAACCCTTCGAGATATATATTTTAAGGTATCTGACCATGTTATCAAAAAAAATTTAACAATTATTTTAACCGAAATAGTTTAAATTGTGTTTTAAATATGATGAACTGAAGTGAACTTTTCAAAAATCAGGTGAAACCCTTGTTAGCTATTTTCTGAATAAAAAAAAAATTGTAGTTCTGATTTCTATTGCGATTAATGTAAAATAGTGACTAATAGAACAGAGTGTGAAGAATCGAATAATGTGTGTTTGGATGTCATAACGGGGCATAAACATTTAGAAAAAAAAATATTGAAAGCGATGATGCCAAATGGCATCACTGGGACTGAAAGGGTTAACGGGGTGGGTGTGACTGGAATCTTTTATGCCGTTTCCTGCCCGTTATTTTAAGGGTTTTTTTCAACAGTGTAGATTAATATGTAAGTTTTCAAAAATATTCTTTCAAAGAAACTATACTTACTTTTGCATCCATCTTTATCTTTTTCATGATTTTTGTCGCAAACGCATGTTCCATCATCTGTGCAAATTTCATTTTCTTTGCATGGAGCAAATGGGCATTTGTCGATAGCTGCCAGTGAATAAAAATGTTATACCAAAAACAAATTAGGAACGTATGAGAGAAAAAAAAACAGATTTAAATATATGATAGGATTAATATTTGATGATAACAAAAGTAATCTTAACCAACATATATATGTGTATGTCCCACTGAAACCCCGGCATAATCTAAACTTAATCTTATTATAATAGATATATTACTAACATAATAAGCGTTTATTTCGAGAACCCAGTAAATTTTACACACATTTTTTTTTTATATAAACACATATTTTAAACAAATTGATGCATAAAACTATATTTTGCAAATTATTAAATTTTTAAAAATAAATTCTGCTGTTTTGTAATTAATAGTCTATTTGCTAGCACTCTTTATAATGAGAAATCACTTTTAAATATATTTCTGATACAGTTTATACAAATTGTGCTTGATCTTCGTGCGAGCTTTTTTTTAAGTGAATAAATGACTGCTACTAGCGTTCCATGGCAGCTTAAAACTACAAGTTCCATGGCAGCTTAAAATCATATTCTTACATACCATTTTATTTGTTGAAGTTTAAAATAAATTGTGCAGTAACACAATAAAAAAAATAAATGTATGCCATGTCTCTGGAGGATAATACTGTCATAAAAAATATATTTTTATTATTGCCCTTAGAAGTCAAAGATCTTAAATTAAAAAAATATATATTATACAGTAATGTGATAATAGGATATATGGTTTAAAAAGCACAAGGCTTACTTAAATATATTAGTAGTGTCCTTACTTACCAATGCAATTATTTGTAGCATAGTCATAGTATTTTCCGCTTTCCGTGCATTTGCAGAATGCAGAACGAAAGCCATAAACACATACACTAACTTTAGCTTTACAAGGGTTCGAGTCACACCATTTAGCTGTAAAAAAAATAAGGGCTTTTAAATTATAAAACTTAATTATATAAATATGCAAAAGCCTGCGTAAAAATTTTCGTAGATGTCAAGTTTGATGATTGACAACTCGTCTTATTTGTCTTCTTCAAATATCAATCCAAAAGGATTTTTTAAAAAAACTTTAATATACTTTGACATTTAGATAGGAAATACCAGCGAATATTTTATTACAACAGAAATCGGAAATATTTTGTCTTTAAAAAGAAACAATTTGAAGATTTTGACGAAACTCTAGAAAAAAAATTTTTAGTCTTTGGAAGAAATATTTTTTTATTTATAAATCGATAAATAAATTATAAAGGTAAAAACCCCTGACTGTAAGGAAAGGTCTTGACTGACTGACTGCAATGCTTCATGACTGGAATGGAGATAATTATTCAAACGAGCACTATGCCTTTTCACCTACAGAGGAACTTTCCGACTTCTATTAGAGACGGGATGCAGTCGAACATTCATTTTCTTTAATAATGCTGACACTACAATGCCAGAATTACAATATCCTGATCATTTGGTGACAGTAGGAGGAGGGAAGGGGGGGGGGGGTACGATTGGCATAAGGAAAAGGTTCACAATAATATGCAAGTAACCGTTGTTAAGGGTCCTCCCGTGGATCGCCGAGCTTATTTAATGTGCCAGAAAAATAGCGTAAAAATAACATAAATAATATGTTTAATTTATGCGAGTAATTTGTAATCTTAAAACCAAAATCTGTTTTTAACAGACAAATTATGAAGAAAAAACTAATTAAACCTTCTCCCAACCACCATAGTAAAAAGCGGGGATACTAACCATAGTACAAAATAGAATAAATACCAGAATAATATTGAAAAATTTTCATAAATAATTTGTTTATTTTATACGAGTAATTTGTAATCTTAAAACAAAAATATGTTTTTAACAGACAACTTATGAAGAAAAAACTAATTTAACCTTCTCCCAACCACCCTAGTAAAAAGCGGGGATACTAACCATAATACTAAAGAGAATAAATAAATTTCCAATCCCGGATTCAAAACCTGGACCTTAAGGGAGCCAGAAATCAACGATGCTTCTAAATATCAAGTTTTCTTGTTAACTTTTAGTTACTGAACTCTTTATTTACGTAAAAAACTGATATTATATATACATGAATATGGGGCTGCAGTTTATATATACATGAATATGGGGCTGCAGTTTATATATACATGAATATGGGGCTGCAGTTGACAAGGATATTAGTTGATTCCAATATTACTTTTTTTTGACAGCATCAAATGTCGCTATTTTAAAATAGCAATTTTCAGCCTTTAGGTACATTTTCAGCACAACTATTGAGGGAATCATAAAATATATCTTTTATATAGAT
The DNA here is from genome assembly GCA_023701765.1 of Hylyphantes graminicola. NCBI lineage: Eukaryota > Metazoa > Arthropoda > Arachnida > Araneae > Linyphiidae > Hylyphantes > Hylyphantes graminicola. The sequence goes on along the minus strand of CM043120.1, from coordinate 25,693,632 downwards.
TAAAAGAAGTTCATTAAACTCAATAAACCTCAAGTTGGATGATGAATCTTTAAAACTCTAAAGTTATTGCTCTAAATACAATTTTTGTGCCTTTTCTAAATTTAAAAAAGTGTATTTTTGAACTTAATAAAATTTTTTTGACATTTTTATAAAAAAATTTAGGGGTTTACTTTGAACATACATACAAAATCTTGGAAAATTTTAAGCTTACAGATACAATAAAAAAGTGAAAAGTGCACCTAATGGCTGAAAAATGTTGTTTTGGAATTAGTACATTTGAAATCTGGCAAAAAAGTTATGTTGAAATTAACTAACACATTTTCCCAACTACAATCTTATATTAAAGTTTGTACTTTTGCATAAATGCACATTTTCGTGATCAAAAGTTAAAATATAAATTCAATATTTTGAAGCGTCGTTGGTTTCCCGGATCGATTATCTAACGCTTTTCCTACTATAAACTTGATCGACGCGCGGATATTTCTGAAATAGTTTAAATGTCTCTTCAGTTGCACTTGCAGTCTAATACTCTTGCTGCATCGTAAAAAGCAGAATATTTGTGTAGAAAAATATCAATATTTTTCTGTAAATATATGGTATTTTTTCCGTTAAAATAACGGATTTCTTTTAAAGTGTACTGTATGCATATTTATTTTTACTTGCCTGTGCATTTATTATCTTTGTACTCCAGGTCATTATTTTCACACTGGCATGTTGCACTATTTGTTGTACCATCATATACACAGGTGGCATTTATATCCTTGCATTTTTTTATGAAATCTGCATTACATCCATCCACTTTTGAGCAATCATCACCAGAAGTACCCTTTGGACACACGCAAAGTTCGTCTTGGCATTTCGCTCCATTCTTGCAGGCTTCTTCGTTCTTACATTTCGCTGCAAAATTTTTGTTTTATTTTTACATTATCTACACTCTTAAAACAAAGGAGTGAAATCCACTCCGATATGAGAAGTGCGTTTTCGACACTGGAAAGGAGTGGAAATTAACTCAGACTGAATTAAAACCACTCGTTTGGAGTGATCCTGTCGGAATTTTTACAAATGAGTGAAATCCACTCCTATAGGAGAAGTGCATTTTCGGCACTTGAAAATAGTGGAAATTAACTCAGACTGCGTTAAAATCACTCGTTTGTTTTTAAGAGTGTATGGTCTTGATATATAAATTTCTTTTTTAATGCTAGGAAAACTCTCGTTCCCCATTTTAAATTATAAATATATCTTACCATTTTACTGGTGTGTATGTAGAAAGTTCACTCTGACAAATTGGCATGGTAAAATTTGTAAAATATCAGATTATTTTAATTGGATACCATTGATCCTTAAGGATTGCTTTTGAATAATACTTCTCAAACGGAATAAATGTCCTTATTTACGGGAATTAAAATTTTTTTTAAATACAGTTGACTAGGGAATAAAATCTCTTATCACGCTAGAATTGTTTTTTATTGAACATTTTGCTAAGTGTCGGATTTGCAATGTAGTACGACTTAAAATTCCGTTGTTGAAGCTTAGTGGGTGCCTTAATTGCGTAATTAAAAGAAAAGAGTTAAAACAAAATAGTTTATTGAACTATTTGAATATTAAATAGATTTTCCGTTGCTCTGACTGTTATTGGCTGTTATCGAGATTTTCACTTAGCTCTAAAACTTTATCATTTCAAATTAATGTAATAATTTTTTATTTGATATCCAAAATATCCACCGAACTTCCCTAACTACTATTAAATCTTAAAAAACATCAAGCTGTTTAAATGTATGGTTATTACTTAAAAAGTTACATATTTCTATGCGTTTCGGTTACCATGCACGGGAGTCAGATTTTTTCAGTCAAAAACTTTGTTTTAAAATACAGAAAAAAAACTAATGTTTTTAGGAAATATTCTCTATACTTACTCCTGCATATGTTTAACCCCTTGTCAAATTTTTTTTCTTCATTGCATTCACAAACAGCTTTAGTTTGTGTGAAATTGTAACTGCATTCTCCTCCAGACTTTAGGCAATCCTTTAAAACTCCAGTCTCACAGTCCACCACCTTTTCGCATTTGTGTCCTGTGAATATCTTCTTGCAGTCACAGAAAGAAACCCCTTTTGTTTTTTCTTTACAGGTCGTGATATTGTTATGTTTGCAATCCTCTTTGGTTTTACATGGTTCTGAAAAAAAAACAGTCAAGGATGGTATAACAATTAACATTGGATAAATCAATATAAAAGGGAAATATCATATGAATGCGTCTTTCTTCCGTAGCGGCATAACTCTCTGAAGGATATTGTAATTCCGTGTGCGGTTTAACTGCAGTAACCACGACAATGAAGTGGACCATTTTAGTCCTGAAATAATCAGTCGTACAGTATACTTTTACTATATACTCTTATAAAGCTCTATATACTCTTATAATACTCTATATGCTCTTATAATACTGTCTTACTATATGAAGAGTTAACGGGAAAACCGATTGATTTTTCAGAGAAGTTTCCTTAGCAGGCCACTTTGGCGATGATAGCGAGTGATCGCCTTAACTTGTGTAAGGAAACCAGTTCCTACCACAGAGATCATAGTTAAAGTAATACAGTGGCAGATCACGTGACCTCCAATGCTAACGACGGGACGCGCAAGCAATGAATTCAGTGTTGTAGGTCACGTGATATTCCAGTGTAGTACTTTAACTACTATCTCTGTGGTTCCTAGCTACCAAGTTCAGGCGATTGGCGATCCCGACGCTTGGACCAAGCGAAGAACAAAGAGAGAAACCGGTTTTATGCCGCCAAGCAGACAGTTGCGGGCGTCCGCCTAATAAATCAATCGCTTCTTCCCGTGTACTCTTCATATACTCTAATAATTTTGAGTTGTTGAAGGTTTACAACAGTGGTTCAAGTCACTAGTCTAAGTACTGCAGTTTACGTACACAAGGCAGTATAGACGCATAAACCAGTCCAGAAACACACATAATTTATACAAATTTATACATTTTATGATTTTACTCAATTTTAAAATTTGTAGTATGAAGGAGAAATTTATGATTGTTTGCAACAGAAAAGTAATGTTAAAATTTAAAGAAATTTCATTTTCAGTTACAAATTTAAATTAAAATCTTATGCAGTGAAAACAGTTTACACTTCATCCAATTCGCTTAGCCATCAGAAGAGCACCCATTGTGAAATTAGGATGATAATTTAATGTTTTTAATCACCTAATAATACAAAAGATTTTTAGAACAGTTACTCATATTCTTTGGTTTTTAATAATAAACAAGAAGTTCTTAAAAAACTAAAATAGCCCACTTTCCTGTTATATAAATACTCACAGAAATTCGAATAAAAAAAACAACTAGATTCTTATCAGTAAATATCTGCAACAGATGTTTCTACACTAGATTTATGCTCATTGGAAAACAAGAAGTTCTTCAAGAACTAAAATAGCCTACTTTCTTGTTACTTAATTACTTATGGATATTGCAATAGAAAAACAATTAGTCTCTAGTCCCTGAGATCATACATTTCCAACAAAAAAACATTTTAAGATCCGATGGATAGAACCGATTTTGGAAAGGGGAAGGACACAGACAGACGGACATTGACAGCATATCATTCCCTACTTTTTCATTTTTTTAAAAAAATTATCTCGAATTTAAAAAAAAAGCAGAGTATACTTTAAAAAAATCATGAATATGTCTTTCTGGCGCAACGGGCGTAACCCTCTGAGTGATAGCTACGCATAAACCCGTACATCAATACACATCAGTTACAAAAAATTAAAGCATTTTATGATTTTACTATATTTTAAATATGAAGTATTAATTTATAAACAACTTCAACAGAGATATTATTATTAAGAAAATGAAAGAAATTTTATTTTTAGTTAGAAATTAAAATTCAAAAATCATGAAGTGAAAACAGTTTACGCTTCATTCAATTCGCTTAGCCATCAGAAGAGAACCCTTGTGAAATAGGACGAGAATGTAATGTTTTCCTTTAACCATCTAATGCATACTGTTGCCGTTTGGCAACAAGTTACATAAGTCTCTATATTCTATTAAAGTAGAGCTCCCTCTCGACAAATTTGTGTGTTTTTCATCTATTACATTCCATTTTGAAGTTTAGATACTATTAATCCTCATGGATGACGTTAGTAAAACTGTTTCAAAATTAAAGAGTGAGGTTATTAACTGTTGTGAAATTACGTTTTTGGTAGTATTCAAAGCATAATAATATTAGTACTAAATACAAATAAATTGTTTCTAAAAAAATAATTATAGTTAAAGAGGGTCATTTTGAATTATATTTAGCAGTTTTCTAGTCATTATTATCGAAATTGGATTTTTGTAGTTGGTTTTTCTCATATGGAAAAATTCTAAAATTGAAATTATTTAAAGATACATATTTTTTCGGGATGAAAAAAAAATCACGCATTAGAGGGTTAACTAATACTACAAAAGTTTTTTTTTTTTAACACAGTTACTCATTTGTTTTATAATAATAAAAAATAGAGTACTTTATATTCTCCTTGACATAAAGAGAATAAGTTAATATTAAAAAAATTATCCTTTCATTTCCCCTAATGATATTTTTTTATTTAATCAGAAAAAGGGAGATCTATCTCAAGATCATTTCTGACTAAAAAAAAATCAGAATATCAATATGAGTTCAATTTTTGTGAAATTGTAAAATGTATGCTGTTTTTTAAAAAGACGACAGCATACTATATACTGTGGCATTAAACTATAGTATGCTGTAAGATAGAGAGTAACTGACCATAAAAAATTTGACTTTTTTAGATTATATATTTAAGAAGTAAAGCACGTTTGCACGCATGTCATACGATTATGTGACATGAAGATCCTTGAGTACCTATTTGGTTTCAGATTGTCAGAAAATGATATATAAGCATACTTTAACATCCGCAGTTAGTTGTTAGTTCAGGGTCATTGTAATCTGAGCATCAAAATTGGTAGCATGAGTCGCCTAGATAGTGCAACTAAAAATGGCCCTCAGAGCTGGGAAATATGCCAAGTCTGCAAAGGCTTAGACGCCGATCAAGCAGCCCCGTTGCCATAATCTTACGTGGTTAGTGGGTTCTTGATCTAAATAAGACATCCAGAGTGAGAATGCATTAAGGTTATTTATTATGGTTAAGTAATAATGGATATTACAATAATGATATCATATTAATTAACATTTCTACAGAGGATCCAAATTAACCTGTTAGCTTTATTCGGTTCACGGGGAGTAATTGGTACCTGTTAGCTTTGCACCTCAGTCCCGCAAAGCGTCTTCACTGCTAGGCATGGGCGATGATGGAGAAGTCGGATGAGTGAGGCAAGGCAGGTGGCTCCGGCCAAGGAAGCTCTCATGGATAGGCGATTTGCAGGTAGGGACTCTGGAGTCGGGATAGCATAGAGTTGGATCCCATCGTCAGAACTCGGCCTCGGAGGTTAAGTGATGAGCTGTGGCATCGGATATGGGATTCTCCCCAAGGCTATTAAGCAGTGCCATCTCTGAAGTCCTCTCTCGCTTCTCTCTGACCTCACATCACCTCTTCAGATGCAGAAAAACTAGACCCTCCTCATTCGCTCCCATTCGTTAGCTGGGGGTCAAGGGGTCAGTTATGCAAATATCTATTCCCCCTCTTGTGTCCTTATTGGGTATAGGGGGTTGTTCATCACACCTCCCTTATTTGCTATTCCCAGACTTCCTGTCTCGTCAGCAACTCAGTCCTCTCATTGCTAGGTTGCCATATCCTGTTGGCTGACTTGCCACATTTGGCATGACCTGTCAATAGTCTTGGATATTGACTGTGTCACCCGTTATCAAAAAAAAAATCTGTTACAGTTACGCTATTAGTTTTAAAATATAATAATAATATTTGCTCCGCATATTTGAACAATATCAAATGCAAGTGATAAAAGCGCATAACTTACTTGTGCATATTCCATTATATTCTAAATAACCTTCCTTACAAGCACAAACTTTCTTTTTATTTTCGAAGCTGCATTCTCCATCCTCTCCGCAGTCACATGCTATGAACAAAGAAATGAAACAATACAAAATAGTGCTCATTTATTTTACCAATTACTCAATAGTAAAAGATAATAACTCAATAGTCTTGTTTAATTCTGGGATGTTATTCTCCCTCATTAAACCAATATACATGGCAGATTTTTTTTGTTAATGATGAAAATGAAGATAGATAATTGAAGAGTTCACGGGAAGAACCGATTGATTTCTTTAGAGTCTTTCTGTAATTGTCTCTGCTTGGCGGATATTGGCGACCGGAAACCGGTTCAGTTGCGGTACAAACGTGTGACTCTTTCCTCTCAACTCTGGCGTGAATCAGGATTGCCGCGAAAGATAAACCAAGCGAGTCACTGGCTTCTTTACACCAGTTTAGGCGATTTCTCGCTATCATCTCCAAAGAGGCTATTAAGGAAATCAATCGGTTCTTCTCGTGTACTCTTCAATTGTATTTACCAAGATATATTTAAACCGAAAATAGTGAATAATTTTAAATGGACAGTTTTTGTAATCTATAAACATCCTGGTCCTATATCATTTAGTTAAATTATCGCACTGCTCAGAAAAGTGCTATCTGTGAATTTTAAAGTTAAATCTAAGGTGTGAGACACCGCCCGATTGTCAATTACCACTCAATAATAATGTATATTTGATACACTAGGACTCAATTACAGATTTGTACAAAAGTTGTTGTTTTTTAAAGAGAATAAAGCAATACATTTAAACCTAAAAAATTCTACGGCAGATATCCTTTGCGTAAACTCCGATTTTCTCAATTACCTCATTATAATGCCCAAAACAAAAGATATAAATAACTCATACACCAAATTTAAAGAGTGGTTTCAGACGGACAGACAGACCAAAAAGTACTAAAATATTTTTTTAAAAATATGATGTAGAGATTGATGTACATCTTAAATTCATCTGTATAAAAATTAAGGTGGTTTAAGAGATCTTTTGTTTTTCGATAGCGAATTGTATCGGAAAACCGAATCTTCATGAGGGTTTTTTTTTGCTATTTTTTTTGCCTTAACTCTTCTATTTTGACCAATGTGCATTATATAGGGGAGAGTGTTGTACCTTGGGACGCTTGTACCTTGGGACACTGATAATTTCTAAGAATCTATTGGCGATATTCATACATTGTTTATTTCTAATAGTAGCCTCAACCAACAGACATCATCATAATAAAATTTAACACTAGCATCATTGTATTGATGAAATGGTGACAAAAAATAATATTTCATTACCCCAAAGTAAATATTTTTCTCATTCTAATATAATTTTCTATCTGAGTCCACTTACAAAAAGTCAACTGCATTTTATTTTCTTCATAAAAGAGAAGATTTTAAAATATTTTGGTTATGAGAAAATAATGATAATGCATTTGGATTGGCCACTATCTTGCTTTTATTTCAACCATGTAGTGTGTTGTACCTTGGGACAGTATTAATAATTTGATTATTTTCTTAATAATTTGGATAAATAAAAATATCTTTATTATTATTTATTTTAAGAGCAATTCCACAAAACATGTAAAATACAACTCAGCTTTGATTTGGATATATTTTATAATGATTGAAGTTTGAAAATATAATTCTGGCAACACCTGATAAATCTTTTTCCTTCCGTGTGATGAAATGTTCTAAAGAGCAAATTTTCTGATGTATTTTGAAATAAAGTTTGTTTCCTGACACAAATTAGTTCAAGTGTATGACTATTGACTGAATTATAAAATATGTCCCAAGGTACAACATGATGTTGTACCTTGGGACAGTTTATCCTCTCTACTTTAAATGAGTGACAATTTTTTAATTTCAAACTGCCAGAATTTAAAAAAATATATTATAGAGGAATATATTGGTGTGTTGAAATGCTGCTTTGAAATTTTTATTTTGACAATAATTATCGAAGAAAAAAATTAAAATGTAAAAATTGTCCCAAGGTACAACACTCTCCCCTACGAAATCAACACTCATTGGAACAGTCCAAGAATCCTGACAATAGTATTAGTATTTAATTTCACTATGTACAATTAAATATATTCAAATATGTATCATTTTTAATTACAAATAGTATAATTAAATATGATAGATATTTAATTGAGGCCCAGTGTCTTAGTGGTAGTGCTTCGCATTGCCACGCAACAGGTCCGAGGATCAAGTTCCAGATTGGGCGAGGTTGACTCAGCCTTTCATTCCTTAAGTGGGTCGATAAAATGAGTAACACAAGCATGATTGGGAACTAAACACTGGTGGTTCCGCGTGAGGCTGACAACCTTACTGGGACATATGTCAACCCAGCTGGAACGGCACGGCAGGCCTTGGCCCAGTAACGGGCTGTTGCGCCGAGGAGATTAGTTCAATTAAGATATTTAATTATGCATAGTAATAGATACATATTTGAGTAATAATAATTTGAGAGATATTTAATTACACCAATTATAATTAAATATCTATCATATTTAAATACACTATTTTTAACTAATAAAAAGTTTCAATAATAATACAATGTTTTTAAGAAGTCATTCATTCGTACCTTTGCATAAACCATCCAACTCCTTAAATCCATCTTCACAATCGCATGTTTTTTTGTGATCCTCGAAAGAACAAACACCATTTTTCCCACAATCACAAACTGTAAAAATGAAAAACAATCAATATGATATTACGATAGTGGTTACAAAATTGAGAGTTATTACTAACCATAACAAAAAAAATCTGTCAAAGTCAATGATACGTTAAGATAATTAAAATTAAATTTTGAACTGATAGTTATTATCATTAATTATTAAAATTGAATTAATTTAATAGCGTCATAGAAACACAAGTAACAATAACACAAACAAACACAATAATAACAACACGTAAGCACATTTAAATCTACATGTTTAACTCAAAAGAAGATGGTTTGTAACACAATTTTCATTTAACCTGCTTCCACAGAACAGTTTTTTTAAGAGGAAAAATGTGCAAAACACCGTATATTTTATATATTAAACATTTACAAGAGAAATTTTGATAAGTTCATTTATTTCAAAAAATCAATAATTATTTCTTATCGTTTGTTAAATTATTTTTTATCCTAAAGAATATGTAATATTCCCCGCTTTTGAATGGTTTTGAATAGAAGCAAAACATTTCATATCAACATGCACTGCCAAAACAGTTTAAATGTGACAAATGATGGCCATTTTTCACCCCACTTTAAAAAAGGGGTCCATTTGGCACCTCAAGGCTTTGAATCGCCTTGGGTCTATGAATCTAGGGATGTGAATCATTTAGGAGAGCCATTCTGGCACCTTTTGGGGTCCCGTTGACTGGACAACGACATTCACCCCTGGAGATGCCAAGTGTCACTTAAAATTTTAGCAGTGCACAGTCTAAGAATATCTCGTGTGAATTATATTTGACGTCATTTCAAAGAATCTCTTGTGTGGAATATATTTGACGTCATATCAAAGAATCTCTTGTGTGAAATATTTTTGACGTCATTTCAAGGAATCTCTTGTTTAAAATATATATGGCGCTATTTCAAGGAATCCCTTGTGTGAAATATATTTGACGTCATTTCAAAGAATTTCTTGTGTAAAATATATTTGACGTCATTTCTAAGAATTTCTTGTGTAAAATATATTTGACGTCATTTCTAAGAATTTCTTGTGTGAAATATATTTGACGTCATTTCAGAGAATCTGTTGTGCGAATTGTACTGACGCCATTTCAAAGAGATTTATGTCACCAAAATACATTTTAATTTATTATTTCGAAATAAAGTTTTTCTATCCACTGTTGAATATGGCAAAGGTGATTTAAATTCTTTTTAATATGGCTTCTTATGCTTTTAAAACGATAATTAAATTTTGCGGTTTTTTAAACAATTGAAGAACTTCTCATTCGAATTTTTTTGCAGAGATTTTCAATGTCTTCTTATATCAATTCTCTGATTTTTTGACACATCACACTTGTCTGCAGCATTTAAAGTTTTGGCTAGAAAAGTGGGTGACAGACGGACTGAACGATTATAATACCTTCCACGTTTGACGTTATAAACGTAGTGTGGAAGACTTACTTTTACATATCCCTTCGTCTTCGTCCTCTTTATACAGATCGTTGCATTCACACTCTTTCTCTCCGTTGACAAAAGAGCAATTTCCACTTTCTCCACAATCACATTCTAAATTAATAAATGAATAATATGTTAACTTTTCAAATCAACGTTAACCAATATTCATTTTTGGAACAATAATTGGTCTTTAGATATTAATTATTTAAAAATAGTTAAATCAAGCATATGAACAAGGATTATGAAAAAACTGATAAAGAATGAAACTAAAAGTTAGTTAAACTATGCATAAATTGAAAAGCTTAGTGGAAGAACGTGCTAAGTGACAAAAAGATGAAAAAAGAACGTGCTAAGTGACAAAAAGATGAAAAAAGAATGAGCTTTGCAGTTTTCCGTTTGCACTTAACCCCGTTAAAAATAGTCCTTGCAAACGGTAAAAAATATTCTTAACATTAAGTTTATGAAAAGGGGGAACTCGTTGTCTTTGAAGGATGGAATATAATGTTCATTGATATAAAAATCTGAATTATTTCAGGAATGACACTTAGCACGTTCTTCCACTAAGATCTTAAATGAATAAAACAATTAACAATTGAAGGAGTTTCTGGGTTTTACGATCGTCGGAGTATCGCATTTTAATGAATCATCGGAATTTTGAGATTTAAGGATCACAGCATAGAGAATTTCAACAAATTTAAGATCTTTTGCAAATTTAAGATGAATATTTCCTAAAGATCTTTTGCAGTTAAAAGTTGATAGTGGCATTTAAGAAAACTATTTTCTATAAAAAAATCCAAACTAAACTCCTCGGCGCAACTAAAGCCACGGTTTCCTCGGAGTCCGTCAACAGATTTAAGCGATCGGACAAGTGTGGTGAGTGACGTCATACAAACTACTGACATTGATTACGCTAGAGTGGTTTCCTCGGGAGCGTTGCCGGACAACTCAAACCGCCAGATTGAGTTGCTGTTGAGTGCGTTGGGGAAATCCTGATGACAAAGTTTTTTGCTGTTGTCTGTTGCGTGGTGTGCTTGTCAATAATTAAAAATTTGAGGAAATGACGGAAGGCGAGAGTTGTTTTACGCTTGCCGAGGAAGAAATGCTAATTGATTTTGTAAGAAATCACGAAGAACCTAAATTTTCCCTTTTTGACATGCAAATACGAAAACCAAAACAACAGCAGAGTTGAGTTGAGTTGAGTGAGTTTGCTAGGTCTCCAGTTTCGTGTCAACGTAACGTTCCGATGAAGCGGTGGCCGGTCGACTGACGTCATCCACGTATAATAGCGGTCGCATTTTTCTGTCGACCTACTCCGAAGATACCAAGGCTTTAGTGTATTTGCCTGCCATGCAAATACCAGCTTAAGTGACCAAGACCTTTGTGGTGCTAAGCATATGTCCCGGAAAGGTGGTCAGCCTAACATGGAACCCCCAGTGGTTAGTTCCCAAACATACTTGGTACTCATTTTATCGACTCACTTAAAAGATGAAGGTCTGATTTAACCTCGCCCAATCCGGGACTAAATCCCCGTACCTGTGGGGTGACAATGCGAAGCACTGCCACTAAGGCACTGGGCCGCAATACAACTGCGACTAAATTAATTTTGAAGTCGCATAATTGAAGAATTTGGACGCATTTTGCGACTAGCGGCAGCGAATTTCAAACTCTATTATCAGTTAAGCATCAGTATAGGATACGTACTATCCAAAGTGAAAGTGAAACATTTTAAGCTAATGTCACAGTGGCGTAGTTGGAAGCGTGCCCGCCTCTTTTAGCCAAAATCACCAGTTCGAGTCCCGGCTAATCTGCAATTTTCCTACAATGTCATCTGATATATATTTTATATTTCACGCATGCCATACGATTATGTGGCATATAAAGGATATATTGAGTACCCAATCGGTAAAGTACTCTTGGCTGCATTATAAATCTCTATCATTAAATCTCGTCACAAACAGCTCAGAAACTAAAATATGCGGACTGGGTGGCTGAATGGCTAGGGAGCTGGACAGATACAGACTGTCAGAAAGTCCCGGGTTCGTATCATGCCGTATAGAACATGAATATTTATGTAGTGTGTTTGTCTGCATTTGTCCTTAGTACACTGCGGCGTACGTGCTCGTTAAATCAGTGGAGTCGAAAGTCCCGAGCAAGCGCAAGATCTCTGGTTTGGCTTATATGCCTGCTCAGGTGTGGACCTCGTCACTTGACAAGAGTTTTAAACTAACAGGTGTAATTGGCTGTGTTAAAGCAGCATGGAGATTAGAAATAGACAGCCGGGAAAATGTAAAAAAAAAACTTGGTAGGTGGTATTTAGGATACGGAGTTTCGCATATGTATTTGCTCATTGGGATGAACTTGATTTAAAAAATTAACACTTCATGGCTGAACTTTTGAGCAACAATTCTAATTGCGTTTCAGTAGAGTATTTTTCCATCTGTTCAAATTTACAGTATAATGCTGTAATTAAAGTACAATATAAGGGTCATGCTTAAAGTCTTAAATGGCAACAGAAATGAAGAATGGAAATAAATTCTTTTTTAATTTTTCTCTCCTCGATTGGTGACTTAATTAAGTGGGTGGAGCTTATAGTGTCAAGTGAATACTTAAAGAAGTCAATTAAGAATCAGAATTTTTTTTAAAAAAATCTAGTTCAATTTCGCATTTCTGTTGCAACCCAAGACTTAAAACATAAATAGTACTAATATTTTTAAAATTTAATATTTAGTTACCGAAAAATAAAAAAGATAAAATTTAAAACACAACTGTAACAAACATATTTAAAAAATTATTTTTCTCTTTCAATCAAAATCATAGTAATTATTATTACGAAATTAAGAGAAAAATACAAGCTATTTTTTAAAATCATAATAAAGTGCTTAGAAAATAATTTTTTAAAATTCAAGATTATTATTGGGCCAAGAAACTCTGAAATTTCTATCTTATAAAAGATTAAAAAACTCAGTAAAAATGCTTCTTAAACTTACTTTCACATTTTCCATTATTATCAGAAAATTTGTCAATGCAGGGACACTGCTTTACTTTTTTCTCATCAAAGAGACATTCTTGGTTTTCCTCACAACTACAGTCTAGAATAATTTTATTATAGTTTTGTATTATTACAACATAATTCATCCTTCGTACATATTTTGCATTGTAAGTAGAATATAATATAGTCTTAATAGAATATAGTTGCTGAATAATAGTTGAATAGAATGTAGTTGATGAACAATAGAGAGAGAGTTGAATAGAATGTAGTAAAATATACCGAGCATTTAGTTTTTTGATTTTTTGGTATTTAAGTAATTAGTCGTAAGTTTTATGGTCTGGTTCATTTTCATAAATCAATCATTTTCAAATGGGCTGCTTTTTGGCAGATTGTGCCTTTTGTAGGCTCATTTGGAATTTTTCTTAAGGCACCATCTAGGCGGATCTCGCTACCAATCGGATTGCAATGAATCAGAGCGGGAGCCCTCTCGAGACCTTTAACATTCGACATAATCATATAACACGCTTGACGACCATGTTTTTCAGATCCTGAAAACCTGCTGGCTCGACCGGAGCTCAAACCCGCGTTTCTGGGCTCATAAAGCTCGCACGTAATACCTCATAGCCACTGAGCCGACGTAAGGTATATAATAAACTAGTATATTATAAACTTTATATATATTAATAAACTGTGAATGTAGTAATCTAATATGACAATACCATCGGGACGGGCCTGGTTACAATTTAATTCAAGTGGCATTTAAATATATTTATACGTAAAATTACTTTCAAAATATTCTAAACAAAATTTGTAATAAAACATTAGCATAACGCGTGTGGCATGTAAAAGATGGCCCAATTGGCTTGGGTTCTCTAGGCAACATTAAATCTCGGCATACTTTAACATCCACAGAGAGCTCAGATTCATTGCAATCCGTGCGTCAAAATTGGTAGCGAGAGTCTCCTACATGGTGCCACAAAAATGGCTCTCAGTTCTGGGGAATGTGCCGAGTCTGCAAAGGCTTGACCACCAACTTTGCAGCCCCATTAGAGGGGAGAAAACAATAATCCTCTAATGCATACTGTTACCGTTTGGTAACAAGGTAACATAATCAGCTTTATTCTATTAAATTAGAGCTCCTCCAAGGCAAATCTGTGTTTTTTTCATCTATTACATTTCATTTTAAAGTTTTAGTTACTAATAATCGCCATAGATGACAGTAGTAATAGTGTATTCAAAATTAAAGAGTGAGGTTATTAAATTTGGTGAAATTTACATTTTTGGCAGTATTTAAAGAATAATAATATTAGTACTAAATACTAATAAACTGTTTTGAAAAATTAATCATAGTTAAAATGGGATATTTTGAAATATTTTTAGTAGTTTTCTAGTCAGTATTATCAATTTTGCAGTTGGTTTTTGTCATATAGAAAAAAATTTAAAATTTGAAATTATTTTAATTCTAATTCAGTTAAATTTTTTTAGTATTTTTCCCATAATGTGTGAGTATTAAAGATACATATATATTTGTTTGGGATGAAAATATATATGTATCTTTAATACTCACACATTATTTGATATATATTAATAAACTGTGAATGTAGTAACCTAATATGACAATACCCATCGGGCCACCCCTGGTTACAATTTAATTCAAATGGCATTTAAGTATATTTATAAGTAAAATTACTTTCAAAATATTGTAAACAAAATTTGTAATAAAACATTAACATCGTTTCACCTTTACAAGTTTCTCCATCAAATTTCTGCTTGTCGTTCGTGCACTCGCAGGACGCTTTTTTTTCCTTTTTAGAGTCATATATACACTTGGAAGGAATCGCTTGGCAAATTTTTTCCAAATCTTCAGTGCATCCATCAACTGTTCCACAATCTGCTCCACTTAATCCAGTTGGACATTCACATTTTCCATCTTTGCATTGCGCTCCATTGCGACAAATTACGCTGCCACATGCATCTGCATAAAATAAATTACTTAAAACAAGGCATTTAAATGCTGATAAAAATAAAAAAAAATCCTCCAATTTATAACGTTAATAGAGGGAGGTATTATTATCATTCAGCCCGCCTGTCTCCCATTTTCATATCCCAAGCTACAAATGCTACAGATAAGTATGATTTGTCATAAAATGAAAAGCATCGAAATTAGAAAACATTGTAAGTTTCAGAAAAAATAGAATTAGAAGTAAGGGAACCTTTGGAGTTTTGGCCATAAGAGAAGCCTGGTCCACCATTTTGATTTTAGTATTTTTAAAAATTTTAGTATTTTCTTAATACATGGTAATCAAAGCTACTGATGTTGTCAGCAGACTTAGTTTAATTGAGCAACTCCTTGAGCTAAATCCAATTAGAAGTAAAGGAACCTTAGGAGTCTTGGCCATAAGGGATTCTTGGGCAACTTTTTGATTTTAGTATTTAAACATATTTTAGCAGTTTCTCAATGCATGGTAAATAATGCAGGCTTCTATTGCCAGCAGGCAGCGACCTTAGTTTCATTGAGCTACTGCTTAGCAGTGAGGAGAAAATAAAAATAGAAAGTTTCTCATCCCAAAAAATAAACATATTTAGACATAATTTGCGATATTTTTTCAGACATACCAACTGAATTACGTTTAAGTATGTGGTATTTTATAAATACGGTTATAATAAGTTTTATTTAAGTTATAAAAGTTTGTGCAATGAAGTAGGCTAAAAATCTCTATGTGCCATTCTTTACAAAATGGCTAGGTGGGGAGGCTTGGCCCATCTATGCAAGGGAGGATTGGCCACTGGACCGAGGCTAATTATTTAACTTGGTATGAAAATATCTTAATAACTTTTATGAAATACATGGTTCATAATTACGTATGATAATATCTTTATGAAGGTAATAGATTTATCAATATTTGTATCTGCTTAGAATGAACCTTAATTAAAACTAACTTCTCAGTTATGACCAAATATCAAACCTTTTTTGGAAAACTAACTGAATAATTCAAGTGTAACAATACTTCAGATTAATATAAAAATATTATTTGTGTTTTTTTAGAAGGGGAGGGGGGACAGATAGCAAAATTACTTGACATTTCCCAGTTTGTGCCGTTAAATTAAAAAAAACCAATCTAAGGCTGTTATCTTATTTAATGTGTGAACGGACTGTATAAAATAAAAATAATTAATTTAGGAGTTATAAATTTAATTTTATACTTCATGCAGGGAACAAACTTTACACTTTGGCCAAGTACAGAACTTAAAGAAACTTTGTGTTTTGTAACAATTGCAAATGCAATAATGTTAACCACATATTGTCAACAAAATATAAATAAATTATAAGTTAAAAATATTTTTTACCAACTATATAAATGCTGGTTTAATTCGAAAACGTTTAAACTCACACGCGCGATTGATAACGAGTAGATTTTAAAAATAGATTTTTATAATCGAGTAAATTTTAAAGTAATACCTTTACACTGTCCGTCAGTGGGATCTAACACTTTTCCCGTTCCACAACTACAGATGGCATTTCCTCCGGAAAATGTGCAATTTCCGCCACTACTTTCACACTTTCCGTACTTTCCATTTTCTTGACATTCATTTATAATATTACACAAATCTCCGGTTAGGCCTGGGACACAAGTACAGAAATTTTTCCCATCTTGCTCTTCACATTTGGCTCCATATGCACACTTAGAGTTAGTGGGGTCACATGTGGCTAAAGCAGAAGAAGAAAATATTTAATCTTGATTTTTTATGTGACACAAACACAAGATATTCGATTAAAAAAATGTATACCATTTATACCATATAGACTTAAAGTTATTTCTAAATTTATTTATAGTTCAAAAATTAATATTTTACATTTCTTGCTATTTAATATTTTTTTTCCTAAATGCTGCTTTTTTTGGCAGATCAAGCCTTTTGCAGCCGGGGCATATTCCCAGAGTATAGTATAATAAAAAGTATGTCTAGATTATAAAAAGTATGCCTAGATTATAAAAAGTATGTCTAGATTATAAAAAAGTATGCCTAGATTATTAAGTATGCCTAGATTAAATTTTAGGGTTGCCAATCTCATGGTGTTTGGCGAGACTGCGGATTGTTGGGTTAGTTTGGTTGGAAATAATGTCACACTAAGACTACACATATATTATTAGTGGAAGGAGGATTATAGTTAATTGCTGAAGGTCGTTATAAATTGCACGTGGGTTTCTTTTCTATATTGACTTGATCGTCAATAGATTTGAATCTGTAGAATGAATTATTTAAAATATTCAGTATACTTCGGGGAAAGCTACAAGTTAAAATATAGCTGTGGAATAATAGTGAACCCATGCAAGTTCGAGCTGCCCTTCAGTTGAGAAAATGTTTCCAAATTTTAAAGAAATATGCACCTGCAAAAGCACTGAATCGACAAATATAGTAACTCTGGCTGAAACCAAAATCTTCCTGACTCCTTTTCGTTTTGCTACAGTAAAACTCATATTAAGTTTGCAGTATAGAAATGTTCTACGAGAAAAAGGGTAAATAGTTCTAATTTTCGAGTGCAAGAATCGAATAAGAAAAGGCATTTCACTTTCAATAAACCAATTTATTCTTTATTTCAAGAGATATTTTTATTATTTTTATTAGTTTTTACTTCAGTTAGAATGAAGTATTGATTATTTTTTCCTTCGATTTTGACGTAACAGAGCGCACGAATATCATGGTGAACGTATCGCAAAGGAGCGACCAATCAGCGCAGGCAAAATTCCGGCGCCAGCAGCGTTGCTTACGCCGTTTCCTCCGCCTAGAGCATTCCAATGCTGCAAACTTAAGGCGTGTTTTGGTATACACTCTAAAAAAAAAATCTGTAAGGTTACTAAGAATTCTCTAGGAAACTCAGCTTCCATAAGTTTTTTTAGTAATGTTACATAAGAAATATGTGTATATATTACTAATTAAAGCTTAGTATCCAATACAACCATTTAAATTGCAAGCATACTATAAAAACTTCAGTAAACGTTACAAGATATATTCTAGTAATCAATACATCCACTTATGTAGTATCTTTACTAGGAAAACCTTAGTAACTAGCAGTTTCAAAAATGTTAATCAAGAGGGCGCCACTAATTTTCTGTTAGTCAGGTATTATTTCGACTTTTCTGTAGCAGGTCGGAGGACAGATCTCGCAACCTCAAGATCCGCTCGGTCGTCTTGCAACGAGAAGTAGCACGCTTGTCCACGCGGTCATCGGGACATGTAGATTATTTGCTTGTAAATAATGAGGTTAAAATCTTGATCGATATAAAGCTTTCGGATATGAAGTTTTAGAAATAATTTAACGCAATTTGTATGTACGTGCTAAAATAAAAAAAACCCACGTTTTTCGGTTTCTCATCGTTGTGATATCGATTAGTCATAATTTTTCGATGAAACGTACATTGATTGAATTTTCACCTTTGACCGATATCGAATCAGACTTTTATCTCTTAGTCTCGTACATTTTCAATTTACGGATGCGATCACCGGTTAGTTTTTGCTAAATCCGATGGCCGATCGAACAAATTTCGAGAAACAAAACAATGCAACAAGGGAAAACGCATATCTCAAAAAGATAGCCAGGTGGCGCTGTAAGCGTTACATCAATTTACTTAGTATTTCTTAGTATTGCTACAGTGTTTCTTTAGGTTACAGATGATTTTCTAGTAAATGGTGTTTTCCTGTAAAGTTACTAAGTAATCGTTAGTAAATTCAAGCCAAATTTTTTACAGTGTAGTGATAGTTTAGACTCGTCTAAAACACACGGTCATGGATACTAAGAAGTGGTGGGAGGACTATACTTCTCCATAGTGAAATCTGGGTCGTCTTGTAAACAAAAAAAAAAGCGAAAGACAATTGAACATTGAACAAAAATATTTCCTAATATTTACTATTATCAAATATCATAATTATCCTTAAGAAGGAAACATTGTCAGACAGCGATATTGGCTGTTACCGCATCGCTAGTATTCGTCACATAAACCTCTCCTCTATGGCTACTCTGCTGCTTTTGACGAAGCTAATATGCTTTGATTTTTTTAACCCTTTCAGTCCCAGTGATGCCATTTTCATCATCACTTTCAAGTTTTTTTCCCCAAATGTTTATGTCCCGTTATGACATCCAAACACGCATCATTCGATTCTTCACACATTGTTCTATTAGACAATATTTTACATTGATCTCAATAGAAGTCAGAACTACTATTTTTTTATTTGGAAAATAGCTAACAAGCGTTTCACCTGAATTTTGAAAAGTTCACTTCAGTTCTACATATTTAAAACACAATTTAAACTACTTCGGTTAAAATAATTACTAAATTACACACAGTTAAAAAATTTTGGCATCATTTCGAAAACCATATAAATATTGAAATTAATTTTTTTTCTTATGGAACTCTTATTTTTGACCTAAAATAAGCTTATTTTGTGAATATCAGATGTTTCTGTAGTGTAGTAAATTTTTGGGACGGAAAGGTTTAATAAAGATTATTCTATTACTATGAAGTATAACCTCTGTAAAAAAGTCGTATGATTAAAATGCACTAAACGGTAAAACTTGGAAATTTTGCAAAAACTACTAATTTTACTCATTTTGTCCTACGTTGCGTGAGCAGAAGATAATATGTCGCAAATGTATAATGAGTGCTTAAATATTGGTTTTACATATGCTTCTGAATTTTAATTCATTTTATTGGAACGCAATTGAAAACACCTATCTTGTTAAAAAAGATTATGAAAAATACGTTTTTTGACATTTTTTGAAAACTATGATGTCATTCCGCGACCGGAAGATAAATTAATAAAAAAAAATAGTAATTGGTGCATTTTTAAGTCTTTACCAAAGGCATTTTTTTTCCGCAATACAGTGATCCGAAATAAAATTAATTTTTTTTAGCCCACCAATGGGAAAAAAATTCCTAAGCCACATTTCTCCAGCTGTATTGAATATTTTACAAACGGTTTTTTATAGAAGATAAATGCACCTGACTAACAGGTCTCTATAATTCCACTTTTAGAAATTGATTCGAATATTGTGCACAATTATTTATTGAAAAGTTAAAAAAAAAATATTAAGTTAAAAAAAATATGTAGCTGACATATAAAACATATGTCAGCTACATTTATCACAAAAAAAAAACGTTTGTAAAAAATTTAATACAGACGGAGAAATGTTTCTTAAAAATATTTTTTCATTGGATTAACACAGAGGCACTTGGCACAATGATACATTCGCCCTTAATATATAATCTCGGGGACATGGAAATAAAATAGCTTGCGTGCGACAAACATTATCGTAGAGAGGTGATTTCACTGGGCAATATCATGTCCACGGGACTCCTACCAAATGGAATCAAGCCTTTCAATCAAATTCATGCCTATTCAATTAAGTCATTTGAACAACCATAATTTCTAATGAGATAAATACTGTAGCAGCTTATTTAACGGTGGGACCAAAAATAACCGATGGTAACGCGTTGCAATGTTTTTGCTACATATTAATTTCGGTAATGTTCCAACGAAATTTGGAAACTTAAAATGCCCTTAACTTTTTTATACATACCTCGACAGGCTTCCGATTTAATATCATATTCTTTGCTATCTTTACAATCACATTTCGATTTTGCTTCATTGTGCCAGCACAACCCGCCTGCTTTTTTACAATTTGCATATTTTCCAGATGGTAGGCAATCTTTAACTAGGTTACAATCATAGCCGGTCATGAATTCTTTACAAACGCAGAACTTGTTTCCCTCTATGGGTTCGCCGCAGCGAAATTCTTTCTCACATTTTTCATCATCTTCGCAGGTTTCTGTGATAAAAAAGTTTTATATTAATTATTTTAATTATCGCTTTATTAATATTCAAAAAACTTTCGGTAAATAATTCCCAATATATTGTAAAATATGTATTCAACTTTAAGAAAACAATTAATAAAATAATGTTTACAAGAAGATATTAATTAAATTTTTTTAAAAAAAATTATGATAACATGAAAAATGTTAATGTAGCTTACGATTTTACATATAAATGACTGTAGTATTGAAATAAATGTATAAAATTATTTCTTGAAGAAATGTTTAAATGTTTAGTTTAATATAAATTTTAACGTGGTTTTTTTAGAGAATTTAGTTTTCTCAAAAAGATATCAATGCCTTATAACCAGCCTTTTTTTAAAAAAGAAAATACGATCTTGAACTTACAAGGCGTATACCTTAAAGCGAGAAAAACCTTGTATCATTTTCTATTAACACCAATCAATAAGCTAGCCAAAAAAAAAATCGAAAAGTATAGATCATGAATATAAGTATCAATATGATTGTTTAAAAATCATTCAAAAATCCGCCACAATTTACCCGTTTCTAAGTGATTATGATCAGTTTCATATACCTGATGCGTAGTTTTTTAATCTGTTTAATGACTAGCTACGAAAGCAATTAATAGTTGAACTGTTTCGATATTTAGCTTAACTATCTAAATGTTCTTCAATTACAATGGAAGGTTCTGGTTGAGTGACGGTAAATTTTATTACGATTCTTAGTACCCCTAGAATACGAAGCTGGATGTAGAAACAACTAAATGTATTAATAAGGTAACATTGACTACATACTGCTACACTGTCCTCTTCGAGTATCGAATTTTTTGTCATCTGCACACTTGCAAACAGCTTTTCCATCCTTATTTGAGAATGTGCACTCGTGGTTATATAAAGCAGTACAATTTTCATATTTCCCTCCTGTCTTGCAGTCAGTTATTATTTGACACAAATCTCCTGCAAGGCCTTCGGCGCAAGTACAGAAAGAATGGCCGTCTTGATCTTCGCATTTCGCTCCATTTACACATTTTTTGGTAGTCGAGTCACAAGTACCTATAAAAATAAATCATTGTATAAGACGAATTTTTTTCACAATTTTAGAATTTGTTTCTTTATATGCATATTTTTAACGTGACGTATTTTTATTCGATCCCTATCAGTTTTCAAATGAATAACTTAACTTCACTGCAAAAAAAATTGTGTAAAAAGTAGTAATGTCACAAAAAATTTAGGAAAAAATTCAATAATTATACCTCAGTTACTAGCACCCAAAGCGATTGAACTTAATAAAGTTTATTTTCATGGAATCCCCCCAAAAAATTTAAATATTATGAATTATCAGAACTATATACACAAATGAAAATGCTGAAATTTGTCTTACTAAAAAAACTAATTTTCTGTACAAAAAATAACAGAAAACCTTTAATGTAAAAAATAACTAAACATAACAAACACGTTCAATATTGGCTGGAATTGCATTTTTTTTCAGAACTAAAATACTCATACTACTATAATTCAAAGTATAGCGGCTAATTCAAGAAACGTCATTATATAGGTTATATAGATATTTGATACCACGTTAATGTGCTTAATAAAAAACTGTTTTACTACACGGGTTTTTTGTACTCCACTAAATATGTCTACATATTAGTTACATTAGTTACACACTGAAGTTAAAAACTAAAAAAACTTATTCCATTAAAAGGACATAACTGGATAAATAGTGCACTGATTAATCTTTTCAATTTAATTTCTTGTCGATTTTGGTGATAGCAGCCATCTTTTTATAAAAAATAAAACTATGTAGAACTCATAAACCTTAAAATCTTCATTTACTTGACAAACCAAATAGTAATTCCGCTTTCATTATTCAATTAATAAATATAAAGGAATAACAGTAAGAACTTGATATTTAAGTCTCTCATTTTTTATATTCTTTTGGAAGGTTCTGCTGCTGGTGGAGTGATCGTAAATTCTATAATCAGTCTTAGTACCCTAAAATACGAAGCTGAATTGAGACAATGACATATAATTAAAAAGCAACATTGACTACATACTTCTACACAGTCCCATTTTAGTGTCAAAATATTTGCCACCTCCGCATTCGCAAACAGCTTTTCCGTCATCGTTGGAAAATTTGCAAGTTCCTCCCCCTGCTGAGCATTTTTCATATTTGTTCCCCTTCTGGCAATCAGTTATTTCGTCACACAAATCTCCGGTTAGGCCTTCGGGACAAGTACAGAAAGTCTGGCCACCCTGATCTTCGCATGTCGCTCCATTTACACATTTTTTGGTATTCGAGTCACAAGTGCCTATAAAAATAAATCATTATATAAGACATATTTTGTCACAAATTTAGACTTTTGTCTTTAGATTCATATGTTTGAATGCAAAGCATTTTTATTCATTCCCTACTAGTTTTTAAATAACTTATCAATGTAAAAAAAATTGTGTAACGTAACTCCAGCTTTAAATAGTAATGTCACAAAAAAACTTATGGAACAAATTCAATTGTCATACTTTAGTAACGAGCACACAAAACGATTGAACCCAAAAAAATTTATTTTCATGTAATCCCCTAAAAAAATTTAATGTTAATGATGAAATTTACCTTACTAAAAAAAATCTTTACAAAAAATGACAGAAAACCATTTTACGTAAAAAAAAAAAACTAAAC
Organism: Hylyphantes graminicola; assembly: GCA_023701765.1. Lineage (NCBI taxonomy): Eukaryota > Metazoa > Arthropoda > Arachnida > Araneae > Linyphiidae > Hylyphantes > Hylyphantes graminicola. The sequence continues at coordinate 25,670,044 of CM043120.1, read as the reverse complement.
ACATCAAACACAAAATTTAAATGCTTTCGTTATTTTTTCAAAAACATTCAAAATTGGCTAGAACAGCAAAATTTAATTTTTTTCAAAGCTAAAATACTTATATTAGTATAAGTTAATGTATCATGGCTAATCTAGGAGACGCTATTAAATACATATTCGCTTTTTAAACCGCTGTCTCATGTACTATCTCCTGTTAAAAACTGGGGTTTTTGTATTTCTTATTCTAAATTTAACGGTTATGATTGTTAAATAATTAACAAACGCTCAAATTTAGTAACTCTAAAAATTCGCAAGAAATTTGTCAACCATATATTTGATACCACGTTACTATCTATCTATAATAATAAACAAGTTGGTTTGTTACAGAATCTAACACTTACACCGCTTCCACACAACATTTACGCTGAATAAGAAACAAACCAACAAAACCTCAGAAAAAAATTCGCCAAATGGGGCCTTTAGTTAGTTCTACACTGTAACAAGAAACCTGTTGTTTTTACAGTTAAAAACTGTCAACTTTGACGCCAGTTAATAACTGTTTATTTTACAGTTTAAAGCTGTAATTTTTTACAGTTTAAAACAGTAAATTTTTTGCATATTAAAACTGTAATTTTAACAGGGAGAAACTGTTAATTTAGCAGGGAAACTGTCAACTTAACAGTTTTTCCCTGTTAAAATAAAATACCCTGTACTAGCCTTAGTGAGCAATTGGACCACCTTTATCGCAGGCGGCACAGTATAGGGCTCGCATGCAAGAGGTATAGATCTGGCCCGGTTTTGATCCAGGAACCTCTTGCGTACGAGTTCAGTACTGATCCGCCTGCGCCGAAGTGATTACTTGTCGTAAGGGCTAGTATTGGGTATTTGTGCTTAGCGATGATCTCAATCACGTGACTCTTTGCACGTCTAATTTAACAGTTTTTCCCTGCTAAAAAAACAGTTTCTCCCTGTTAAAACTACAGTATTCCTGTAAAAAAATAACAGTTTTAAACTGTAAAAATTTACAGTTTTAAACTGTAAAATAAACAGTTATTAACTGGCGTCAAAGTTGACAGTTTTTAACTGTAAAAACAACAGGTTTTCTTTACTGTGTAATTCAAACATTTAAAAGCCAAAAATAATAATTTTCTTCAATCTTCTTCTGCAGATTTGCTAATAAATCTTTATCGTTTGCAAATTGTTTTAAAGTTCAAAGAATAATGATGTATGTTTTTAATAAATATCTTTTTGCAGCCACAAGTTTACATTTCGAAAAATAAATTAGGAAAATTCTTGCTTTAAAAAAAAAAGCGAAATTTTACATATTATGCAAAGTTAGAATTTTTTATGTATCTTTCTTCATACATCTATAACGAACCCTCAAAATAACTTTATTGTGCTATTACAACAATCCAAATTGAATTATATCATAAATATAAATATTTTTTCAAGAGTTTTATTTAGCTTCCACACTACGTTTAAAACGTAAAAAGTGGAAGGTTTTATAATCGTTCTGTCTGTCCGTCCGTCACCCACTTTCACAGTACGGAACGCAAGTCTCACAAACAAGTGGGACACGTCATTTTGAAGCAAAAAACCAGTTTAGGCTACATTCCAAATATCATTAAAAAATTTTAATTAGAAGTTTATTTAAAATTTAAATAACTAAAAATTTAATCTACATTGAAATAACATGCGAATTCCATTTTATTCAATATTTTCACTGTTGCCATATGACATCAAACTTACGAGAAACTTTATTTAAAATAAAAATAAAATTCTTGAAAACAATATTTTTTTTGTGTAGGGGAGAGAAGGGGAATGGCGCCACCTTAAGGGAAATTGAATTTTCATGCAGAATTGTGTTGCAATTAATGTAAATTGTAATGAGCATATCATACTACAGTTCATAACCTATCTTGTAGTGATTTTTTTTAAATTTTAATCTTTAATAGAAACTGAATAAAATTGCATTTTTCTAATGCTCGCACAGTGGCGGGATTACCCCGGTATCTGGGGTAATGCCGCCAAACCACTGGGGTTATGCCGCCACATCAATAAACAAAGCAAATAATCTATAAATAATGTAAAATTACATAAAAAAAGCAATACATAGAACTAAAATAGGTTTAATTAACTTTGGAATGGTAAATTGTACAGGATACAGCTATTTTATTAACTTTCTATGTGTGCAACTAACTATGCAGGTTTTTTTTTAAATTTCGTTGGTATATTTGACCAGTTCAGTTATTCTTTTTCGGAAACGTGGCATCTCTAACGAAAACTAATAGGTTGTAGGGCCAATATATGAAATTTCTATGTTACGGATTATGCCGCGATCCTTTTGCATGTGGCGGCATAACCTCAGAGTGACGTGGCGGCATTTCCTTAGTAAGACAAAATGGCATAGACGGCTAGTTTAAAGAAAGGTAGTTAGCCTAGCGTCCAAACTAACGACGTGATAAAATAGCCAAATAACTACTCTTTTAAATGATATATAACTGATTTATCTAACTTAGAGATAGCAGTCACTTATCGCTTAATTTCAGAAGGCTCGAGATTAGATGAAAATCACTAAAAACCGTATTTTTTAAATAACTTTACACCAACTCACCGCACGGCCATTAGCGTCTATACTACAAATTACTTTATGTCCTGCTACAAGTCAGCGCTCACAGCCTCCCTCCCACACACACACCGCTGGCGAGATACAAGGGGTGGCGGCATTACCCGAGGTAGCGGGATTCCCCTTCTCTCCCCTACTTATTCAATTTGGATTGTTGAAATAGCACAATAAAGTTATTTTGATGGTTCGTTATATTTTTGGGAAGAAAGATGCATAAAAAATTCGAAATTTGCATAAAAAATATGCAAATTTTCGCTTTTATTTTAAAGCAATAATTTTACTAATTTATTTTTCGAAATGTAAACTTGTGACTGCAAAAATATATTTATTAAAAAAAATTCATCACTATTCTTCTAAGTTCAAAATTAAATTAGCAAACGATAAAGATTAATTATCAAATCTGCAAAAGAAGATTAAAGAAAATTATTAGTTTTTGCTTATAAAAGTTTGAATTAGAACTAGCCAAAGGCCCTGTTTGGCGAATTTCTTTTTGAGGTGTTAGTGTGTTTCCTGTTGAGCGTAAAATGTTGTGTGGAAGCGGTGTAAGTGACAGATTCTGTAACAAACCAACTTGTTTTATTTTAAATAAAATTTCTCGTACGTTTGATGCAATGGCAACAGTGAAAATATTGAATAAAAATGGAATTTGCATGTTAGATCAATGTAGATTAAATTTTTAGTTATTTAAATTTTAAATAAACTTCTTATTTAAATTTTTAATGAAATTTGGAATGTAGCCAAAACTGATTTTTTGCTTCAAAATGAAGTATCCCACTTGTTTGTGTGACTTGCGGTTCGTTCTGTGAAAGTGGGTGACTTTGTGTATGTCTCTCAGAAACTCACAAACGACATTTGTTTAACTCGTTACTTGGCACCAATGCATAGTTCATACTTAAGTTGCAGAATACGAACTTTCAGACCACAAAATGTTCTATTTTTAGAGAAAATTCGAATTTTCTGGAAAAACTACACCACTTTGGCTCAAATCCGATCATTTTTTTACTTTCCTGATGCCATCTGCTGAAAAAATTAAATAAAACTTTCAACGAAAATAAATAAATTAAAAATGTATATTTTTGTGTTGAAATTAATTTCAAAAACTAAATTCATTATTTGAAAATAATTTATATGTTTCAAGTAACGTATTTCCGACCAGTCTTCATTCCAGGATTTATTGTGGGTTTAGTTGATGATTTCTTCATTGATGGTTCTGTTGATTGCAAATATGCATATTTATCAATAAATTTATAGTTAATCTATTACTGATATGTGAAGCTGAATAAAGGCTATCGCACCAAAGCTGCATATTAGGGATTTATGTCTTTATTTTTTCACCAAATACGTTGCCAATCGCGCCAAATTATTAATTAAAACTCACCAAATGGGCAAATTGTTTTTAAAAAATAATTTATAAGCTGGTTGGTTGCGTAAAGGTCATTGTGTTAGAACTGTATAATGGGTGTGTTTGTAGATATATCTATTTTCTCGCAAAATTATTTCGCAAAGCGTGGCAAAAGAGTTAAAAGGTTTTATGTATTTATGAGGAAATTGTGATGGCATTTATGAGTGCAATTTACATCGTATTTTTGATGAATTTTTTTTTTAATCCGTACGAAGTACGGGTATAAATTTGCTAGTGTTTGATAAGAAGTTATTTTACTGCACGGGATTTCGTACATAACTAAACTTGTTTCCAGATTAGTTACAGAGATTGAAGTTAAAAACTAACAAAAACTGACTTGTAACGCCGAGATCAAACATCATAATAAATCAATCACTACATAATTATTCCAAACCAATAATTGTCAATTTTTGGTGATGATAGCTACGAATTTTAAAAAAATCTTTATAAAGGAACTTTAAATATTACATAAATTGTATGACATATTATATCTTAAACACCCTCAAATTCTTATATTTTTAACCCCAATTAAACTTAATAATTTTAAATTACCTTTTCACATATCCTTAATAATACTTTAACATCCCAATCGCACCCTGTTGGTGACAAACAGTCGCCTAAACATTCATTCCCACAGAACTTTCCTGAGTCATCGCCTATACGTTGACCTTTTAAAACCTTTCTTATTACACAATATTGACTTCTGATTGGCCAGTGAGAGAGCGTTTCACATTCATCGCCATTTTTGTGGACATTCTGTCAGCATCTATCATCGACATCAGACTAGAAATTTATCCTTTAACAATGTCTAGCAGCTAAATAAAAAAGACTAAAGTTATCCTTCTGATTTATTTTGTAAAATAAGTCGACAGGGAAACTTAGATAAAATTTAGTATCTTTTACTTAGCTGCTACACATTGGTAAAGAATAAATTCGTCGTATAATATGTCATATATTTTTAGTAGTATAAATAAGAAGTTAATTAAAGATGTAGTTATAAGCAATAGATACAATTACAACTAAGATCTATGTAAAAGGGGCCAAACTTTTAAGACGTTGTAAACGAGTGTGACTGCAGTTGTTAAAATTCCATTATTCTAAAAATAAAAATAAATAACAAAGGTAAGAACTCGATATTTAAATAATAATAATAAGGTAACTTTGACTACATACTTCTACACAGTCCTATTTTAGTGTCAAATTGTTTGCCATCTGCACATGCGCAAAAAGCCTTTCCATCTTTTTTCGAAAATTGGCATTTGTGGCCATCGCTTGAGGAGCAATTTTCAAATTTTTTCCCCTTCTGGCAATCAGTTATTACTTCACACAAATCCCCGGTTAGGCCTTCGGTGCAAGTACAGAAAGTCTGCCCGTCTTGATCTTCGCATTCTGCTCCATTTTCACAATTGTTGGCTTTCGAGTCACAAGTGCCTATAAAGACCAATTTTAGAGCTTTTTTCCTTAGATTAATTTTTTAATGCAGTCAATTTTTATACGTTCCCCGCTAGTTTTTAAATACGTAACTTAACTTCAATGAAACATTTTGGTATAACGTTAGTCGAACTTTATGTAGTAACGTTACAACAAACTTATGGAGTATCGTTACACCGCAAAGTAGGAGTAAACTTTTTTGTTGTGTTAAGTTATTCCAAAAATTTGGTACAAAGTTACTACATAAAACTGATGGAACTTAAGGAACAAATTCAATTGTTATACTTTAGTTACGAGCACGCAAAACAATTGAACTCAATAAAGTTTATTTTCATGAAATAACCCAAAAAATTAAATTTTATTAATTTTCAAATCCATATACACAAAAGAAAATGATGAAATTTGTCTTACTAAAAAAATATTTTACCTATAAAAATGACAGAAAACCTTTTTACGTAAAAAAACTAAACACATCAAACATAAAATTTATATGCTTTCGTTATTGACAAATGACATATGACAGTGGTTGCACCCTCTAGAAGGGAAGTGCGTCGGCTATATAGCCCATTACCCCGCTCGCCAGAAGAGACAGTCACAAGAGACCCACAAAGAAGGACGCCACAAACGCATAGACAAATAACAACATTTATTGACAAACACAAACATCCATGCCTTTACCGGGATTCGAACCCGAACCCAGCAGCTCCAAAGGCTAGTACACTAACCATTGCGCCAGTAGACCGGCATGCTTTCGTTATTACTTCAAACACTTTCAATATTGGCTATAACTGCAAAATTTAATTTTTTCAAAGCTAAAATACTTATACTACTATAAGTTAATATATAAAGGCTAAGCTAGGAGACGCTATTAAATACATATTCGCTTTTTAAACCGCTATCTCCTGTACTAATTTTTAAAAACTTTTTTTTATATATTTCTTATTCTAAATTTAACGGTTATGATTGTTAAATAATTAACAAACACTCAAATGTAGTAGTTCTAAAAATTCGTAAGAAATTTGTCAACCATATATTTGATACCACGTTACCATATTTAATAAAAATCTATTTTACTACACTGGATTTCGTACACAACTAATTTTGTTTCCAGATTAGTTACAGCCAGTGAAGTTAAAAACTATCAGAAAATAACGTATACCGTCAAGATCCAACAACATGATAAATCAAACACTTTTAATAATTCCAAACCAATACTTTTCAATTTTTGGTGATGATAGCTATCTTTTTTCTAAGAAACCAAATGATTTAGAACTCTAATTCGACCAAGAATTTGCAAAACCAAATATAATGTAACTCGATTATAGTGTTACTGAAAGAACGCAATGTTTATTATGTTCATAAACGAGCAGCGTTATATACAAGGTTGAATATTTACCTTATAGCAATAAATTATGTGAAATACGTATTATATATTCATAATAGCAATTGAAGTTATAAAATTGACAGTTAAACCCTGTGAGCTGTTAGTAGTAACTTAATTTCTACTTCTGTAGTTAATGAAATGTTTAGATTGGGGGAAAAACCTCAAATTGGGAAACATTTCGCATCATTTGTCTGAAAAAATATAATTTAATAAGTAACAACGAATTGAAAAAAAAATCTTTAGGAAGGAACTTTGGATATTACATATATGTATATTAACATATTATATCTTAAACACCCTCAAATTCTTATATTTTTAACCCCAATTAAACTTAATAATTTTAAATTACCTTTTCACAGATCCTTAATTGTACTTTAACATCCCAATCGCACCCTGTCGGTGACAAACAGTCACCAAATCAATCGTTCCCACATAACTTTCCTGAGTCATCTGCCTACACGTTGACTCTTTAAAACCTTTCTTATAACACAATCTTAACTTCTGATTGGCCAGTCAGGGGGTGCTACACATTCATCGCCATTTTTTGTGGACATTCCGTCAGCATCCGTCATCGACTTTAGACTACCAATTTATCCTTTAACAATGTCTAGAAGCTAAATAAAAAAGATTAAAGTTATCCTTCTGATTTATTTTGTAAAATAAGTCGACAGGGAAACTTAGATAAAATTTAGTATCTTTTACTTAGCTGCTACACTTTGGTAAGGAATAAATTCGTCGTATAATATGATACAATTACAACTAAGCTATGTAAAAGGGGCCAAACTTTTAAGACGTTGTAAACGAGTGTGCAGTTGTTAAAATTCCATTATTCTAAAAATAAAAATAAATAACAAAGTTAAGAACTCGATATTTAAATAATAATAATAATAAGGTAACTTTGACTACATACTTCTACACAGTCCTATTTTAGTGTCAAATTGTTTGCCATCTGCACATGCGCAAAAAGCCTTTCCATCTTTTTTCGAAAATTGGCATTTGTGGCCATCGCTTGAGGAGCAATTTTCAAATTTTTCCCCCTTCTGGCAATCAGTTATTACTTCACACAAATCCCCGGTTAGGCCTTCGGTGCAAGTACAGAAAGTCTGCCCGTCTTGATCTTCGCATTCTGCTCCATTTTCACAATTGTTGGCTTTCGAGTCACAAGTGCCTATAAAGACCAATTTTTGTTACAATTTTAGAGCTTTTTTCTTTAGATTAATTTTTTAATGCAGTCAATTTTTATACGTTCCCCGCTAGTTTTTAAATACGTAACTTAACTTCAATGAAACATTTTGGTATAACGTTAGTCGAACTTTATGTAGTAACGTTGCAACAAACTTATGGAGTATCGTTACACCGCAAAGTAGGAGTAAACTTTTTTGTTGTATTAAGTTATTCCAAAAATTTGGTACAAAGTTACTACATAAAACTGATGGAACTTAAGGAACAAATTCAATTGTTATACTTTAGTTACGAGCACGCAAAACGATTGAACTCAATGAAGTTTATTTTCATGAAATAACCCAAAAAATTAAATTTTATTAATTTTCAAATCCATATACACAAAAGAAAATGATGAAATTTGTCTTACTAAAAAAATATTTTACCTATAAAAATGACAGAAAACCTTTTTACGTACAAAAACTAAACACATCAAACATAAAATTTATATGCTGTCGTTATTGACGAATGACATATGACAGTGGTTGCGCCCTCTAGAAGGGAAGTGCGTAGGCTATATAGCCCATTACCCCGCTCGCCAGAAGAGACAGTCACAAGAGACACACAAAGAAGGACGCCACAAACGCATAGACAAATAACAACATTTATTGACAAACACAAACATCCATGCCTTTACCGGGATTCGAACCCGAATCCAGCAGCTCCAAAGGCTAGTACACTAACCATTGCGCCAGTGGACCGGCATGCTTTCGTTATTACTTCAAACACTTTCAATATTGGCTATAACTGCAAAATTTAATTTTTTCAAAGCTAAAATACTTATACTACTATAAGTTAATATATAAAGGCTAATTTAGGAGACGCTATTAAATACATATTCGCTTTTTAAACCGCTATCTCCTGTACTAATTTTTAAAAACTTTTTTTTATGTATTTCTTATTCTAAATTTAACGGTTATGATTGTTAAATAATTAACAAACACTCAAATGTAGTAGTTCTAAAAATTCGTAAGAAATTTGTCAACCATATATTTGATACCACGTTACCATGTTTAATTAAAATCTTTTTTACTACACTGGATTTCGTACACAACTAATTTTGTTTCCAGATTAGTTACAGCCAGTGAAGTTAAAAACTATCAGAAACTAACGTATACCGTCAAGATCCAACAACATGATAAATCAAACACTTTTAGTAATTCCAAATCAATACTTTTCAATTTTTGGTGATGATAGCTATCTTTTTTCTAATAAACCAAATGATTTAGAACTCTAATTCGACCAAGAATTTGCAAAACCAAATATAATGTAACTCGATTATAGTGTTACTGAAAGAACGCAATGTTTATTATGTTCATAAACGAGCAGCGTTGTATACAAGGTTGAATATTTACCTTATAGCAATAAATTATGTGAAATACGTATTATATATTCATAATAGCAATTGAAGTTATAAAATTGACATTTAAACCCTGTGAGCTGTTAGTAGTAACTTAATTTCTACTTCTGTAGTTAATGAAATGTTTAGATTGGGGGAAAAAGCCTCAAATTGGGAAACTTTTCGCATCATTTGTCTGAAAAAATATAATTTAATAAGTAACAACGAATTGAAAAAAAAAATCTTTAGGAAGGAACTTTGGATATTACATATATGTATATTAACATATTATATCTTAAACACCCTCAAATTCTTATATTTTTAACCCCAATTAAACTTAATAATTTTAAATTACCTTTTCACTGATCCTTAATTGCACTTTAACATCCCAATCGCACCCTGTCGGTGACAAACAGTCACCTAATCAATCGTTCCCACATAACTTTCCTGGGTCATCTGCCTACACGTTGACTCTTTAAAACCTTTCTTATAACACAATCTTAACTTCTGATTGGCCAGTCAGGGGGTGCTACACATTCACCGCCATTTTTTGTGGACATTCCGTCAGCATCCGTCATCGACTTCAGACTACCAATTTATACTTTGACAATGTCTAGCAGCTAAATAAAAAAGACTAAAGTTATCCTTCTGATTTATTTTGTAAAATAAGTCGACAGGGAAACTTAGATAAAATTTAGTATCTTTTACTTAGCTGCTACACATTGGTAAGGAATAAATTCGTCGTATAATATGTCATATATTTTTAGTAGTATAAATAAGAAGTTAATTAAAGATGTAGGTATAAGCAATAGATACAATTACAACTATGTAAAACGGGCTAAACTTTTAAGACGTTGTAAACGAGTGTGACTGCAGTTGTTAAAATTCCATTATTCTAAGAATAAAAATAAATAACAAAGGTAAGAACTCGATATTTAAATAATAATAATAATAAGGTAACTTTGACTACATACTTCTACACAGTCCTATTTTAGTGTCAAATTGTTTGCCATCTGCACATGCGCAAAAAGCCTTTCCATCTTTTTTCGAAAATTGGCATTTGTGGCCATCGCTTGAGGAGCAATTTTCAAATTTTTCCCCCTTCTGGCAATCAGTTATTACTTCACACAAATCCCCGGTTAGGCCTTCGGTGCAAGTACAGAAAGTCTGCCCGTCTTGATCTTCGCATTCTGCTCCATTTTCACAATTGTTGGCTTTCGAGTCACAAGTGCCTATAAAGACCAATTTTTGTTACAATTTTAGAGCTTTTTTCTTTAGATTAATTTTTTAATGCAGTCAATTTTTATACGTTCCCCGCTAGTTTTTAAATACGTAACTTAACTTCAATGAAACATTTTGGTATAACGTTAGTCGAACTTTATGTAGTAACGTTACAACAAACTTATGGAGTATCGTTACACCGCAAAGTAGGAGTAAACTTTTTTGTTGTGTTAAGTTATTCCAAAAATTTGGTACAAAGTTACTACATAAAACTGATGGAACTTAAGGAACAAATTCAATTGTTATACTTTAGTTACGAGCACGCAAAACGATTGAACTCAATGAAGTTTATTTTCATGAAATAACCCAAAAAATTAAATTTTATTAATTTTCAAATCCATATACACAAAAGAAAATGATGAAATTTGTCTTACTAAAAAAATATTTTACCTATAAAAATGACAGAAAACCTTTTTACGTACAAAAACTAAACACATCAAACATAAAATTTATATGCTGTCGTTATTGAAGAATGACATATGACAGTGGTTGCGCCCTCTAGAAGGGAAGTGCGTAGGCTATATAGCCCATTACCCCGCTCGCCAGAAGAGACAGTCACAAGAGACACACAAAGAAGGACGCCACAAACGCATAGACAAATAACAACATTTATTGACAAACACAAACATCCATGCCTTTACCGGGATTCGAACCCGAATCCAGCAGCTCCAAAGGCTAGTACACTAACCATTGCGCCAGTGGACCGGCATGCTTTCGTTATTACTTCAAACACTTTCAATATTGGCTATAACTGCAAAATTTAATTTTTTCAAAGCTAAAATACTTATACTACTATAAGTTAATATATAAAGGCTAATTTAGGAGACGCTATTAAATACATATTCGCTTTTTAAACCGCTATCTCCTGTACTAATTTTTAAAAACTTTTTTTTATGTATTTCTTATTCTAAATTTAACGGTTATGATTGTTAAATAATTAACAAACACTCAAATGTAGTAGTTCTAAAAATTCGTAAGAAATTTGTCAACCATATATTTGATACCACGTTACCATGTTTAATAAAAATCTATTTTACTACACTGGATTTCGTACACAACTAATTTTGTTTCCAGATTAGTTACAGCCAGTGAAGTTAAAAACTATCAGAAACTAACGTATACCGTCAAGATCCAACAACATGATAAATCAAACACTTTTAATTATTCCAAATCAATACTTTTCAATTTTTGGTGATGATAGCTATCTTTTTTCTAATAAACCAAATGATTTAGAACTCTAATTCGACCAAGAATTTGCAAAACCAAATTTAATGTAACTCGATTATAGTGTTACTGAAAGAACGCAATGTTTATTATGTTCATAAACGAGCAGCGTTGTATACAAGGTTGAATATTTACCTTATAGCAATAAATTATGTGAAATACGTATTATATATTCATAATAGCAATTGAAGTTATAAAATTGACATTTAAACCCTGTGAGCTGTTAGTAGTAACTTAATTTCTACTTCTGTAGTTAATGAAATGTTTAGATTGGGGGAAAAAGCCTCAAATTGGGAAACTTTTCGCATCAGTTGTCTGAAAAAATATAATTTAATAAGTAACAACGAATTGAAAAAAAAAATCTTTAGGAAGGAACTTTGGATATTACATATATGTATATTAACATATTATATCTTAAACACCCTCAAATTCTTATATTTTTAACCCCAATTAAACTTAATAATTTTAAATTACCTTTTCACTGATCCTTAATTGCACTTTAACATCCCAATCGCACCCTGTCGGTGACAAACAGTCACCAAATCAATCGTTCCCACATAACTTTCCTGAGTCATCTGCCTACACGTTGACTCTTTAAAACCTTTCTTATAACACAATCTTAACTTCTGATTGGCCAGTCAGGGGGTGCTACACATTCATCGCCATTTTTTGTGGACATTCCGTCAGCATCCGTCATCGACTTTAGACTACCAATTTATCCTTTAACAATGTCTAGAAGCTAAATAAAAAAGATTAAAGTTATCCTTCTGATTTATTTTGTAAAATAAGTCGACAGGGAAACTTAGATAAAATTTAGTATCTTTTACTTAGCTGCTACACTTTGGTAAGGAATAAATTCGTCGTATAATATGATACAATTACAACTAAGCTATGTAAAAGGGGCCAAACTTTTAAGACGTTGTAAACGAGTGTGCAGTTGTTAAAATTCCATTATTCTAAAAATAAAAATAAATAACAAAGTTAAGAACTCGATATTTAAATAATAATAATAATAAGGTAACTTTGACTACATACTTCTACACAGTCCTATTTTAGTGTCAAATTGTTTGCCATCTGCACATGCGCAAAAAGCCTTTCCATCTTTTTTCGAAAATTGGCATTTGTGGCCATCGCTTGAGGAGCAATTTTCAAATTTTTCCCCCTTCTGGCAATCAGTTATTACTTCACACAAATCCCCGGTTAGGCCTTCGGTGCAAGTACAGAAAGTCTGCCCGTCTTGATCTTCGCATTCTGCTCCATTTTCACAATTGTTGGCTTTCGAGTCACAAGTGCCTATAAAGACCAATTTTTGTTACAATTTTAGAGCTTTTTTCTTTAGATTAATTTTTTAATGCAGTCAATTTTTATACGTTCCCCGCTAGTTTTTAAATACGTAACTTAACTTCAATGAAACATTTTGGTATAACGTTAGTCGAACTTTATGTAGTAACGTTACAACAAACTTATGGAGTATCGTTACACCGCAAAGTAGGAGTAAACTTTTTTGTTGTGTTAAGTTATTCCAAAAATTTGGTACAAAGTTACTACATAAAACTGATGGAACTTAAGGAACAAATTCAATTGTTATACTTTAGTTACGAGCACGCAAAACGATTGAACTCAATGAAGTTTATTTTCATGAAATAACCCAAAAAATTAAATTTTATTAATTTTCAAATCCATATACACAAAAGAAAATGATGAAATTTGTCTTACTAAAAAAATATTTTACCTATAAAAATGACAGAAAACCTTTTTACGTACAAAAACTAAACACATCAAACATAAAATTTATATGCTGTCGTTATTGACGAATGACATATGACAGTGGTTGCGCCCTCTAGAAGGGAAGTGCGTAGGCTATATAGCCCATTACCCCGCTCGCCAGAAGAGACAGTCACAAGAGACACACAAAGAAGGACGCCACAAACGCATAGACAAATAACAACATTTATTGACAAACACAAACATCCATGCCTTTACCGGGATTCGAACCCGAATCCAGCAGCTCCAAAGGCTAGTACACTAACCATTGCGCCAGTGGACCGGCATGCTTTCGTTATTACTTCAAACACTTTCAATATTGGCTATAACTGCAAAATTTAATTTTTTCAAAGCTAATAAAATACTTATACTACTATAAGTTAATATATAAAGGCTAATTTAGGAGACGCTATTAAATACATATTCGCTTTTTAAACCGCTATCTCCTGTACTAATTTTTAAAAACTTTTTTTTATGTATTTCTTATTCTAAATTTAACGGTTATGATTGTTAAATAATTAACAAACACTCAAATGTAGTAGTTCTAAAAATTCGTAAGAAATTTGTCAACCATATATTTGATACCACGTTACCATGTTTAATAAAAATCTATTTTACTACACTGGATTTCGTACACAACTAATTTTGTTTCCAGATTAGTTACAGCCAGTGAAGTTAAAAACTATCAGAAACTAACGTATACCGTCAAGATCCAACAACATGATAAATCAAACACTTTTAATTATTCCAAATCAATACTTTTCAATTTTTGGTGATGATAGCTATCTTTTTTCTAATAAACCAAATGATTTAGAACTCTAATTCGACCAAGAATTTGCAAAACCAAATTTAATGTAACTCGATTATAGTGTTACTGAAAGAACGCAATGTTTATTATGTTCATAAACGAGCAGCGTTGTATACAAGGTTGAATATTTACCTTATAGCAATAAATTATGTGAAATACGTATTATATATTCATAATAGCAATTGAAGTTATAAAATTGACATTTAAACCCTGTGAGCTGTTAGTAGTAACTTAATTTCTACTTCTGTAGTTAATGAAATGTTTAGATTGGGGGAAAAAGCCTCAAATTGGGAAACTTTTCGCATCATTTGTCTGAAAAAATATAATTTAATAAGTAACAACGAATTGAAAAAAAAATCTTTAGGAAGGAACTTTGGATATTACATATATGTATATTAACATATTATATCTTAAACACCCTCAAATTCTTATATTTTTAACCCCAATTAAACTTAATAATTTTAAATTACCTTTTCACTGATCCTTAATTGCACTTTAACATCCCAATCGCACCCTGTCGGTGACAAACAGTCACCTAATCAATCGTTCCCACATAACTTTCCTGGGTCATCTGCCTACACGTTGACTCTTTAAAACCTTTCTTATAACACAATCTTAACTTCTGATTGGCCAGTCAGGGGGTGCTACACATTCATCGCCATTTTTTGTGGACATTCCGTCAGCATCCGTCATCGACTTCAGACTACCAATTTATACTTTGACAATGTCTAGCAGCTAAATAAAAAAGATTAAAGTTATCCTTCTGATTTATTTTGTAAAATAAGTCGACAGGGAAACTTAGATAAATTTTAGTATCTTTTACTTAGCTGCTACACATTGGTAAGGAATAAATTCGTCGTATAATATGTCATATATTTTTAGTAGTATAAATAAGAAGTTAATTAAAGATGTAGTTATAAGCAATAGATACAATTACAACTATGTAAAACGGGCTAAACTTTTAAGACGTTGTAAACGAGTGTGACTGCAGTTGTTAAAATTCCATTATTCTAAGAATAAAAATAAATAACAAAGGTAAGAACTCGATATTTAAATAATAATAATAATAAGGTAACTTTGACTACATACTTCTACACAGTCCTATTTTAGTGTCAAATTGTTTGCCATCTGCACATGCGCAAAAAGCCTTTCCATCTTTTTTCGAAAATTGGCATTTGTGGCCATCGCTTGAGGAGCAATTTTCAAATTTTTCCCCCTTCTGGCAATCAGTTATTACTTCACACAAATCCCCGGTTAGGCCTTCGGTGCAAGTACAGAAAGTCTGCCCGTCTTGATCTTCGCATTCTGCTCCATTTTCACAATTGTTGGCTTTCGAGTCACAAGTGCCTATAAAGACCAATTTTTGTTACAATTTTAGAGCTTTTTTCTTTAGATTAATTTTTTAATGCAGTCAATTTTTATACGTTCCCCGCTAGTTTTTAAATACGTAACTTAACTTCAATGAAACATTTTGGTATAACGTTAGTCGAACTTTATGTAGTAACGTTACAACAAACTTAAGGAGTATCGTTACACCGCAAAGTAGGAGTAAACTTTTTTGTTGTATTAAGTTATTCCAAAAATTTGGTACAAAGTTACTACATAAAACTGATGGAACTTAAGGAACAAATTCAATTGTTATACTTTAGTTACGAGCACGCAAAACGATTGAACTCAATGAAGTTTATTTTCATGAAATAACCCAAAAAATTAAATTTTATTAATTTTCAAATCCATATACACAAAAGAAAATGATGAAATTTGTCTTACTAAAAAAATATTTTACCTATAAAAATGACAGAAAACCTTTTTACGTACAAAAACTAAACACATCAAACATAAAATTTATATGCTGTCGTTATTGACGAATGACATATGACAGTGGTTGCGCCCTCTAGAAGGGAAGTGCGTAGGCTATATAGCCCATTACCCCGCTCGCCAGAAGAGACAGTCACAAGAGACACACAAAGAAGGACGCCACAAACGCATAGACAAATAACAACATTTATTGACAAACACAAACATCCATGCCTTTACCGGGATTCGAACCCGAATCCAGCAGCTCCAAAGGCTAGTACACTAACCATTGCGCCAGTGGACCGGCATGCTTTCGTTATTACTTCAAACACTTTCAATATTGGCTATAACTGCAAAATTTAATTTTTTCAAAGCTAAAATACTTATACTACTATAAGTTAATATATAAAGGCTAATTTAGGAGACGCTATTAATAGTCCAGTGAATAAAGGAGTTTTACCATACAAAAGGTCCGGTATCGCTGATTTTTTTATATGTTGTTTGTGACCCCTAGGTAGTAATAAATATGAGTTTTCGTCATCCTCGTTCTATTGCTTTTTCCGCCATCTTGAAAAAACGTTCGAAATGTCGCCCATTTTCCAGTTTTTGGCCTATAACTTTTTTCCTAAGCAATTTTGAATATAACTTTTCGACACAAAGTTGTAGAAAACAAAATTTTCTTCAAAATAGGTATGAAAAGTTTTTATGTACGACAATTAGTTAAGGAGCTACGAAGCAGCAAAAAGGGTGTAAAATCGAGTGTTTCGAAAAAATATTGGGTTCTAACGACTTTCTATTGCCGTAACTCACATAAAATTTCATTTTATCAATGGACATTGATTTAACAAGTCGTAGAAAATTTAATTTCCTATAAAATACACGTATCAAAAATAAGTTTCTTATATATTCCAAGAAGAAAGGTTAAATTTACAGAAACCCAAAAAAGGTTCTATTTTCAACCGACGATACACTGTTTTAGTTTTTTGAAGATAGCTCTTTACCATTGTAATTTTTCACTGTTTTTGTGAATACAAAACTAGCAGGAAATAATTTTTCCTATAAAATGGTTCTATTTTGTGTTTCCTACGATAGAATGTAACGGAGCTACGTTCTTCGAAAGACGGCGTAAATTCTTGAATTCCGCTAAAAGAGCTTTATATCACTTTAAATTCCAATAATTAAAACAAAAAACTTCACTTTAGTGGAACATAATTATTGTGGAACTTGAAGACATCATTTATTATATTGATACGGTCATAAAAGTTATTTTAGATTCAATATCAAAGAATTTAGTTACATTAAAAAAAACGAAGATGTTTAATTACTCAAATGAAAGATACATGTGATTTGATAAAAGATTTCAATTTCATTTCAACAAATAGTTTAAGGAACATCTACCAATTGAACTATAAAAAAAAATATGGGAAAGTGTTTAATAGAAAATGATTAATTTTCTATTGTACACTGCATTACGTTATATTCATTACGTTTTTCAACCAATTTAAATACTGATGTTTTACCCCCTCTGAACATTGCTGAATGCTGACGTAGTATCGCAGCCAGTTATTGCACATACACACACATATGTAATAAAAATATGATTTTGACATTTTGGATAAGCAGATAAATTCTTCGATGAATATACTTTTGATTATTCATTAGTATTACTAGGTTTCAAAAAATAAACAGTCTTTATCAAATGGAGTTCGTGCATTCAGTAGTATTTTCTATTAGTGTTATTAGATAATTTTCTATTCAATAAAATTGGTAGGAATAGTTCACATAAAGATGCATCGGTTATCTCCTATAAGAATCCTCATCTGTTGCATTTGAATCAACATTTAAACAAGATTGGCCATGGCAATTGTTACCTACTAAAGAACAATATAATTCGACTTTTTTACAGCGACAGTTTGCACTACAACCCTTTTTGCAATTGAAAAATATAGTATATTTTGCAGTTTTTCTGGAGCAGGTGGGAGTAAAGTTTGAATTGGCTCCAAAATATCATTTACTAATTTCCAACCCCAGTCTTCTGGGTTCAGTTGATTGCAGATTATTCAGTTGATATGTTCCTTCACGACCGGTTGATGTTCACTTCGAGTGATCGAGACAGTTTTTTAAAGAAAAGTATAGAAATGATTCGAGACTCGACTAAAAGTTCGAGTAAAGGTATCCGATGACCTTTTTTCAGCAAAAATCGACTAAATATCAAACATTTTTTTTTTCTTTTTAATCTATATACATAAAAGGCGACTTCTGTTTGCTTGTTTGTTTGTTTAGGACGCGAAATCTAAAGAACCACGCCACAGATCGTCACGAAATTTGGCACAAAAACTTATCTCATCTTCACAACAAACATAGGCTAAGAATTTTTCGAATCGGACGATTCCTTCTATCGTTTTCGAACGTTTTAAGGGGAAAATACGCCACTTTCGCTCAAATCCGATCATTTTTTCCCTTTCGAGATGCCATTGGGCAGAAAAATTTAAATAAGACTTTTTAGAAAACAATTGAAATTGAAAATGTTTTTTTTTAATGTAACTAAATTCTTTGGTTGAATCCAAAATTTCTTTGAGATCTTACTATTATAATAAATGATGTCTTCAAGCTCCACAATAATTATGTTTCACTAAAATGAAGTTTTTTGTTTTAATTATTGGAATTTAAAGTGATATAAAGCTCTTTTGGCGAAATTCAAGATTTTACGCCGTCTTTCGAACAACGTAGCTCCGTTACATTCTATCGTAGGAAACACAAAATAGAACCATTTTCTAGGAAAAATTATTTTCTGCTAGTTTTGTATTCACAAAAACAGTGAAAAATTACAATGGTAAAGAGCTATCTTCAAAAAACTAAAACAGTGTATCGTCGGGTGAAAATAGAACCTTTTTTGGGTTTATGTAAATTTAACCTTTCTTCTTGGAATATATAAGAAACTTATTTTTGATACGTGTATTTTATAGGAAATTAAATTTTCTACGACTTGTTAAATCAATGTCCATTGATAAAATGAAATTTTATGTGAGTTACGGCAATAGAAAGTCGTTAGAACCCAATATTTTTTCGAAACACTCGATTTTACACCCTTTTTGCTGATTCGTAGCTCCTTAACTAATTGTCGTACATAAAAACTTTTCGTACCTATTTTGAAGAAAATTTTGGTTTCTACAACTTTGTGTCGAAAAGTTATATTCAAAAATGCTTAGGAAAAAAGTTATAGGCCAAAAACTGGAAAATGGGCGAAATTTCGAACGTTTTTTCAAGATGGCGGAAAAAGCAATAGAACGAGGATGACGAAAACTCACATTTATTACTACCTAGGGGTCACACACAACATATAAAAAAATCAGCGATACCGGACCTTTTGTATGGTAAACCCCCTTTTTGAGTCTCTATTCACTGGACTATAAATACATATTCGCTTTTTAAACCGCTATCTCCTGTACTAATTTTTAAAAACTTTTTTTTATGTATTTCTTATTCTAAATTTAACGGTTATGATTGTTAAATAATTAACAAACACTCAAATGTAGTAGTTCTAAAAATTCGTAAGAAATTTGTCAACCATATATTTGATACCACGTTACCATGTTTAATAAAAATCTATTTTACTACACTGGATTTCGTACACAACTAATTTTGTTTCCAGATTAGTTACAGCCAGTGAAGTTAAAAACTATCAGAAACTAACGTATACCGTCAAGATCCAACAACATGATAAATCAAACACTTTTAATTATTCCAAATCAATACTTTTCAATTTTTGGTGATGATAGCTATCTTTTTTCTAATAAACCAAATGATTTAGAACTCTAATTCGACCAAGAATTTGCAAAACCAAATTTAATGTAACTCGATTATAGTGTTACTGAAAGAACGCAATGTTTATTATGTTCATAAACGAGCAGCGTTGTATACAAGGTTGAATATTTACCTTATAGCAATAAATTATGTGAAATACGTATTATATATTCATAATAGCAATTGAAGTTATAAAATTGACATTTAAACCCTGTGAGCTGTTAGTAGTAACTTAATTTCTACTTCTGTAGTTAATGAAATGTTTAGATTGGGGGAAAAAGCCTCAAATTGGGAAACTTTTCGCATCATTTGTCTGAAAAAATATAATTTAATAAGTAACAACGAATTGAAAAAAAAAATCTTTAGGAAGGAACTTTGGATATTACATATATGTATATTAACATATTATATCTTAAACACCCTCAAATTCTTATATTTTTAACCCCAATTAAACTTAATAATTTTAAATTACCTTTTCACTGATCCTTAATTGCACTTTAACATCCCAATCGCACCCTGTCGGTGACAAACAGTCACCTAATCAATCGTTCCCACATAACTTTCCTGAGTCATCTGCCTACACGTTGACTCTTTAAAACCTTTCTTATAACACAATCTTAACTTCTGATTGGCCAGTCAGGGGGTGCTACACATTCATCGCCATTTTTTGTGGACATTCCGTCAGCATCCGTCATCGACTTTAGACTACCAATTTATCCTTTAACAATGTCTAGCAGCTAAATAAAAAAGATTAAAGTTATCCTTCTGATTTATTTTGTAAAATAAGTCGACAGGGAAACTTAGATAAAATTTAGTATCTTTTACTTAGCTGCTACACATTGGTAAGGAATAAATTCGTCGTATAATATGATACAATTACAACTAAGCTATGTAAAAGGGGCCAAACTTTTAAGACGTTGTAAACGAGTGTGCAGTTGTTAAAATTCCATTATTCTAAAAATAAAAATAAATAACAAAATTGAGAACTCGATATTTAAATAATAATAATAATAAGGTAACTTTGACTACATACTTCTACACAGTCCTATTTTAGTGTCAAATTGTTTGCCATCTGCACATGCGCAAAAAGCCTTTCCATCTTTTTTCGAAAATTGGCATTTGTGGCCATCGCTTGAGGAGCAATTTTCAAATTTTTCCCCCTTCTGGCAATCAGTTATTACTTCACACAAATCCCTGGTTAGGCCTTCGGTGCAAGTACAGAAAGTCTGCCCGTCTTGATCTTCGCATTCTGCTCCATTTTCACAATTGTTGGCTTTCGAGTCACAAGTGCCTATAAAGACCAATTTTTGTTACAATTTTAGAGCTTTTTTCTTTAGATTAATTTTTTAATGCAGTCAATTTTTATACGTTCCCCGCTAGTTTTTAAATACGTAACTTAACTTCAATGAAACATTTTGGTATAACGTTAGTCGAACTTTATGTAGTAACGTTACAACAAACTTATGGAGTATCGTTACACCGCAAAGTAGGAGTAAACTTTTTTGTTGTGTTAAGTTATTCCAAAAATTTGGTACAAAGTTACTACATAAAACTGATGGAACTTAAGGAACAAATTCAATTGTTATACTTTAGTTACGAGCACGCAAAACGATTGAACTCAATGAAGTTTATTTTCATGAAATAACCCAAAAAATTAAATTTTATTAATTTTCAAATCCATATACACAAAAGAAAATGATGAAATTTGTCTTACTAAAAAAATATTTTACCTATAAAAATGACAGAAAACCTTTTTACGTACAAAAACTAAACACATCAAACATAAAATTTATATGCTGTCGTTATTGACGAATGACATATGACAGTGGTTGCGCCCTCTAGAAGGGAAGTGCGTAGGCTATATAGCCCATTACCCCGCTCGCCAGAAGAGACAGTCACAAGAGACACACAAAGAAGGACGCCACAAACGCATAGACAAATAACAACATTTATTGACAAACACAAACATCCATGCCTTTACCGGGATTCGAACCCGAATCCAGCAGCTCCAAAGGCTAGTACACTAACCATTGCGCCAGTGGACCGGCATGCTTTCGTTATTACTTCAAACACTTTCAATATTGGCTATAACTGCAAAATTTAATTTTTTCAAAGCTAAAATACTTATACTACTATAAGTTAATATATAAAGGCTAATTTAGGAGACGCTATTAAATACATATTCGCTTTTTAAACCGCTATCTCCTGTACTAATTTTTAAAAACTTTTTTTTATGTATTTCTTATTCTAAATTTAACGGTTATGATTGTTAAATAATTAACAAACACTCAAATGTAGTAGTTCTAAAAATTCGTAAGAAATTTGTCAACCATATATTTGATACCACGTTACCATGTTTAATAAAAATCTATTTTACTACACTGGATTTCGTACACAACTAATTTTGTTTCCAGATTAGTTACAGCCAGTGAAGTTAAAAACTATCAGAAACTAACGTATACCGTCAAGATCCAACAACATGATAAATCAAACACTTTTAATTATTCCAAATCAATACTTTTCAATTTTTGGTGATGATAGCTATCTTTTTTCTAATAAACCAAATGATTTAGAACTCTAATTCGACCAAGAATTTGCAAAACCAAATTTAATGTAACTCGATTATAGTGTTACTGAAAGAACGCAATGTTTATTATGTTCATAAACGAGCAGCGTTGTATACAAGGTTGAATATTTACCTTATAGCAATAAATTATGTGAAATACGTATTATATATTCATAATAGCAATTGAAGTTATAAAATTGACATTTAAACCCTGTGAGCTGTTAGTAGTAACTTAATTTCTACTTCTGTAGTTAATGAAATGTTTAGATTGGGGGAAAAAGCCTCAAATTGGGAAACTTTTCGCATCATTTGTCTGAAAAAATATAATTTAATAAGTAACAACGAATTGAAAAAAAAAATCTTTAGGAAGGAACTTTGGATATTACATATATGTATATTAACATATTATATCTTAAACACCCTCAAATTCTTATATTTTTAACCCCAATTAAACTTAATAATTTTAAATTACCTTTTCACTGATCCTTAATTGCACTTTAACATCCCAATCGCACCCTGTCGGTGACAAACAGTCACCTAATCAATCGTTCCCACATAACTTTCCTGAGTCATCTGCCTACACGTTGACTCTTTAAAACCTTTCTTATAACACAATCTTAACTTCTGATTGGCCAGTCAGGGGGTGCTACACATTCATCGCCATTTTTTGTGGACATTCCGTCAGCATCCGTCATCGACTTTAGACTACCAATTTATCCTTTAACAATGTCTAGCAGCTAAATAAAAAAGATTAAAGTTATCCTTCTGATTTATTTTGTAAAATAAGTCGACAGGGAAACTTAGATAAAATTTAGTATCTTTTACTTAGCTGCTACACATTGGTAAGGAATAAATTCGTCGTATAATATGATACAATTACAACTAAGCTATGTAAAAGGGGCCAAACTTTTAAGACGTTGTAAACGAGTGTGCAGTTGTTAAAATTCCATTATTCTAAAAATAAAAATAAATAACAAAATTGAGAACTCGATATTTAAATAATAATAATAATAAGGTAACTTTGACTACATACTTCTACACAGTCCTATTTTAGTGTCAAATTGTTTGCCATCTGCACATGCGCAAAAAGCCTTTCCATCTTTTTTCGAAAATTGGCATTTGTGGCCATCGCTTGAGGAGCAATTTTCAAATTTTTCCCCCTTCTGGCAATCAGTTATTACTTCACACAAATCCCTGGTTAGGCCTTCGGTGCAAGTACAGAAAGTCTGCCCGTCTTGATCTTCGCATTCTGCTCCATTTTCACAATTGTTGGCTTTCGAGTCACAAGTGCCTATAAAGACCAATTTTTGTTACAATTTTAGAGCTTTTTTCTTTAGATTAATTTTTTAATGCAGTCAATTTTTATACGTTCCCCGCTAGTTTTTAAATACGTAACTTAACTTCAATGAAACATTTTGGTATAACGTTAGTCGAACTTTATGTAGTAACGTTACAACAAACTTATGGAGTATCGTTACACCGCAAAGTAGGAGTAAACTTTTTTGTTGTGTTAAGTTATTCCAAAAATTTGGTACAAAGTTACTACATAAAACTGATGGAACTTAAGGAACAAATTCAATTGTTATACTTTAGTTACGAGCACGCAAAACGATTGAACTCAATGAAGTTTATTTTCATGAAATAACCCAAAAAATTAAATTTTATTAATTTTCAAATCCATATACACAAAAGAAAATGATGAAATTTGTCTTACTAAAAAAATATTTTACCTATAAAAATGACAGAAAACCTTTTTACGTACAAAAACTAAACACATCAAACATAAAATTTATATGCTGTCGTTATTGACGAATGACATATGACAGTGGTTGCGCCCTCTAGAAGGGAAGTGCGTAGGCTATATAGCCCATTACCCCGCTCGCCAGAAGAGACAGTCACAAGAGACACACAAAGAAGGACGCCACAAACGCATAGACAAATAACAACATTTATTGACAAACACAAACATCCATGCCTTTACCGGGATTCGAACCCGAATCCAGCAGCTCCAAAGGCTAGTACACTAACCATTGCGCCAGTGGACCGGCATGCTTTCGTTATTACTTCAAACACTTTCAATATTGGCTATAACTGCAAAATTTAATTTTTTCAAAGCTAAAATACTTATACTACTATAAGTTAATATATAAAGGCTAATTTAGGAGACGCTATTAAATACATATTCGCTTTTTAAACCGCTATCTCCTGTACTAATTTTTAAAAACTTTTTTTTATGTATTTCTTATTCTAAATTTAACGGTTATGATTGTTAAATAATTAACAAACACTCAAATGTAGTAGTTCTAAAAATTCGTAAGAAATTTGTCAACCATATATTTGATACCACGTTACCATGTTTAATAAAAATCTATTTTACTACACTGGATTTCGTACACAACTAATTTTGTTTCCAGATTAGTTACAGCCAGTGAAGTTAAAAACTATCAGAAACTAACGTATACCGTCAAGATCCAACAACATGATAAATCAAACACTTTTAATTATTCCAAATCAATACTTTTCAATTTTTGGTGATGATAGCTATCTTTTTTCTAATAAACCAAATGATTTAGAACTCTAATTCGACCAAGAATTTGCAAAACCAAATTTAATGTAACTCGATTATAGTGTTACTGAAAGAACGCAATGTTTATTATGTTCATAAACGAGCAGCGTTGTATACAAGGTTGAATATTTACCTTATAGCAATAAATTATGTGAAATACGTATTATATATTCATAATAGCAATTGAAGTTATAAAATTGACATTTAAACCCTGTGAGCTGTTAGTAGTAACTTAATTTCTACTTCTGTAGTTAATGAAATGTTTAGATTGGGGGAAAAAGCCTCAAATTGGGAAACTTTTCGCATCATTTGTCTGAAAAAATATAATTTAATAAGTAACAACGAATTGAAAAAAAAAATCTTTAGGAAGGAACTTTGGATATTACATATATGTATATTAACATATTATATCTTAAACACCCTCAAATTCTTATATTTTTAACCCCAATTAAACTTAATAATTTTAAATTACCTTTTCACTGATCCTTAATTGCACTTTAACATCCCAATCGCACCCTGTCGGTGACAAACAGTCACCTAATCAATCGTTCCCACATAACTTTCCTGGGTCATCTGCCTACACGTTGACTCTTTAAAACCTTTCTTATAACACAATCTTAACTTCTGATTGGCCAGTCAGGGGGTGCTACACATTCATCGCCATTTTTTGTGGACATTCCGTCAGCATCCGTCATCGACTTCAGACTACCAATTTATACTTTGACAATGTCTAGCAGCTAAATAAAAAAGATTAAAGTTATCCTTCTGATTTATTTTGTAAAATAAGTCGACAGGGAAACTTAGATAAATTTTAGTATCTTTTACTTAGCTGCTACACATTGGTAAGGAATAAATTCGTCGTATAATATGTCATATATTTTTAGTAGTATAAATAAGAAGTTAATTAAAGATGTAGTTATAAGCAATAGATACAATTACAACTATGTAAAACGGGCTAAACTTTTAAGACGTTGTAAACGAGTGTGACTGCAGTTGTTAAAATTCCATTATTCTAAGAATAAAAATAAATAACAAAGGTAAGAACTCGATATTTAAATAATAATAATAATAAGGTAACTTTGACTACATACTTCTACACAGTCCTATTTTAGTGTCAAATTGTTTGCCATCTGCACATGCGCAAAAAGCCTTTCCATCTTTTTTCGAAAATTGGCATTTGTGGCCATCGCTTGAGGAGCAATTTTCAAATTTTTCCCCCTTCTGGCAATCAGTTATTACTTCACACAAATCCCCGGTTAGGCCTTCGGTGCAAGTACAGAAAGTCTGCCCGTCTTGATCTTCGCATTCTGCTCCATTTTCACAATTGTTGGCTTTCGAGTCACAAGTGCCTATAAAGACCAATTTTTGTTACAATTTTAGAGCTTTTTTCTTTAGATTAATTTTTTAATGCAGTCAATTTTTATACGTTCCCCGCTAGTTTTTAAATACGTAACTTAACTTCAATGAAACATTTTGGTATAACGTTAGTCGAACTTTATGTAGTAACGTTACAACAAACTTATGGAGTATCGTTACACCGCAAAGTAGGAGTAAACTTTTTTGTTGTATTAAGTTATTCCAAAAATTTGGTACAAAGTTACTACATAAAACTGATGGAACTTAAGGAACAAATTCAATTGTTATACTTTAGTTACGAGCACGCAAAACGATTGAACTCAATGAAGTTTATTTTCATGAAATAACCCAAAAAATTAAATTTTATTAATTTTCAAATCCATATACACAAAAGAAAATGATGAAATTTGTCTTACTAAAAAAATATTTTACCTATAAAAATGACAGAAAACCTTTTTACGTACAAAAACTAAACACATCAAACATAAAATTTATATGCTGTCGTTATTGACGAATGACATATGACAGTGGTTGCGCCCTCTAGAAGGGAAGTGCGTAGGCTATATAGCCCATTACCCCGCTCGCCAGAAGAGACAGTCACAAGAGACACACAAAGAAGGACGCCACAAACGCATAGACAAATAACAACATTTATTGACAAACACAAACATCCATGCCTTTACCGGGATTCGAACCCGAATCCAGCAGCTCCAAAGGCTAGTACACTAACCATTGCGCCAGTGGACCGGCATGCTTTCGTTATTACTTCAAACACTTTCAATATTGGCTATAACTGCAAAATTTAATTTTTTCAAAGCTAAAATACTTATACTACTATAAGTTAATATATAAAGGCTAATCTAGGAGACGCTATTGAATACATATTCGCTTTTTAAATCGCTATCTCCTGTACTAATTTTTAAAAACTTTTTTTCTTGTTTTTGTATTTCTTATTCTAAATTTAACGGTTATGGTTGTTAAATAATTAACAAGCACTCAAATTTAGTAGCTCTAAAAATTCGTAAGAAATTTGTCAACCATATATTTGATACCACGTTACCATGTTTAATAAAAATCTATTTCACTACACTGGATTTCGTACACAACTAAACTTGTTTCCAGATTAGTTACAGCCAAAGAAGTTAAAAACTAGCAGAAACTAACGTATACCGTCAAGATCCACAACATGATAAATCAAACACTTTTAATTATTACAAACCAATAATTTTCAATTTTTGGTGATGATAGCTATCTTTTTTCTAAGAAACCAAATGATTTAGAACTCTAATTCGACCAAGAATTTGCAAAACCAAATATAATGTTACTCGATTATAGTGTTACTGAAAGAACGCAATGTTTATGATGTTTATAAACGAGCAGCGTTATAAATAAGGTTGAATATTTACCTTATAGTAAAATATCATGTGAAATACGTATTAAATATTCATAATAGCAATTGAAGTCATAAAATTGACAATTAAACCCAATGAGCTATTAGTAGTAACTTAATTTCTACTTCTGTAGTTAATGAAATGTTTAGATTGGTGGAAAAACCTCAAATTGGGAAACTTTTCGCATCATTTGTCTGAAAAAATATAAGTTAATAAGTAAAAGTGAATTGAAAAAGAAAATCTTTAGGAAGCAACTGGATATTACATCTATGTATATTAACATATTATATCTTAAACACCCTCAAATTCTGATATTTTTAACCCGAATTAAACTTAATAATTTTAAATTTCCTTTTCACAGATCCTTTGTACTTTAACATCCCAATCGCACCCTGTCGGTGACAAACAGTCGCCTAAACAATCGTTCCCACAGAACTTTCCTGAGTCATCGCCTATACGTTGACCTTTTAAAACCTTTTTTATAACACTATCTTAACTTCTGATTGGCCAGTCAGGTGGCGCTTCACATTCATCGCCATTTTTGTGGGCATTCCATCAGCATCTATCATCGACTTCAGACTACCAATTTATCCTTTAACAATGTCTAGCAGCTAAATAAAAAAGACTTAAGTTATCCTTTCAGTTTATTTTGTAAAATAAGTCGACAGGGAAACTTGATAAAATTTAGTATCTTTTTTTAGCTGCTACACATTGGTAAAGGATAAATTCGTCGTATAATATGTCATATATTTTTAGTGATATAAATAAGAAGTTAATTAAAGATGTCGTTATAAGCAATAAATAAAATTATAACTAAGAGCTATGTAAAAGGGGCCAAACTTTTAAGACGTTGTAACCGAGTGTGACTGCAGTTGTTAAGATTCCATTATTCTAAAAATAAATATAAATAACAAAGGTAAGAACTCGATATTTAAATAATAATAGGGTAACTTTGACCACATACTTCTACACAGTCCTATTTTAGTGTCAAATTGTTTGCCATCTGCACATGCGCAAAAAGCCTTTCCATCTTTTTTCGAAAATTGGCATTTGTGGCCATCGCTTGAGGAGCAATTTTCATATTTTTTTCCCTTCTGGCAATCAGTTATTACTTCACACAAATCCCCGGTTAGGCCTTCGGTGCAAGTACAGAAAGTGTGTCCGCCTTGATCTTCGCATTCTGCTCCATTTTCACAATTGTTGGTTTTCGAGTCACAAGTGCCTATAAAGACGAATTTTTGTTACAAATTTAGAGCTTTTTCTTTACATTAATTTTTTAATGCAGTCAATTTTTATACGTTCCCCGCTAGTTTTTAAATACATAACTTAACTTCAATGAAACATTTTTGTATAACGTTAGTCGAGCTGTATGTAGTAACTTTACAACAAATTTATGGAGTATCGTTACACCACAAAGTAGGAGTATACTTTTTTGTTGTGTTAAGTTATTCCAAAAATTTGGTACAAAGTTACTACATAAAAGTTATTGACTTTATGGAACAAATTCAATTGTGATACTTTAGTTACGAGCACGCAAAACGATTGAACTCAATGAAGTTTATTTTCATGAAATCACCCAAAATATTAAATTTTATTAATTTTTAAATCTATATACACAAAGGAAAATGATGAAATTTGTCTTACTAAAAAACTATTTTTCCTATAAAAATGACAGAAAACCTTTTTACGTAAAAAAAACACATCAAACATAAAATTTATATGCTTTCGTTATTGACAAATGACATATGACAGTGGTTGCGCCATCTAGAAGGGAAGGGCGTAGGTTATATAGCCCATTACCCCGCTCGCCAGAAGAGACAGTCACAAGAGACACACAAAGAAGGACGCCACAAACACATAGACAAATAACAACATTTATTGACACAAACATCCATGCCTTTACCGGGATTTGAACCCGAGCCCAGCAGCTCCAAAGGCTAGTACACTAACCATTGCGCCAGTGGACTGGCATGCTTTCGTTATTACTTCAACATTTTCAATATTGGATATAACTGCAACTTTAATTTTTTTAAAATTAAAATTTAAATTAATTTAAATAAAATTAAAATTTAATTTTTTGCAAAATTTAATTTTTTTAAAGCTAAAATATTTATACTACTATAAGTTAATATATAATGGCTAATCTAGGAGACGCTATTAAATACATATTCGCTTTTTAAATCGCTATCTCCTGTACTAATTTTTAAAAACTTTTTTTCTTGTTTTTGTATTTCTTATTCTAAATTTAACGGTTATGGGTGTTAAATAATTAACAAGCACTCAAATGTAGTAGCTCTAAAAATTCGTTAGAAATTTGTCAACCATATATTTGATACCACGTTACCATGTTTAATAAAAATCTATTTCACTACACTGGATTTCGTACACAACTAAACTTGTTTCCAGATTAGTTACAGCCAGTGAAGTTAAAAGCTAACAGAAACTAACGTATACCGTCAAGATTCAACAACGTGATAAATCAAACACTTTTAATTATTACAAACCAATATTTTTCAATTTTTGGTGATGATAGCTATCTTTTTTCTAAGAAACCAAATGATTTAGAACTCTTACTTTACCAATAATTTGCAAAACCAAAGATAATGTAACTCGATTATAGTGTTACTGAAAGAACGCAATGTTTATGATGTTTATAAACGAGCAGCGTTATAAATAAGGTTGAATATTTACCTTATAGCAATAAATTATGTGAAATACGTATTATATATTCATAATAGCAATTGAAGTTATAAAATTGACATTTAAACCCTGTGAGCTGTTAGTAGTAACTTAATTTCTACTTCTGTAGTTAATGAAATGTTTAGATTGGGGGAAGAACCTCAAATTGGGAAACTTTTCGCATCATTTATCTGAAAAAATATAATTTAATAAGTAACAACGAATTGAAAAAAAAATCTTTAGGAAGGAACTATGGATATTACATATATGTATATTAACATATTATATCTTAAACACCCTCAAATTCTGATATTTTTAACCCGAATTAAACTTAATAATTTTAAATTTCCTTTTCACAGATCCTTTGTACTTTAACATCCCAATCGCACCCTGTCGGTGACAAACAGTCGCCTAAACAATCGTTCCCACAGAACTTTCCTGAGTCATCGCCTATACGTTGACCTTTTAAAACCTTTTTTATAACACTATCTTAACTTCTGATTGGCCAGTCAGGGGGCGCTTCACATTCATCGCCATTTTTGTGGGCATTCCATCAGCATCTATCATCGACTTCAGACTACCAATTTATCCTTTAACAATGTCTAGCAGCTAAATAAAAAAGACTTAAGTTATCCTTTCAATTTATTTTGTAAAATAAGTCGACAGGGAAACTTGATAAAATTTAGTATCTTTTTTTAGCTGCTACACATTGGTAAAGGATAAATTCGTCGTATAATATGTCATATATTTTTAGTGATATAAATAAGAAGTTTATTAAAGATGTCGTTATAAGCAATAGATAAAATTATAACTAAGAGCTATGTAAAAGGGGCCAAACTTTTAAGACGTTGTAACCGAGTGTGACTGCAGTTGTTAAGATTCCATTATTCTAAAAATAAATATAAATAACAAAGGTAAGAACTCGATATTTAAATAATAATAGGGTAACTTTGACTACATACTTCTACACAGTCCTATTTTAGTGTCAAATTGTTTGCCATCTGCACATTCGCAAAAAGCCTTTCCATCTTTTTTCGAAAATTGGCATTTGTGGCCATCGCTTGAGGAGCAATTTTCATATTTTTTCCCTTCTGGCAATCAGTTATTACTTCACACTATTTGGGTTACATTCTTTAAACCAAGACAACGAGTCCGATCTTAGAAGCAATCATCTTTTGAAATTAACCCGCAAACTGTGAAAAAAAATCTGTAACCATTACAAAAAAAAATTTTGTAAAAAACCTTTCCTAGAAAATTTCAAGTAAATAGTTACTAAAAATAGTACTGTAAAAACACATAATATATTTTTGTTAACATTACATGTTTATATCATGTAGATTTACAGGACTATTTTTTGTACCCCACACAAGTAATGTTTCTGTAACTATACAAGAAAATTTTATGGATACTGCATTTTCCGTGCTATTGTAAAGAAAAAACAAAATGTCTGCTTTCCCGCGTGGTATCAAACCCCGGTCTCCTGCGTGACAAACGGTTTTTTTTCTTTCTTTTTTTTGTACACTACCGAGTAATAGCAGACTGCCGAAACCCGGGATTGAACTAGGAACCTTTAGATGTCCAATCAAATGCTCTCCCAACTGTACCATGTCGGCACACAGATAGTCATTCATGAGAAGTGGAATTATTTTGAAACAATCAACTAAGTTATACGTTTAAAATAGCGATTGGTCTTGAATCACGATCGAGGTCAGACTTTAGTTCCCTGTAGCTCTAGTGCGACGATAGTTCAAACCTAACCTAACCAAACTTTAGAGGTGATGCGTGCGACATTTCAGGTAGAAGAACATGATTGGCTGAAATAATTTGCGAATACTAGAAAAAAAATTGTAACTGCAGAAATGAAGATTTCTGTTCAGAATTACAAAAACTTTTTTTGCAAAATTGGTTATTTCTGTAACATTGCTAAAAAAAATTCTGTATTTTTACAGAATTTTTTTCTCAGTGCACACTTGCATTACACTCTTTACACGGTCAAAAATGGATTTGTATTGAATATCATTCAACTTACTCAAACTTACCCAAAATACTAACGTACTTTTTATAATGATATTGAATAAAGTTACTAATTTTAAATTGCGCAAGATATACAGGGTGGTTATAAAATAACGCTCCCTATTCGGAGTGGTCTGTAGCTTGAATGAATAATCCAAATGCATCAAAAATTGAGACACTTACTAATCAAGAAGGGGGGAAAAGAATGGTATCATAAAAAAGACAAAATCCTAAAAAATAATCATAAAAAAGAATCATCATAAAAAAAACTCGCCCTTTAACCAGAATCTAAATTACGAAACGTCGTCAATTATGGCCAATTACTGCCAACACAGCTAATTACTCCTCGTAATTAAGAACCCTGGTCAAGAGACGAGTTTCTTTATTACGAAAAAGAATGGAACTATAACACAGAAACTCGTCTCTTGACCAAGGTTATAATTACGAGGAGTAGCCAATTATGGCTAATTACGGCCAACTCATCCAATTACGCCTAGTAATTTAGAACCCTGGTCAAGAGACGAGTTTGTTTTCTATGATTCCGTTCTTTTATATATATATATATATATATATATATATATATATATATATATATATATATATATATATAATATATATATATATATATATATATATATATATATATATATATATATATATATATATATATATATATATATATTATTTACATACAATTAAACTTTAAAGCACACCGCGACAATATTTTAAATTTAAAAAGGAGGATGAAAGATTGAATGCACCTTCCACCTCTTTATTATGAGAACTGTTATAAAAATTAGATATGCCATGAAATTTCAAAAAGGAACTTGATATACAAATGATAAACTATATTATTCCCCTTCATTTGCATACATGGAACTTAATAAAGGATAAAAAAAATACATAATGTAACAGAAATTACTAAAAATATTTTTTGTTTAAGTGATAAACGAGCTACAATTAAAAAACACGTCAATATTCAAGTTTAACAACATAAAAGCATGAGTCTAAAAAATAAAAAGTTTTTTTTACCTTTACACGTTTCTCCGTCAAATTTTTTATTTTCTGTGCATTCACATGCAGCTTTGTTAAGTGTTTGAGGGTCGTATATGCATTTTAGGGCAAGTTTTTCGCAAAGATCTTTTAAACTACCAATACATCCAGTCACTTCTGAACAGTCGACGCCAGTAGTTCCTTCTGGGCAGTCGCATTCAGTTTCTTCACCTTCTTTGCATTTTAAAGCTCCATTTTCACAATTATTATCTCCACAAACTGTAAAAGAAACATACAAGTGTAATTCCACGTAAATTGATACCACAATTAATTTTTCTTTAGTTGTAACCTTGTAAATGTGCTTTAGAAAAGTTTGCATCTTTTTTTTGTATCAGCAACTATTTTTTTTCATCTTTGGCAGCACTGCAGCTTCAAAATGGCCGCTTTGTTTTGAAAGCGTGGTCTCGTGTTTATTTCATAATTTTTAACGCATGAATTTTAAGGTAAGAAACACATTTCATCATATTTTTTTTGTAAATTTATTCAAATGAACTATCAAAACTACCTTAAAAACACATTATTATTTAGCATTTATAACTAAAAGGTACTTAATTAGAAAGATAAAAATCTTCTTTTTTGACTGTAGTGTAAGTCCTGAAAAGTTATCCTACTTTCTATAACTTTTCAATAAAAAGCTTTGCTTAAAAAATTTTACGATATTTTCTTTCTATAGTAACCTCTGTGTAATTCCGCAACTTTTTAATTTTAAAATAAAAAGCATTTTCTCTATTTATAACACATTTTAGCTTTGTAGTGTAAGTCACAATGTAGCGTCAGTCACAACTTATGTTTGATCTAGATGCTGCAGATAAGTTATTATACACTGCGATCCAAAAGTTTAGACAATGACGTTTTTTAGCTGTAAAATTTAGAATTGGGATAGTAGAATTTCAAAACATCCCTATATATATTAAAAATGTATTTTGAAATGCTATAATTGAAACATAATAGCTTGATTTGCTATAACAATTTTTTTTTTTCATAAAATAAAATTTTGTATGGTCCCAAAAGTTTAGACACAAATACGAAATTATGCTAATTTAAAGTACATAATGACCTAATTTCGCATTTTTATTGATGAATCATACATTTTTATATGATAAATTAAAGAAAAACGATATCCGGTGAACTAAACAAATTTAATAACGATATTAGTGCAATTTTACACCAAAAAGACAATATATTCACTTTAAATCTTTATTCAAATCATATTTGCTTCAAATTTACAATTTATCGTATCTAAATATGAACCGAATGAATACCAGTCCATCACCTTAAAGTTTTTCCACGAATTCGTAGACTTATAGACGTTCATTGATCGATTTTCTTGATGAAAAGTGCAATCTTTCCCATATAAAATCACAAAATAGCATCAGATTATTCTTTTTGGCACTTTAGTACAATGCAGAGATAGCCACCTCTTCAAAAATGACAAAAAAGTAAGAAATTTTAACGCAAGTTCACTCCACACAATTACGAAAGTTCCTTCTTTATACTAAAATTTGAAGTTTCTTGAGAGAAACCGGTTTCTTTGAACCGGTTACAATTTAACCGGTCTCTTTAGTGCTATTCAAACACGTTCGGTTTAACCGAATATTGAAAACTAACTTTTGAAAACACCGGTTTTTCCCTTAAAAACTCTAGCATCAAGGTGGAAGTTTATAATGGTGTGGAGTGAATTTACTTTGAAATAACCGAATTTTTTTGGCGTCTTTGAGGAGGTGACTATCTCTGCATTGTACTAAAGTGCCAAAAAGAATAATCTGATGCTATTTTGTGATTTTATATGGGAAAGATTGCACTTTTCATCAAGAAAATCGATCAATGAACGTCTATAAGTCTACGAATTCGTGGAAAAACTTTAAGGTGATGGACTGGTATTCATTCGGTTCATATTTAGATACGATAAATTGTAAATTTGAAGCAAATATGATTTGAATAAAGATTTAAAGTGAATATATTGTCTTTTTGGTGTAAAATTGCACTAATATCGTTATTAAATTTGTTTAGTTCACCGGATATCGTTTTTCTTTAATTTATCATATAAAAATGTATGATTCATCAATAAAAATGCGAAATTAGGTCATTATGTACTTTAAATTAGCATAATTTCGTATTTGTGTCTAAACTTTTGGGACCATACAAAATTTTATTTTATGAAAAAAAAAAATTGTTATAGCAAATCAAGCTATTATGTTTCAATTATAGCATTTCAAAATACATTTTTAATATATATAGGGATGTTTTGAAATTCTACTATCCCAATTCGAAATTTTACAGCTAAAAAACGTCATTGTCTAAACTTTTGGATCGCAGTGTATTTGTCGATTTCTTATATTTTAATAATTTTGATTTAAGATGGCTATATCAACAGCTAAAAGAAAAAAGAGAGCTAAGGGAAAGGTTTTAAGATGAGATAAATTTGGGGTTGGAAAACCGAAATTTGTGTAAGGACTAACCTTTGGTTTGGTTTGGTTTGAATTATCGTCGCACTGGAGCTACACGAGGGCTATTGGCGACGGGCGTCGTATTTTAGAACCACAGTCAGGTGACGAGCCAACACTTGAATAGGCACCCAACGCAACCGTTAAGGGCGACATCGTACGCAGCGTTAGGACTTTGAAGGATATTTAACGTGCACTCCCTTACACGGGGTATTATTCGTCGGACATTTTTGGCTGAACGGGCCGTTTATAGGTCGGCAGCTATTTTGGCGATGCCCGGACCCGAACCTGGGACCTTCCGCATGCTAAGCGAGTGCTTAACCGACTGGGCTCCCCAGCCCAAGGACTAACCTTTAAAAAATAAATGATTTGGACTTCGGTTTCATTGAAAGTTAGTTTTTTTTTAATTTAAACCGGTTTCTTCGACACTGCTTTTTTTCCTAAATGAGCCTGAATATATTTTTAAATACTCTAAAACCTTAATAAGCATTTTAACCAATATATTTAAAGTGGAAAAATCACATGTTTCTTATACCTGAAATTAAAAAATATGGTAAAACTGTTCTTAAACTGTACTTCAAATATATATCTTATTTTTATCGCTTTTGGGGGTGCGTAAATGAAAGCATTCAACATAGTGAGAAATATAACATAAGGTTGAAATTAATGGTTCAATACTTATCTCCCTAGATGAATAGTTATTTTTTATATTTTTTAAGATGATCTAGACAAAAAAAAGTCGAAGAAATAACTTCTTGAAATTACTTGCGGCGTTTCTAAAATTAAAGATAATTTTTTTATAACAAAAACGGAAGCCAGTATTGTAAACTCTCGAAAAATATTAAATAGGTTAAATTAAGATTAGTTAACTGAAAGAAATTGCAAAGTAAATCTTTTTCCGACTCAAAGATCCTTAAACACCGAAGTTTACTTTATCGGCCCACAAGGGACCAAGTACGAAGAAAATGTAAGATAAATCCAGAATTATAGAGTTTTTGAATTAGTTTTCATGAAAATCTTTAGATTCAACAAAATGGCACAATTTTCCAAAATTAGACTAAAGTCATGAATTTTCTGGAACAGTCTATTTTAAAACATTAACTAAAGTAGTAGATCATAACAATAGCATGTCAACCGGTTTTATATAGCAAATAATATGCCTACCCAATATTACCCGACAAGTGGCACAAATTCGGTCAAAAGGACTTTTTGTTATTTAAAAAACTTTAAAATCGGGTTTTAGACTCTTTTGGAATTTTAAATTATTGCGGACAATAAATGTTTTGCTTTGAAAACTATAGGTAAAATCGCTTTTTACAAATATGCAGAAATTCAAAATAATTTTTAGATTAACTAGTGCATTAAGCTTACAATGTATATTGCCTTTTCATTCAACAACTATACAACAAATTGAATGTTCTATTATTCATTAAATTTCTAGTGAGTAACTTAACGCATATGCGCAATGCTTTTACACATAGAAGGTATTCCGTGGAATATTTCACTTTCTCATATGCATTAACTCGCCACTTTAGATTCTCTTTTGTCTCGTCTATGAGCATTCTAAAGAAAGTACACAACAATTGTCTGTAAATTTCCTGCTTACCAACTTGTGTGCAATCATCTCCAGTAAATCCAGTTAAGCAGTCACATTTATCATCTTTTGTGCAGTCTTCTGCTGCATTTTGGCACTCGATTTCTCCACATTTATCTGTAAAAACGAACCTTTTTTAAAATCAAACTGTTCATGTTTATAAATATCAATGAATTTTAAAGCTTTTAATTGATCGCATTCCGGCCATAGCTGTTATAGATGATGACGACATCTTTTATTGGTAAGGAATATTTTTATCTGAGTACACACTAAAAAATGAATGCTCAAAAACGACGAAATTTTCCTTAATTTTGACGATTCCGTTACTGGCAAATGCTCCGAGTTATCGTTTCCTCAAAGTGAGGAAATTTGAATCGTCATTTTTATGAGGATTTGAATGTCGTCTATTCTAAAGAAATATTTCGTCATTTTTGAGCATGTGAGTACAACAATGATATTCAGTTTCCGTCAAAATTAAGATACAGAATCGTCAAATCACTATCGTAAAAGTGAGAATTCGCGTTTACTCAAAAGTCACGTGATAGTCTGACGAAACAATCCTCAAAATTAACGAAATGAGGCTTGAGGATTCATGAATCGTCAAAAATGAAAGTGTTATTTCTGAAAGTGTAACTATTCCTAATCTAACTCCTAGAATATTCTTATTTTATTTGAGATATTTTAGGACAAATAATTTATAAGCCTGTTACGATAATCCTTAAAGCATGTCAACCTTGTTTCAAGGTGCAGTGAATATTCTCCAGACTATTTTTGCCCTAAATTCAGAAGAATTCATAAAGTTGCTAAATTACATGCTGAAAACAAGTTTTAGATGTCGTATTTCGATCGAAACACACACCATATCTAGTAATTTCAAAGGCTTTTTTATTGGTAAAGTAAACAAATGTAAACTTTATTTTCTTTATCCGTCGCGATTTGAAAGTGCCCATTTCTTTCCGAGAGGCAAATATATGCAGGGGAATTTCTGAGTTGAAGCTAGTTTTAACGTAATTAAAGATTTTGTTATAATATTTTTCATAAAATATTGTTTTAATTATAAAATTATAATCCAATGACAAAGAGACAAAGCCTTAAAGTGAAAACCTATAAAAAATTTAACCTTTTATGTTTTTTTCTTTGTAGTTAGTTAATTTGTGAACCAAGAACAGTCACAATTTATAAGAAAGTTATTATATTTACTTTATCATACAATTTACGTAACTTTCACAGCCATAACTTTAAGGAGTAGAGAGGAAATAAAAAGAATCTGTAGAACCTAATTAAAACAGGAGGTAAATTCTTGACCAAGAGATGTAAGAAGGGAATCAGTTTAATTCAAAGTTTTGACACTAACCATAAAAATTGAATTGTGTAAAAAAATAAATCTAAACTACTTCTCTGAGCAGACGGACTAACAAGTGGCACAATATCTTCGCATGGCATGTTGTTTTTACTGAGTTACATTTTGCGTATGTTCAATATATAGTTGACCCTTAAACTTTGCAGGCGTTCTAATGTATGAGGTGTTTTTTCAAATAGCTGGAAGATTTTCGTATGTTCCTAAATAAATGAACAGATATATCATATCGTACGAGGAAAATTTATGCAGCAGAAAGTGTTTTTAGAAGAATGTTTTAAGCTATCTTGTGTCCATCGCACTTTATTTGTTTATAGGTAACTTACTTGTTGTATTGCTCAGTTTGCGTTGATTAAATTTTTGTCGCATCAAACTAATACATTGTCTATTATTGACGTGATTCATTTAATTAAGCCAGATAAGTATTTTTAGCGCATTTTAATGGGGACATTGTACATGGTTTCAACACTTTGAACTCTGCATATATTACGTAGATCAGTTTTATATAAGCTGCGTTATTTATTGGTGTATATTAGTACACTTCTGTCAAACGATGTTTTAAAGAAGACAAATTCTGTAAGTAGGGCGCCTCATGCTATCGGGATATGTTGGTCAGATGTTTTTCCACTTGTATATTAACGATACAATTTGAGATTTCGTAAAGTCCCAGAAATTTTAAATTAAAAGTCAATAATTAATGGTAAAATAAAATAAGACTAATTAATACAAGAATTTTTTTAATAATTATAATTGCTAGTATGCTAGTAGTTTATCAAAAGATTCATCTCTTTGATTTCGAATGTTCTACTACA
Organism: Hylyphantes graminicola; assembly: GCA_023701765.1. Taxonomy (NCBI): domain Eukaryota; kingdom Metazoa; phylum Arthropoda; class Arachnida; order Araneae; family Linyphiidae; genus Hylyphantes; species Hylyphantes graminicola. The sequence continues at coordinate 25,630,153 of CM043120.1, read as the reverse complement.
CAGATGAACAGTATACCAGTTTTTCAATTTCTTTTAGCAAATAACTGAACAACAATATCGACAAGGAAAGACAAAGTAACTTAGCTTCACACTTTGTAGATATGTGCGCAAATGTGATACAAAATATCAAGGAAAACACACCCAGAAATAAGATTAACCTAACACTACAAAAATGAGCAGAAAACGCAGTTTCCGTTAGAATTCAATAGCTTTTACTGGGGTACAATATTACTCAAACCGGTGTAAATTTCTGAAACGATATTTCATGGTTACTTTCTGTAGGTTTATAGTACCTATACCCAATACGCGCGGACACCCTAAAGAAAATCAATTCTTTTCACCCTCCTATACAGCTCGCAGGACTATAAAAAATTTTCACAAACTATTCCTGGGCTGTTGACTATCATTATTAAAAATTAGTGACCTTGTAATTCTTCTGGTTTTACCTAAATAATAAAAACAAAAAATGTAAGTGTCCATATAAAGAGCCACCTGAAACTATTATGGACATCAGCCCATAAAAACGTTAGGTTGCATACCCATAAAAGCATTAGGTTGCTCCTTATGGAACTTCTAATGAAAGTAGCAAGATACTTTTTCAGGGTTTTCAGAAGAGAGGGGATAAAAAAAATACCGTAAAGTGTTGTGGTTGGGGGGGGGGTTGGGGGGGAGGAGTAAATATCTTCAAAACGTGCACTTTTGATGTAGTGTAGGTTATTTTCGGTTGTGGATCTTCGAAGACTTTCAAAGTGCAGCAATGTTGCTAAGTCTTAGCAACATTGCTGCACTTTGAAAGTCTTCGAAGATCCACAAAAAGCTCTAGATTAGCGGTCGCCAGTCGCCAACTGGAGACTATTACATCGAAAGTGGCTACCTAAAAATCGAACCCCAGTCGCCAAATGTGGCGATCATAATTTTTCCTTTTTGTTCAACAAATAATTAATACTTCAGCTGCATTTCTAAAATAATAAAACGCTCCGATTCTATTCTGTCGGGAAGAAAGACTTGATGACAGTTGTTGCTCATCGCGATGAAAATCTTAAATGCAAATTTGATTTTTAAATTTTGCTTTACGATTTCGGCAATCTACAGGTGATTGATTTACATCTGATTAAAAGATCTCAACTATTCATTTAAACAATTTTGATATGAGAAAATTTCATGAACAATCGTGGGTCGTGGGCATCGTCAAGAATTCTCCGAAACTAATAGTAGTTGAACTGATTGTACATAAAATAATTTTCTCCTAACAATAATGGCCAATCACATAATACTACATATTTTGTATGATACTTTGTTTAATGTCAATCTTATCATATCAAAAGTGTCATTAATAAAATTTTCTTTTGGGGAAAATCGCACTTTCTTTTTGTCGTATATACTGAAATTTAAAACTGGCTACTAAAAATCGAAATGTGGCTACCATTTTTTTTCACTCTGGTAGCCACTGGCTACTATTAAAAATTCCCAGTCTAGAGCATTATGCTAAGATGAACATTAATTAATTATTAATTAACTAAATAAAATAAAATTAAAAAAGATTTGTTACAAATTCGCGAATCTGAAAATAAATTCGCTGTATTTCCAATGGGTACATGAGGTGTCCATATTGGGAACCGGACGTAGTTTTACTGAATGTTATAATAATTATACAACGAAAACATTTCCGAGCAATATGTACAATATCAATAGAAAATATGTTTTATCAGCTTTCTAAACAATCCACTTTTAGATATTTAACGTAATATTTTATCATATATCATTATTTTATAAACTTTTCTTTAAATTTAGATCAGCATAACACCTAAATAAAAATTTCCTTCGATATGGCGAACATCGAGGTTTTTTTGCACTTCCCATGCTAAAATATTTTAACGGCTTTTCTCCATGGACGTGTAACACTATATTTCTACGATTAAAAATGCTGCTCTTAATGGTATTAGGGGTGTCCATATTAAAAAAAAGCTAATTTAGAAACTTAAATTAAAGATAATTTAACAACCAAAGTGCTAACTTTCCAATCAATTTTAGATAACAGAATCTGGCTTAACATCATCAGAATAAAATTTTGATAATTAAAATGCAAACATCTTACGTTTATCAGATAGTAAAGTTCGTGGTCTAAATAATAACTCTTGCTCAAGTTGTTCCGTAAGTTTATCCAATGATTCAATTATGTCCTTTTCAGTCTCTCCTTTTGTCCATCCACAAAAGAGCACCAATGCAAGCACCAGCGCCCACTTCATCTTCGTCAAACTTCAGCACAACTTCCCACAAAAAAACTTCAAACTTCAGCAGATCTCCAGCTTTCAACAGATCGAAACACCACCGACAAATGGAGGTACTGATCGACGCCCCTCGATGTTTATCGATACCTTTTTCCTCTTCGAACAGAACCGATGATAAAAAAAAATAAAGGTACGGAATCTGTAGATTGCACCACACCTGTTGCATGTTAGGGAGATGAAGACCTTTGCGCAGCCTTATCGATATCTTGAGCGATGAAACACAAAAATCGTGCAATCGCTTTTTTTTTTGTCTCCAACTCACATTAAGATGATAGTGAAGAGATGAACATTTGGAATTATATGAGTTTATTGCTGTATTAAAAGTTGGAAAATGGAGTAAAACCGAAAGGATAAGGGTCATCATAAGGGAAAGGAAAAGGAAAGGACAAGGGTTTTTGTTAATAAAAACATTTGTTTAGTATCGTGTAAAAACGAAGAGTTTATTCATCATTAAATTATTTTTTAAATTGGGCTACTTCTTGACCAAGTAGTGCTGTTATAGATTCGGTAAATCTCCGAAACGGAGAACCATCAAGGCGACCTTAACTATCAATTTTGACTCTCAGATAACAATTAATCTTTACTTGCACCACTGTGAGACAACTTTCTATCCAAATATTATGCAGAAGTCAGCTAAATCATTATTGTCACTTTTTTTCTGTATAAAATGTTTTAAAACCTAAAACTATAAATTGTCTTTGACAAAAAAAAAAACACAATTCATGTACCTAATGAGTCAAAGAGCATTTTTAAGCAAAATAGGATTTACTATTAACCAATTTTTTAATTTAAAAAAGTTGAAAAATAGGTTTGTATTTCTAAGATTAATTTTAATGCTTTAAGACAGATTTTTGTCTATGTTTATGTATCAATAAAAGTAACATTGCTTTCCGAAACAAAATTTTGAGACGTCGCGACGCGTCGGCATAACTTTTTATTTAAACCAGGTTATAGATACTAATAGACTATTTGTCTTACTGAGGCTCAGAAGTCTGCCTCAAAATCTCTTATTGATCAATTAGCGACAATATTTTAACTTATTTCTTTAAGGTTATCTTAGAATAAGAAAAATTGCTTTGTTCTTTACATTTCAAACACTTTTTTCATCTAATAACGTTTTTTTTAATGTATGTGTTTTAAAAACGAAGTTAGGTGTAGATATTTTACAGAGCAACAAAAACAAGCAATCGTGTACGAGGTTTTATCGATGTAAACTTTTTATCTAATAAAGTAATTTTATTTTTAAAAAGAACTCACATGTTTGCATAATTTTGAATGACTTATTTTCATTCCAAATCCTCAAATTTGAATGAATGATATACCTGTTTACCTAAAAAAAACTTTAATCTGCTCTGTGAAATAGACATGGTTTGACTTTTATTGCTATTGCTTGATAATTATTTTTGACTTTAGCATAAATATTTCACATATTTATGTAATTCTGTAATAGCCATAATACAGCTACCGGTCTTAATTTGATGATTTGCATTACGTTGCCAAGTCAGATAAGTCAAATTAGATAAGTTCTACTTCAACATAATTTGATATGCATAACAAACTTACTTTAAATTTTCGCAATCGCCAAAACACCAAAACAACGAGCCTTTTTAGATTATAACTCTTTAAAAAAAGTGAAACAATTACCAACAATCAATCGCATCAAATGAAAATAGAATCGTAATAACACAACTTAATAGAATTTAAACTTTTGTACAATGGGCGTAGTTAAAGACAACCATCAAGTAATTTAGACAGCTAGTTGTATAGTTATAAATTAAGCTAATTCCCCAAAATAATAAATTAAAGTATTTAGTGGTGAAACACTATGTATAAGAATAGGATGATCGCTTTCCCGGAAGAAATCAGTTTTTAAATGACAAAAAAAAAACTGAACACCCAACCAATCGTTGTAAACTTTGACCAGTGTTGCGAGTTTCCGTTTTTTTAAAGGTGTTCGAACATCCTCATTTCAAAAAAAAAATTACTAGGTTTTATTTAAAAAAAAACAGTTTTGATCTTCTTCAGTACACTAAATAAAAGTCAAAAAGAACATAATGTCAAAGAGTTCTATATTAGGGTAGAGGAACGACTCGTACTGAGCTGCCATCGACAGCCATGGCCCACTACGGAGCCCGAATAGAGACATAAAGTGCTAGTTAATTTAAAACTTTGATACTGAGAAAGTAAGTATACCCTGGGCAAAGGCGGGAATCGAACCCACACTCGTTACAGCGCTCGGACTGCTAGCGTTATGGCCTGCCATCCAAACCACATGGCCATCGGGCCCCACATGCCACCCTATATTGTCCATGTGTTGGTCTATGGTGCGGTTGGAAGGTTCAGTCTCTACCCTTCTATAGAACTCTTTGCATAATGTTTTAGAGTGAGAGTAAGGCTAGAAAGAGAAAGATTTTTTATTCTTAAAATATATTTCGAAATTTAGCTGATATCTTGTCCAAATTTATTCAGAAAGATTTTTATCCTTTGTTTTGATTTTATATATTTGTTTAAGCAGACATTTTATTGACATAAAGTCATAAATATGATATCTGTAAAGTAAAGCGGCTAGCGTGTGTCTGAAGTCTGTGATATTCATGTTTTTGCTTCAAAGAACAATGACTCAGCATAGTTATGCCTCTAGTAAGAGACTAGGAAGAAGGATAGAGTAACTTTCAAAGTTAACATACACTCTTAAAACAAAAGAGTGAAATCCACTCCAGTTGGAGAAGTGCATTTTCGACACCCTAAAGGCATGCATATTTTCTCAGACTGAGTTAAAATCACTCGTTTGGAGTGATCCTGTCGGAGGTTTAACACACAAAGGATCCACTCCAAAAGGAGAAGTGCATTTTCCAGTCTGGAAGAGTGAAATCCACTCAGACTGAGGTAAATTGGGAGTGTTTGTTTTAAGAGTGTAGTTTAATTAGTCGTTTTTGTTTTCTTTCTTTTCTAGGTAAAAATAAAGGCAACTTGAACTTGTTTAAGGCAAAAATTAAAAGTTCATCTTTTGAGAATAACTTATTGAAAAGGTATAATTGTATTAATTTTAAAAAGTAACTCATAAATTAGGATCAACATATTTCGTAAGTTGTTTATCTACACATTGCATTGAAAAAGCATCAAATTTCAAATATCAATCAAAAATTAAAATAAACATCTGGAAGGCTTTGTTTATTTATAAAATATACGCACTTCTAAGCTTCTAAATTATTACATTTTAAAATGCATCCCAATAGCTTCTTTCATTTGGAATTAAAGTGAAAAAGCTATACTACTCAACGTCAGAATATTAGAATATTCCAAATATTTGAGTTTTTCTCATCAAAAAGACACCATTTCTTACCGAATATGCAAAGTAGACGCCTCCTTGAAGTTAGCATATATTTTAAAGATATCTATCAACCATATATTGTTTACACAAAACATAATAATAAATACAAATTTATAAAATCAAATTTTAAAAAGATCATATTATTAGAATAATGATAAAAGGCGTTCCAAAAAATTAGGATATTTGTCCATTTACGTGATTGGTCCACGTGGTGTTGAAATTTCATATAACTAGCGACGTATTAGAAGTAGTGACAGTACTGTTCCATGATTGAAAACAAAATTTCCGTTGTTGTTGCTTAGAATGGGCCGAAAAAAAGATATCCCTATTCTTACTAAGAATATAATTTTAACGTTACGAAATGAGGGGCTGACTCAACAGAAAATAGCCAGGAAGGACAGGAAGGTGAATTGCTCTCAAGGAACTGTGAGTAAAATTCTTCAGGACTACTATAGGAACCAGAGGTGCCGATCCCCCCCAAAGCTTAAGACGCACCCCCCCCCCTCAACCTTACACTCACCCCCCCCCCTGATTACTTCACAATATGTTTTTAAAAATGCTTCCCCCCCAATATATACTTATACTTTTTTTATATTTTGTGATGTAACGTAACATCACATTTTCGCAATATGTACAAAAGACTTGATATTAAGATGTTTAAGTAGTTAAGGGGGCATTCATAAGTCGCGTGACTTTACTTAGGGGGGAGGGGAGGTAGTCGAGCCGAATATCACAAAATATCAACTTCAAGTAAGGGGAAGGGGGGTATCGTCAAATATCACGTAATTTTTTTCCGTAAAAGATCAACGTAAAATTGCAATAAAATCGCGCAAAATTCCAACAAAAAAATCTTTACTTAAAATTGGCAAAATTCTACATGATATTATTACTTCTCAAAATGTAATTTTATAGTGCAATTCTCAAAATAAATATCTAGAAATAAATAATAAAAATTATTAATATCTCGATTGCTTCATGAAGGGGAGGGTGGGGTGAAAGTTTTGAAATCTAATTTCTTGAAAACTGTCATCTAACTCTTGGAAATGGAGAGGGAAAACTGCTTAAAAATCCCGCCACTGTCAAGCATTCACTAAATATGTAATTTTATATCTTTAGTCATCATTATACAAAAACCAGCTACGTAATATTTTTTTAAATCCAGGTGCACATTAAAAAATATACAACAATGTTTTTCATTATTCATATTGATTAATATTTGAGGTGTCCAAAAATGTTTTTAAAGTGTAAACTTTGAAACTCAAATTATCAATAAATTTTTAAATATACTACTCTGTATTACAATCCTTTAAAATCCGATAGTATTCATTAGTATAATTTCTTTATTTGTTAACCCTCTAAGGCTAAAGGGATACAAACTATGAACCAGTCACCTGACTGTCAGGTTTTCTAGCAACACACATAATTTTTTAAATTTTTATAAAAAGGGATACAAACTATGAACCAGTCACCTGACTGTCAGATTTTCTAGCAACACACATAATTTTTAAATTTTTATAAATTGAATAATTTTATTAAATTCCAAAATTTTAAGCGTGGAGGAGTCATTTCAATCAAAAAATCTAAAATTAAATTTTTAGTTAATTTAAGTTAATTTAGTTTAGTTAATTTTGTTTAATTTAGCCCTCATACAGTGTGAAAACAAGTTTACACTACGGCCAATTTGCCCTTGACAAGCTTAAATTATTCAAATAATATAATTACTGAAATCTTACCGGGATCACTGCCATAACACTTTAAAATAAGCTCTTAGAGTACTTTTAGTGCGTTTATTAAACTTCATTTAATTTAAAATAGATCAAATAGATGCACTTCTTAATAAAGGCGTATCTGCGATGCAACTCTTTTTCCAACACAACAATCTAATGTGGTACTTCTATTTAAGATATAGCGGGAAAATTGCGCGAATATCATTGGTCAAAAGAAATGTGCAAGAGTCATCATTTACTCGAATTGTTTGTTATAAAAATTGCGTGAAATTGATGACATGAGAACTTGAGAAGGCCAGGTGCAAATGTATTATTTAAGGTTCAATAAAGAAGTAACGGGATGTTTATGGAAATAAAAGTCGTCTGGTAGAGGCCATATTGCCCATTATATAGGTTCTTCTTTTCGCATAGTTCTTGAGGATTTTGGTTACCTTTTTTTTTAATTCTTGTAGGGTTTGGGAGAGGTGGGGGGGTGACCTTTGCCTCCCCCCCCCCTTGTTGTTTGGAAAAGGGGGGGGGGGGCAGATGATTAGAAAGAACAAGAATTTGTTACAGTTTGACAAAAAATAAACCATTTACTTATATATTTTTTCTAATTTTTTAGACCCCCCCCCTAAAATTTCAATGACGCAGTCTGCGTCGTTGTCCCCCCCTGTAGGCACCCCTGATAGGAACAATAAATTTAAATATACTCGCGAAAAATGTGGTGCCAAACGAATAACAACCAAGAGGCAAGAGAGATGTCTGAAAAGGATTACTGAAAAACATCGATTCAGGTCAGTGAATTTTATAAATAGGAAGTGGCGAGAATCAGGAGTTGATACCTCAGTCAGCACTACACGACGTCGAATACTTGAAATCGGCTTTCGATCACGTGTACCGAAGAAAAAGCCATTCCTTAGTGCCAGACAAAAAAGGGCACGTTTGTTGTGGTGCCGAAAAAGGCTGCTTTGGGGCACCCAAGATTGGAGCAAAGTACTTTTCAGTGATGAATCAGTATTTTGCGTGTCTGTCGGTCCACAAGGTCACCGTGTTTGGCGTTTTTCTCGAGAGGCTTTTCAGCAACAGTGCTTAAAACGCACAGTTAAGTTCAGCACATCAATAATGGTTTGGGGGTGTTTCAGTGCCAATGGCTTAGGAAAGCTTTGTGTATTGAAAGGCACTGTTAATTCCGAAGGGTACAAGTCCGTTCTTGACAAATATATGATCCCTGCCTCTGAAGATCTATTTGAAGGGGAATTTGTCTTCCAACAAGACAGCGCATCATGTCACACATCGAAAGCCACCTTGTCTTGGCTGAAAGATAATGAAGTACAACTACTTCCTTGGCCCGTGAATTCACCTGATTTAAATCCTATAGAAAATATATGGGGCTTAATGAAGAAAAAACTGAAAATATTGGCTCCAAAGGACCAGAACGAACTCACAAAATTCGTTAACCGTGCTTGGTATGATATCAGCCAAGATCATTGTAAAAAATTAGTTGAAAGTATGCCGGATCGACTGCGAGATGTGATAAAAGCTAGGGGCGATGCAACCAAATACTGATTAGTTGCAAATAAAACTTGTAAGAGCAATTTATTTTATTTGTTTACGCATTATTCTAATTTTGTGAACTACCATTAGGATGTATTCTATTTTTGTGATTTTTTTATATTTTGATTTTAAAAGTAAATTTGCAAAATCAAGCCAATTGTTGTTATTTTCATTAACAAATCTTATAAAATGTAATAAAACAAAAAGAATTTGTGAAACTTTAGTTGTGTATAAAAATAAATGCAACTTTCAAAGTTTTGAAATGTTTTATTCTCATTATTCTAATATTCTGAAGTTGGGTAGTACTTACTATCACTAGCAACAATGGGATCATACATTAAATAGGACTCGCCATAAATAACAAGTTTTAGTCCGCTCCAGATGGAATCAATTTCTGATAAATGCTTAAACAGTTCTTCCTTGTTCGTTGTTTTTGATCTTTTATGTATTTTGGAACCAATTTTTTCATTAAAATTGTTTTAATTCAAATCTTCTCTATTGGTTTTGTGCGCATAAGATTAGATTTAACTTTAATTTCTGAGCGATTCGGCACATTGAAATATCAGGCTTCTTTTCCACCATTTTCCTAACTTTCGTCACAATAGTTTGGATCTTTTCCAGATTCCCTTTTCGAAATTTATAGAAAATTTGATGTTTCCTCATTCATCGAACTGTATTAAAATATGACATACTGTTGCTTATAAAAAAAATTGCCTTTTAAAGTGTTTAAGGCAATATTCTTGCATACATCCATCTTTTGAGTTTTGCGTTGAAGATATGGTTGAGTTGAGAATTGGGTTAAAAACATTTTCGCTCTCGCGATATTTATCCTATACGGAAACGGAAATGGAAGACTCCAGTAATGTAAAATTATTTCCACGTCCTTCTGACAATGTGGAATGGAGTCGATATTGGAAGGTGATCGTCTGATATCATGTTCTACTTCAAAATTTTGGCTTTAAAATCGACATGATTCTATTACTACTTGTTGATAAAAATTAATTTAAATTTTGCATCGAAAATTGAATAAAACTTTTGGTGTAGATCTATTAATTACTGTTTGGAATTTTAATAGTGTAATTGTAATTAATTCAGTTCTGATCTTTTTGACAATCGTGATATTTGTACAAAGCGATTAGAGTCAAACAAATCCTGATACCTAATAATAATTTATATACTGCAAAATAAACAGGTATTATTTTTGAAAAAATACAAATGTAGCAAATAATTTATAGAAAAGCATAATAATTCAATACTAAATTACATTGCTTCATTTCTGTTCTAGGTTAATAGTTCATATCGATCCGCATTGATAAAAAATCTATTATGGTTTAAGTCAGAGAAAATAATTTATTACATAAGTATACCAAATTAGTCCTCCTGCTTTATGACTCCATCGTCGTCTATTTTACATCACTTTCCATACACAAAAAAAATACTCAATGCGTTATTGGTAATCGCTTTTAAAACTCGCACCAATAATTCTCATCTTTAATTCCAAATGTTACACTAATTCCGTGATATGAAGTGTCTAATTGCGAAACTCACTTTAACTGAAGCTTTACTTAGAAAAAGAGTCCGGTTCGTTTATTTTCGACTTTTGAAGATTGTAAATTTAATTGGACAAAGTCAATCACTAAATGAACAGGGCCCTATATGAATCGGTGAGTGCAGAAACCACTTCAGTCAAAAAATCCGGAAACTCGTTTTCAATGAAAATAAGCGTAGAAAGGCAAGATGCGTGTTGGTTGCAAAAACTACGTTAGTCTGTTGAGTAGTTCCGTAAATACAGGACGTTTGTTTCGAGTGTTGAGTGCAGAAATAGAGGAGGAGTTATTACGTTTTTTCTCCCTCCTGAAAAATTTGAAATTTGTGACTCTTGTTTCTGCACTCACCGATTCATATATGAGTAATACTTATGAGAATGTGATTTCGTCAACTAAACCTTTAATTTAAGATGAAAGTAAAACGATTTTAAAGTCCTTATTAAAACATATTTCAAATGTCACAAGTCTTTATTGTATCCTGCCCGTTATCAATCTTCGCCTGCTGTTTGCAAATAAAATCCAAAACAATAATACCTTATTACACCTACACTGATAACTGTCCTCTCCTCAACATACCTAAGGTTACAATCACCAAGACAACGCAATCATCTTGTAATCTCAGTTATGCGGAACTGTCTATTACAGGGGATGTTTTCTGTGTAAAGAAAGTCCTATTTACACAACGCCGACACATTGACACTTTTGGAAGTAATTTTCACCACAGAAATGTCATTTTGTCATTTTTAACCCTGAAGTTCCGGAAATTTTGCTAATCACCGAATAAGTGGGTTGATATTTTGGTTTCTAAGGGAAATATCTGGACATTTTTACTTTTTATTATCACTCTTAAAACAAACTAGCGGTTTTAACTCAGTCTGAGTTAATTTTCACTTCTTTCAGTGTCGAAAATGAACTTTCCCTATAGGAGTGGATTTCACTCTTTTGTTTTGCCAAACCTCCGACAGGATCTCCACCACAGTCCCATACGCTTTGAAATTTGAACTGCGGACAAGTGGCGCAGATGACACCGGAGCTTTCGTAATTTGAAAATACAACGCGAAATTGCAGGAATTTAAGAGTTAGGTGTGTGTAAGTTGTATCAAATATATATTTTTTGATAAATATCATTCGTACACACTTAAAACAAACGAGCGATTTTAACGAGCGAGTTAATTTTTACTTCTTTCCAGTGTCGAAAATGCACTTTCCCTATAGGAGTGGATTTCACTCTTTCGTTTTAAAAGTGAGCAACTTTACCCCTTCAATCGCGCTCCCGATAAAATGACACCCTCTATTTATCCCTCCCGTGATATTTTCAGGGAGGGATAAATAGAGATAAATAGGAATTTTCAGTAATAACACCACAATATACAATCAAAATAAACTTAAATCCACTAATTGAACCCCAATTGGGTGAAGTGTTCAGTAGTAACTAGCCAATAAGATTGAAACCACCCTTAAATCCACCAGTTAAAAGCCAATAGAATTAACTTTTTAAAAAATGTAAGCTAAAAACATATGAAAAATTAAAAATCAATATGTAGTTTGTTATTAAACATATTTAATGTAACTTTCAGGTATAAAAAAATACGCACTTTTATGACAATTTTCTTGAAAGTTATAGTTAAACTGTTTAAGAAAAGAACACATGGATTAGCCCTCAACACATAGGCATAAACCAGTAAAGAGTCGAAATTAAAAGTCGAGATTTCAGATGAAAATAATTGAACTATGCTGCGTCTTAATTTTGGAAGAAAAGAACAAATCATATTCCTGATTTAAAAATACATTTATTGTATAAACATAAATCAGTGTTCCAAAAATACATAGCAGCTGAATATATCATGTATAGATAAAAGAAATTAAGATAATAAACGAACAGATTTTTTTTTCAAAACAAACTTGTTTATAATTAAAGAAACTTTAGTGCTTGCAAAATTAAATATAAAATCAAAATTGATAATTTTTACGTATATTTGTTGTTTTAATGAGTTTTCATTACATCTTAAGCAATGAACATATACGTAATTTTAAAACAATTTTATATAAGTCTTTTCACTTATTCCATTTAAGTAAATGCTTTTTACACTAGACTTTGCAAAAATAGGTCAAGGGAGGATAAAAAAACATCAATTTTTATAGATCAGATTATTAACAAAGAGCAATAAACGTAAGGTAATGTTTAAAGAATTTATAAATTATTATAAGTAATAATCGTTGTAATTAAATATTTTATTCTCGTCGTAAAATGACAAGTATTATGACTGACATAAATACTTCTTCAGCAATATCTAGTAATTTATGTTATTTTTTAATAAACATGATTAGCGTTCATATCATTGATAAGGGGCATTTACATTGTTTTAATGAACTAAAATAATTTATTTGTACATTAAAAATTGCAAATATAATTTTATTTTAATTTGATTTCAACTACTGATGTAAAGAATCAGTATTTCATGAATATTGAAACATTTCAAAGACTATTTAAAAATAAAAAGAAGTATTAAAACTAAATACTTTTAGAACTGTACATAAATCTCTTTTATTAATGAGAAAACTTCTAAGGGTTTTGCAAATTTTCTTATGTAAACAAATTCAAAATATTGACCATTTTAATAAGGATAAAATTTGTTTACATGAAGATTCTATTTTTGAAACGCATTGTTGATTGTTCCAGATTCTACATTTCTTCTGTCCGTCTGAAAATAAGAGAACGTCTTTAATTCATGGAAATTTGAAAATGGCACACATTCGATTTTAATTGAAAATACACCTATTTGCGAAATCTGATCTGTAATTCCTCTTCTAAATGTAAAGAAATTTATCGGAAAATCTGGGAGGGTTATTTAAAAATTGAATTACTCATAACAATTTTTAAATAGCCGTCCCAGATTTGCCAATAAATTTGTATGCATTTAGAAGGGAAATTACAGATATGATTTCGCAAATGGGAGCACTTTCAATTAAAGTCGACATTTTAAATGAGCGCTGCAAAAAATACGTCAGCAGCAACGGCACCACTATTTCGTGCACAGTGCTATATGTAAACAATATGCTACAAGTGCAATACGTTTTAACACAAAATTTGCAATTCGAAATTTTTTATCTATAACATATAAAAACGAATAATTATCTATAAAAAGTATTTACCATTTCAGTTCCGTACAAAATTCGATCTGGGGCATCCGAATATTTCCTTTTCTTTAATCTGAAAATTAATTAAAAGTAAAACAGAAATTAAAATTATAATAAAAAATTGATTTAAATTACATTACACAAGTCTTATTTTAATGAAAAATATCAAATGAAATAAATAGAATTGTGAATGATTTTATGCATAAAATTGATCATATATAACTTTTAAAAAAATGAAAGATGAATAAATAATTCTAGAATTTTGTAGAGAACTTTTGCTTTGGAAAATTCCTGACTAAAATCTATTTTAAAGCACTTAACATTTTCTTAATTAATCAAGGAGGATGTTTCACGTCATGAAGTGCAACAGCTCCAGGCCGTCTTGTTTTCATTTTTTTAAATCAGGAATTACTTCTGTTTCGGTATTCGAAAGACAGTTTTCCAGGAATATTTTACTTATTAACTTTTTTTAAATGCCAACTTCTTTCTGCGTTGTTGGTTGTTCGAATAATGTGTTTAAAAAAAAAGCTTGCATAGAAATATAAGTTTCCTTTCATCTATGACGGTCATTTTGAGAGTGAAACTAAATGAAATCGCAGGACACGGAAAAATTAGAACAAAAGCTTTACATCATCTGAAACATTCTCATTACAACAAAAAAGATAAAATATTTCGCTTAAATTTGCTTGATTTCAAAGCATCAACCAAACAACAGTAGAATAAAAATTGGAAACGAGTGTACTTAATCAAGAAATTACAATGAGTAGCACCAGACTTATCCAGGAAAACTGCAATGTGATTTGACGTACTTTTAAGAGTCTTTTGTATTTAAAAAATAATCATACCTTGAAGTGTACACAAAACTTAAGATGAGAGTTACAAGTAAAGCTCCACCCAAAACGGCACCAACTATAATAGTATTTTTCCATGCTTCTGCAAGTTACAAATAAAGAATAAATACATAATATTCAAATATCAAGTCAACAAAATGATGTTATTTATTTAACTTATGTAAAAAAAATATTGATCATACTAATTTGACAGTTCTGTTAAAATTTTAATAAAGCATCTGAATTTAGCTGTTTTTAAAATGTGTGTAAAATGTAAAAGTCAAGCAATAAATATGCTAATCCTTACTTTTGAAATTCTCATCACGTAAATTGCACAATAGTCCGCTATAACCAGCATCACAACTGCAATGAAAACATTTAGTTACTATGATATTTTGCCTGTAGTATCTTTCACATATCAAACTGTAGTAGCATTATTTTTTTTCCTAATTTATCCTAATTAACCATTTGCGCATCTTAAACATGTATATTTGTCTATGGATATTTGAAAGCCAAATAAAAAAAAATTAACTTTATTTTAAAATTAAATCGCTTAAAAAGTAGTATTAGTTTTTCTGAGTACTCCGTGTAAATATTTTAAGGAGTTTTTTTTACTAAGAGATGTACAGGCGTTTGTAACTGCTAAGATATTATTATTTAAATCATGTCAAAAATTTTAATGTAATCATAATTTTCCTGATTTGTAAATTTCTTAAAATTTCGTTGCAAATTGTAAAAAATTATCTGGTAAGATTCTTTTGGTAATTATTTTACTGCTGCTCTTTTGATAATTTTCCCTTATAAAATTTTCATAATCTTCCTCTATAAAATCTATATTCACAAAAATTCTCCCAAGTAGAATTATTTGTATGTTTTTCTATTATTTGTAAGTACATATGCAATTTGTCAGATTACTGGTTATAGAAGGAACACGAATCCTTTGCCTGAAAGAAGCTTTTCTCTTGATCACAACAATAATCATTCAGCCAACTAAACAAGGTAAATTTCCTTCATTTAACCAGTTAAGGTAGGCGAATACCCAAAATTCCCTACATTTCTAAAATTTTTACTAGTACTTTAATCTTTTCCAAATTTGGCATAGTGATTTCAAATATAATGAATAATACTATTTAGGCATTTTTTCTTATTTAAATACATTTATTTATTTTAAACGGTGTTTTTCAACTAAAAAAAGAGGTTTACGCTAACAAGTCTACCACATTGAATTTTCCTCCTATGAACATTAATTATGTGTTAAATTCTTCGTTTTGAACTGATGCATGCAATGACCCTCTAGAGTTACATTCAAATTACAAGAAAAGAAGTTATTAAGAAAAATGTTATAAATTAACAACAAAAAAAAAGGATTTTTTTCGATTAACTTACACTTGGACATTTTAAAAAAAAACTTGTATATTTACACCAGATGTTAGAGGTTCATGGCAGAGATATATATTGAAATAACATCTGTAAAAAATTTCAGGTAAATTAATGTATAACTTTTTATGCTAGAAGTGTTGGCGCAAACCCCTTTTTTTAGTTGAAAAACACCGTTTAAAATAAATCAAATATATTTAAATAAAAAAAATTGCCCAAAAAGCATTGTTCATTATATTTGAAATCACTGTGCCAAATTTGGAAAAGAATAAACAAATAACAAAAATTTTAGAATTTTGGGTATTCGCCTACCTTAAAAGTAATTTGGCTGGAATTGAGTATAGCTGGAACCTCAGAATTCAAAGCATTGAGTCGTTATGTTTAAAATAAAATGTGTTTTCTTTGTCAAAATAAAATCATAGATTTTAAGGTGTAATTTTTTCTCTGTTACCGTTTGAAGATGCAAATAAGCATTTGTAATACTTTTTACAATATCGTTTTGTGTAATATTTCTCCTGCTGAAACCGTCATGAGGTGCCGTGGTTCAGCTAGCAACTTCATTAACACTGTGTTTTCATTACCATCATTAACATTGTGTTATTGCTAACACCATTAACACTGTGTTTAAAAGTTAAATTTTTCATACCTGCATTCAAAGTCATGATCACCTACTGAAGAACAGTGTCCGTGCAAACAAGGATTAGGATTGCAAATTTCTGAAGGAAAAACAACAACGTTAGAACTTGTATGCGGTACTTTTAAAAACGTAAAATCATTAAAAATCCTTTTAAAAGCTATCCTGATCTTGTATGAACTTGGTTTTACTTTTTGAACAACCAGTTTAACTTAGGGTACCATCAAACGAAATAATTCAACAATGACTTATGACTTTCTTGGTGGGGGGCAAGATCGCCAAGCACTGCGACTTTAAGTCCATTGTACTAAGCACGAGAAATGACACAAGCACAAGAGACACACAAAGAAAGAGACGACACAAACACATAGACAAATAACAACATTTATTGACAGTCACAAACATCCATGCCTGACCGGGATTCGAACCCAACCCCAGCAGCTCCAAAGGCTAGAATCCTAACGAGTGTGCCACCGGGGCGGCTAATTCAACAATAGTCTCTAAGCTTTTAATTTGTTGTGCACTATTTTAATATACATAATTAACGCAGCATTGTAGTTTACTGTTTTAACTGCAAGCACCGTTTTAAAAAATGGTCCAAGATTGTGCCGTGATTCTAGAAGTTTCTTGCTGCCACCACTAGTTGGAGAGTGAATTTAACATTTGTTATTCTTGTTGTAGAAGCTATACTTCTAAATTTCAATTAAAATGAAACTTTTCTAATGTGCTAAAATACTGCCGAATTATACTTTATAAAGTTTTTTTCTTCTTAACTTTTTTAATAAATCAAAAGAACGATCTGAAAACATTGTATGGTCTGTAACGAAGCTGTAATAACGAAAACATTCGGTTTCTGTACCAGAATATTTCAGTAGTTACGTGTTGTTTAAGCAATGTGTAGACAACCTAAGAATTTATTTTTCAAAATTAACTTTGAAAATTTTAACTAAATGTTTGTCTAAAGTAATTATTGGTTGGAGAAGATAAAAAATGAGTTATGATGTCTACGGAAAAAAAATTTGGCTCTCACTATTACTTGCAATAGCCGGTCCACTTGCGCAATGGTTAGTGTACTAGCCTTTGGAGCTGCTGGGCTCGGTTAAGGCATGGGTGTTTAGATTTGTCACTAAATGTTGTTATGTGTCCATGTGTTTGTGGCGTCCTTCTTTGTGTGTCTCTTGTAACTGTCTCTTCTGGCGAGCGGTGTAATGGGCTATATAGCCTACGCCCTTCCCTTCTAGAGGGCGCAATCATTGTCATTGTCATTACCTGTAATATATGGCCAAATATATCTAAACCCACTGCACTTTTTATAAAACCACTTTAAAATAATTACCTTTACCTCTAATCATAAATATGTGTGTGTGTTTCGATAAAAATTAATCCAAATTACATTTCTTTAATTTTGTAATACTAATTATGCTTCACCCTCATAACATTTAAACAAAATTCGAAATGAATTATTTTATCTTGTTAATAACTATATTTTGAGTTTTTGACTATTTAAGTTTACCATAGTGGTTGCAATTTAGAGAGATAAAATGTTTCACAGCCATACAAATCCTTAGTAGTTTTTAACTTTTTACGTAGTAATGTAAAATTTAATAAAAAAACAATTAAAAAATTAAATTGTGCAGTCTAATATGGCAGAATAAAATCCAGCTCGCAAAGCTCTTGTGAAACTAAAAAAACAACAAAGTGTTTGAAGAGTTTTACTAACCCATAAAAGTAATTCTAACGCGCAGTACACAACTGTCTTCGGGTGATAAAACTTGATAAAAATTTAAATAAAACAAACAGACGATAGCAAATGTTACCGTTGCTAACAGTAACCGTGAAGGTGTAGTTTGTTTTATGATATCAACACGAAAGAATTCGGTATCGGCTTACAACAGGAATGTGTAACTTTTTAGATTTAGAAAACTTAAGCAAATATTTTAGTTTGTGAAATCGGGGTTTATTTATTTCAGAATTCTGAAACTATGTCTGACTCAGAGATTGAAAACGCCTAGATCAAAAAATTGCATTTTTTATTGCATAGAAAAAAGAAAGATACCATGATTAAAAAAAAAGGATAACCTAAATATTTCTCTTTGATTAAAAAATACGTTAAAATTTTATGCTTGAAATTCTTTGCAGTTATTTAAGTATAAAATTAGAATCTTTGAAAACGCCCCTGTCTGCAACAGTGAAAACATTTAAATTTTTGGCGAAAATTCTTTAGCTAATCTACACAACCATACAAAGCATTTGCTTAACTAATCCTTATGACAATAGAACAATGATGCATTGTACTTTATTTTCATTTTCAAATACAATAAATTGCATCAATTGCGTTTTAAAGATATTATCCATATATCATTCATTTTTAAATCTTTATATATTTGTAAGATATTTTAATAACGTGTCTCCAAAGGGCACTGTAAAATGAGTAACTACTCAATTCATCGACTGAAATATCGTCCTAGTGTATGAGCTTAAATACATTTATAATGTACCAGAGCTGTAATACATTTATAATGAACCTTTTTGCATGAAGCATTTTAGTGAATGAATTTTTAATGAATAGATTTGGTATTTTGAATTGTTAATCCGTCAGTCATACAGTCAAAATAACGAAAAACTATCGTTCTTTATTTTTAGTCTTAAAATTCTTGTTAAGACATTTTCTTATTAAGGTTTCTTATAATTACATTAAAAATGTCCACAAGATTTAATTATATATACGAGGCATTAATATGTGCAAAAAATGTTTGGTAGAGGATAACATAATTACTTGATACGAATTGTATCATTGTTTTGGAAAAATTTTAAAAGTTCATGTTATATATGAAATTTTGTTGAAATTAACTGCATGTGTTTTAATGATATAGAGCAACGACGAAGTTTCTTAAAAATTACGTTGTAAATAAATGGACTTAAACCTAAAAGATAAAACGCTTAGTTTAAAAGTCTGAGGGTTAAAAAATTTTGTCTTTTAAATACGAAGTTATGAATTGCTATTTATGTTCGGGTTTTTTCTGCACTTTTTAAAATATACCTATATTCACACTGCTCAAAAGAATTAGGGGAACGCAGGTTTAACCCATTTTTATAAATTAAGCTTGCACTTATTTATCGATAGATGGATGAATCATGTCTTTTGAAGAATAAAATAATGTTTGTTTTAAATAAATGTAAATATGAAAACATGGTAAAATAAAATTCACTCCACATTTTCTAAAAAAAAAATTGACCCTAAATTCTTCACGCTTGCATTCTTAGATGTTTAAAAATGGATTTTCACCCTTAAATTTTAGTTAAAAAATTAAGATTTTTTCCTCTGTTATTTTTTTTTTCATTTCATTCTGGATGCATAATGAATCTATTTTACACTTTTTCGATTTTTAGAATAAAAAATAAAATGTTGGAACTGAAATGGTTAACAAAAGCACACAAAGTGCCCCCAAATTGCTTCAAGCAGTGTACTTACCAACGCATCCACCATTTGGATTCGCAGTATCTTTTAGCATGTAACGTGCTTTGCATGAACACGTGTAGCTGCCAATTGTATTCCTGCACTTCATGTGAGAGGGACATGCAAGGCGATCCAAGCACTCATCCACATCTGAAATTGAAAAAGCGTTAAAAAATAAAGCATTAATCTACATCTTTCTTCCTTTTTATACGTTAGTATTCGGATATGTTGCTTAGCTATTAATTGTTTACTGTTTCATCTTCTAATGCACGAAAAAAAATTAAGTACTAATTAATAATGCTGACATCAGAAGGGATGCTTGCAATATTGTCATGGGGTGAATACCATTGAAAAAGGGCGTCACAAGTAAAAGTTAACATAATGAAGAGTCAACTTTATTAACACCCATGCAACGCCGGGTATATACATCTAGTAATTTATATAAACCTAAATAACCATTTAGAATTAAATGTGTTCAGGTTAAAATGCTAGAAAAGGTGGTTTCCTAATTAACCAGAGGCACTCTGCCTCATAATTCAAATATTTTTTAAAAAATTCAAATATTTTTTTAAATAATTCAAATATTTTTTTAATAATTTAAATATTTTAAATATTTCTAAATAATTCAAATAATTTTTTTAAATAATTCAAATATTTTTTTTTTAAAATTCAAATATTTTTTTTAATAATTCCAATATTTTAAGTATTTCTAAATATAATTCAAATATTTTAAATATTTCTAAATAATTCAAACATTTTAAATATTTCTAAATAATTCAAATATTTTAAATATTTCTAAATAATTCAAATATTTCAAATATTTTAAAACAATGCAAATATTTTAAAACAATACAAATACGTCAAATATTTTAAAATAATTCAAATATTTCAAATATTTTAAAATAATTTAAATATTTCAAATATTTTTAAATAATTCAAATATTTTAAATATTTTGAAATAATTCAAATAATTTAAAATACTCCGAACAAAATTACCTCTGCAGTTTTCAATGTAGGATTCCGTATTCCTAAAGGGATACAATCTGTTGCGTGGTGCAAAGCCGTCTTTACAGGTGCAGTTGAACGATTTCGTGGACGTTGAGCTGACACACACGGTGTCCGATCCACACAGCTCGTCCTTAATGTCAGCATCGCAAGGGTCTGCCTTCTTGTATGAAACTAAAACAAATATTTATGCTTTAAATTCATTATATTTTATATACTTATGAAGGGAAGTCGTAAATTTAAGGAAATATAGTTGTACCGATTGCGAACAGTGATCTGAATTCGGACGCCCCTAATATCTTTAAAAGTTAAATTTTAAATCGAGATATAGTGCTACATGTCATTGTGGAGCATGCACGTTCCTTATATGGACAATTGTAAAAAAAAATTCTATTATTTAAATTAAACCATAATGATTAGAAAGATAATAATTTTAATGATTGATAGTCAAAATCCCAGAGATTGTGGTCACAATAACTTTAAGTTCTGTGAGTAGTAAAAGGGACTGAAAAAAATTAATTTTCCTTAAAGTGTCCATACAAATATTACTATACTGCTCTCTTTTGATTAATGAAATAATCGGAACTAGCATTTTGTTAAATTGAGAAAACCAGTTCAGCTATTTTCTTGAAATAGATTACATAGGAGAGAGTTGTATGAAACGGGATAGTTGAAAAAATGGGGAAACGTCGCCTAGGGACCAGACTAGAGTCTCCTATCTAGTTCAAGTTAAACAGATGATATCAGGAATTTTAACGCGGTGCAAACGAAAGAAACTAAGAATCAATTTGATATACATTTCATGTTCAAATTTAGAATTGTAAAAGTTCACAAAATCCTAATAGAATTCAAACTTTTATTTAAAAGTAAGACTTAAAAAAGTACTTCTTATTTACTTACCGTCAATTTTAAAAATTGAAAAATTTTGTTACTTATTAACTAATAACTTCTAATAAGACAGATCTTGTAACGTTACACTTTAGGATCACTGCACTACTAGATCTACACCCTATATTAAATTATTATTTTTACCTATCTAATAAACATCTTATTATTATATGTGTGTGAATATTTGTAAACTCACAAAATGTTAACTTAAAACTACTTTTTTAAAAAAGATACATTTTTTACTTGAAAATCGAAATTACCTATGTCATCAACATATATTCTTTGAAGAATCAGAGAAGGTGGTAGCAGACATTTAGATATTGAGTCTTTCACTGTCAAGCAATTTTCAGATAATTTCAATCTCTTCAAGTCTACATCTGATACTGACCAAAATTGCATTTCGATTTTGCACAGGATGTAATTTTTGTTTTCCCTTTAAAAATATTAAATACCATTAGTTAATAATTTACACTAAAAGTTTTTTTTAATTTAATTTAAATAAGTTAATCTTGTGATTTTTATAAATGTTGCAAATATTTTTATACGGAATATGTACTTCAGTTTAAATTAAATATACATCCTTCAAAAATAAATAGTTTAAATTCGTATTTTTAATTGTGGTATCAAAAATTTTCGAAATTTAAACATATTTTTTCAAATTTATCAATGCTTTACACAAACTATAAACTAAATAGAAATGGTTTAAATTTCAGAATATTTTAGAGTAATTAGAGAAAATAAATTAAATAAATAAATTAGAATAAGAATTAAAATCCTTATAAAGTTAAAATGGAATATTAATTTTATATAAAGTTATTAAGTAATATAAAGTTATGTTTTAAAATATTAAACTGCATATAAAAAATGAAAATAAATATCTTAAGTATAAAATGCAATAAAAGAATAAAAGTATATATTGCATAACATTTACACTTTTTAACCATTACCTGCAGTTTAAAATATGAGTTTGTAACAATCCCGGAAGTAATGACTTTAGCTGAAAATAGAAAATATATGTATAAATTTCGAATAATTATTAAGAAATGAAAAAATTGGTATAGGAAAAATTGATTTTGAAATTAGGTAAATTTACTTTCTCATATGCTGTAAAATTTTGATGTAATGGTTACAGGCAGTACAGTTTTTAAACACCTAACTGAAAAAAGCCTTTAAAAACAATAACAAATTATTAGTTTTACGAAAACCGGGTAATTCTTTTAGCAAACACACTGTTCTATAAAAACATTCCTCTAATAGAATCGTAGGTTTACATTATAAATGGTTTAAGACAACTTAGGGTTTAATTTGCGTTTAAAACAAACAATTTTCCTAATTGAAGTATTGCCAATGAATAATGATATCAATAATCATTACTTAAATTATCCAAATTGTATTTTTTTCGTCAAATAGTTATGCATTCATTGAGTATAGTTCCTTACCGTTGATGTGACATCTTTTTGTACTTTAATCAAATCCGTCTCAAAGACTGATTCGGAAGCCCTTCTTTGCATAGCATTAATCATGTTGACTTTCTTATATGCCTCATGATTCAATGGTAATGATAGTACATACGAATCACTAACTGCAAAAATAATAAATAGTTTAATTAAAAAGAATTTGTTTTAAAAATTTGACAAATAAATGAAATTAAATTTTCAAAGAAGATCTATTGGTCATATTTAGGAAAACTGAATGTAAAGACATTTATGATATTTTGATTTTTTATGAGGCCTTTAAAACCCACCAACCAATCAATAGACTTAAAAACAAGTTTAAGTAGTTTTATTTAAGTGAATTTAGTTCGATTAAATGTCCGAAAACAAGACTATTTAACATAGTATTTGTAGCTAACATAATCTAACCCCTTTTTAATAAATTTTTATAAGTCTATTTCAGAATAATCACATTTGTATGAAAGTTGTGGGTTTTCTTTAACTACACACTTAAAACAAAAGAGTGAAATCCACTCCGGTAGGAGAACTGCATTTTCGACACTGGAAAGGAGTGAATATTAACTCAGACTGAGCTAAAATTACTCGTTAGGAGTGATCCTGTCGGAGGTTTAACAAACAAAGTATCCACTCCTATAGGGTAAGTGCATTTTCGACACTGGAAAGGAGTGAAAAATAACTCAGTCTGTGTTAAAATCGCTCGCTCGTTAAAGAATGTAATACATAAAAAAGGCTTGGTTAAAACGAATGTTTTTTACCTGGCTTATTGCACACTTTTCCTTTTTGAAACTTTTGGAAATATGGAGGGCACTTGCAAGTTACCTCTCCCATGGTACTGTCGCATTCAGCTCTTAAATCGGAACACATTTTCTGGTTTTCTGCGTCATTGCATGCATCTGAAAAATGTACAAAAATAACTATTAGTTCTATAGGGTGAGGCAAATAAAAGTGGCAACGGTTTAGAGATAGGAATACGCTGAAATGCTTGGCGAGAAAAACTCTCAAAACCACCTGAAAGCTTTTAAATGGAAATAAAAGATTATTCAGGCTTGCAATGGTTTCACTTAACAAAACTGTTTTGCATTGGTTGGATTAGATTAGCATCACAATAGAGCTACTAATGGACTATTGGCCAGCTCATATTCTAATAAATCGCCAAGCATTTGTTTGGGCTTAATATTGAAGCGATCAATAGCTTCAGTTAGCAAACCTGTATTTGTGTTGGTTTTTGAATTGGCAACATTTCTGTCGTATTCTTATACCCACGTTGGGGCCACTTTTATTTGCATCACCCTGTATATGCGAGTAAAAAAAGGATAACTAAAATTAAAAATATAGTTTGATAAACACTTCCCGTTGAGACATTCTGTGGCTTTGAAGTGACTATTAATATTTAGTGGGCTCTTTTTTTTTAACTTGCCCCGGTAAAATATATATATATATACACCGGGGCATTCTCAAGCAAGAAAACGAAAATTTTACAATGTGTCATAACACTAAATGAAAATTCTCGTGAGTTTGCAATTCAAAAGTATCTATAATAATAAAAGAAAGAGTCTGTGTGTCTGTCTGTGTGTATGTCTGTGGATCGCAAAAGACCTACTTAGACAGCTCTAAAAAATTCGAAATTTTTAATATAGATTCCTTTTAATACCTACGTGTGCACCTGAGGCTTAGTTATTTCATATTTGATTGTGATTTTTAATTAATATAATTAGTTTCAAAAAAACGTCATCCACGTGGGATTGCGGGACCATAACAGGGCGTGAAAATACATGGACCGGGCCGAAACGGGGGCTTGACGCCATCCTCTATTAGTTTGATTGGTTGAGATATATGCACTCGCCCTAAGGCTGCTTCATTGGGATTGCGGGACCATAACAGGGCTTGAAAATACATGGACCGGGCCGAAACGGGGGCTTGACGCCATCCTCTATTAGTTTGATTGGTTGAGATATATGCACTCGCCCTGAGGCTGCTTCGTCCTATGTTATTTTTTGCTTTTTTAAGTGCGCATGGGCCAACACGAATTTAATTTTGTTTTGGTTTTGAGTGTATTTTCACAAGTAAGCATGCCTCTAAAAGGAAGCTATGCGAAGTTAACGGGTTCCCAGTAAGGCGGGACCATACTGCTAGTTTAGTATAAAACGTGAGTTGTATATTCTCTTAATCATAGCGTTTCCTATATTTACAAACTTTCAATTTTTCTTGATTGTTTTTCGTCTTACTTAGAATATCCTTTATTCATTATTTCGTGTTAATTAGCATGTCATATGATGCAATCAATGTTAGTGTATTCATTTATTGTTATTTTAAAAATAATGAACTTGAAAAAATGCTATAATTTCATTTCTAAGAGAAATTTTAGTCTACTTCTTCAAGGTAATAATAACAATAATGCAGTATTAAATCAAACAAATTGTTTTTATTGCTATAGATTTTTTTTATCCGTATGAAAAATAAAACATTCAACTATATAAAATGGATGTTAAATGTTACATTTTAATAAAATAGAGAAAACTGATAAAATGGTGGCATATATTTTTAAAGAACCGAAAAAAGCTGTATAATTTTTATAGTAAATGTATTCCAGGTTTTTAAAGTATCCGAAGGATTATTTATCTTTAAGAAAAAGTAAAATTTCAATTATGAATAAAAGCCCATAATGTATTTTCTCAAGAATCTTGTAATAAAAAATAAGCTAATATCAGCAAAATAAAGGTTCAAGTTGCTGAAGATATTTAATTTCAGATTAAAATTGATAGTATTGTAAGTTTCTATGTTATCTGAAGATAACTCGACCTATAAATTTCCCTTAGCAAAC
Source organism: Hylyphantes graminicola (assembly GCA_023701765.1). Lineage (NCBI taxonomy): Eukaryota > Metazoa > Arthropoda > Arachnida > Araneae > Linyphiidae > Hylyphantes > Hylyphantes graminicola. The sequence goes on along the minus strand of CM043120.1, from coordinate 25,604,120 downwards.
TATTTTATTGTTAATAATCTGTAACAATATTATCTAATATATTCAGCTTTAAAGATATTGCTGAAAAACGGGAAACAATTCTCCCACAGAATTACATTGTTTCCTTTATGAATCTTCCCACAATACTTTTTTTGTACAAAGAAATATACATATTAAGCAAATATGAGTTACAAAGAGGTGGTAGCCATAGGAATTCAACCCATTGGCATAACCTCTCTTAAACTCGGCACAGAGCTGAACTCAATGCAATTTTTTTTGTCAGTTAATAGGTAAGTACACTCCATGCCAACCTAACTTAGGTAAAAACAAAGAGTAAAAAACAGAGAGAAAAGCGCGATTGGTCTGTTAGTTAGAAACTCTTGTAAGGTAATATTTACATATAAAATGATCTGAATACAATTTAACCAAGATAAACTTTTCATTCTCATAAAATTACCAAATTTTCTCAAGTAATATTCAAATATGTTAAACCTTAAACGAAATTAATGTTTTAAACATGTTTTCTGGATGGATTCACAAATAATTTATGGAACTCTTTACTTCTGGGGAAGGATCTTCTCCATATTTCTATTTACCCAACTTAGGTAGGCAAAGAGTGTAGTTCAGAGCAATTAATAAATAAAATAAAAGTTGGAAAATAATTTAAGAAATCCAAATAATACCTCGGCAATTGCCATTTGGCGATTTTATTTGGTTATCCATGCATTGGCATGTGTAGCCTTCATTCGTATTCCAATCTTCCATACATTCAGCATTATGAGCACTACAAGCCATCCAACCTATTTCACCTTCCTGGCATACTTGTCTAACTAGAAAAGTAGGAAGACATTTTACTAATGTAAAACTTATATCAATGCATATTAAATGAACGAAAAAATAAGAGATTTACTAATTTTCTCTTAATATCATTTACATATTATCAATTACATATAATTACAATTGCATATGTTTAGCAAATAATTTTGGGAAAAAATGGTTTTAACATCTGCTGAGGGACTTGTTCATTTAAGTAAATTTGAATTTTAAACTTCAAATGCCACATAAAATTATACATTTATTAATGAAAAATAATACAATTCTACTGTTATATAGAGTTTAGTGCTCTTATGAAAACGCGAATTTGGTATCAATTTCAGAAAAAACTTGTTTTTTATAATTGGATGGAATGAAATGTAAGAATCATTAAAATAATAGAATTATTTATTCTTAATGTTGAATCATGTCCTTCAAAACACCCATATGTAAATAAAACAATAAACAACTGCTACGGGCAAACAAACACTGAAAATGGATAAAACAGTTTTCTACTACAAAAATAAAAAAAAGTAGTTTTTTAAGCTTAATTTTGTAGCATCATGATATAAAAACAAGGTCTCAAGATGACATAGTATTAAACGTCCTTAAAGTGTCATTAGTCAAACCCTCAATGTACATTTACTCAATGCTCACGTCATAACCTTTCGGAAAAGTTATGTTGCTCCCATTGAGTTATCATGGGGGAAATTCCACTTTTTCCAACTACAGTGAGTTACCCTGATTAAAAATATTTATGGCCAAAATTCAATCTTAAAAATAACTAGAATCACATATTTGACTAACTGTAAAAATCATAAATATTTGCATTATTGTCACGAGATAGCTTTCTTCCCTCTATTTGAGCATACGCAATATACTTGTGATTCACTCGACTAGCAAACAGCTGATAAGATAAAATACATTATCCGTATACGTACCCTGAGATAACACTAAGCCAAGTCAACAAATATGGACAACTGAGTTGAAAATATTCAGATTACTTTCACAGCGATTAAAATTCGTTGGTACCGTTAAAGAGCGTTATGTTTGCATGTACTTATGGTAATTTCCTCAACAGGGAAAGATACTTACTTAGAATGTGTGTTTTAGTAAAACCCTTCAGACAGCTAATAGACATTCGTAGACGTAATGGGCATTTTTAAAGGGAAAAAAGTTTAGTATGAAATATTTTTATGTAGATCTCTTTTATACAAAATTCCTACAAGTGTCTCGATAACATCTGATCTACTTGGTATTAATTACGATAACAAAACAAAATCAGTCCATCGTGGCTGAGTCGTTAGAACATCCGTCTTTGATCAGGAAGGTTCCAGGTACTTAACACGCCAACTACCTCAAAAACACATAGTTGATACAAACAAAACTAAACATGACTACATCACAACTCTTTTCCGAGTACTAAGGGACAGACTCGTTAAATCAGTGGTTTCAGAAGTCTTCACTGTTTAAGTCCACGATGCTGTTTGAAGTTCTTACGGGTACCACCTTACGTATCGAACTCGTCACTTGACCGATTATAAAGTACGAAATGTTTGTTAGGCAAAATATAGACTTTCACCCAATGGGGTCCATTAGAACGAAATGTGCCCCCATTGCTTAATACGACCCAGACTACAAGGTTCAAAAACTAAGCAACATAATGTATTATTAGTAGACATATTTTGAGGTGTTGGCCAAAGATAGCTTGATTATGCTTATTTCAAAGATAATGCGAGATAAAGTGACGAGTATTTTTTTAAACCACAAAATCTGTCCCCTACTATGACGTCAAACCTCTAAATCTAGATAGCATTGTTTTAACCCTTGACATCCTCCACAGGCTCGGACAACTGCCAACGTGGGCATTAGTAACAACAACAGAAAATAATACGTTAATTACTTAGTGTTTAAACTAATTACCAGAAACAAATATATATTTTACCGATATTATAAAATATTACCTGTGCAAGTAGTTCTATCATCAGAAAGGGTATACTTCCCTTCACATTTACATCTAAATCCTATATCTGTGGCTTCACAAAGGTTATTAGGACAGAAACCAATCGGAAGTTGGCCTGCTGAGCATAGATCTAAATTGGATAAAATAATTCATCATAATTTCAACTAACTCAAAATTAAAGTAACAAAAGACTTTTGTGAGCAAACGGATTTTTTTTACACTCAATCAAATAGATTTAGGTTTTAAAAGTTTTGTTTTAAAACTAATTTGAGATTTTTGTGTGAAAAAAAAATACATTTTTCTATTTTTTAAACTTATAAATATTACAGATTTTTTCATTAATTTGATTTTAGTAATTATTTTTAATTAACTTCAAAACTATGAATGTACATTTAAACTCCTTTCATCTATATAACAACTAAAAAGCATTTGCAGGGTTCTGCTATTTTGTATTAAAAGGAGAGAAAGTTATCAAAATATTTTACTCAAGGTGAATTGAATGTTTAATGACATTCACTTAAACTCACCTACGCAATTTCCGCCCTGTTCTATGTAGCCTGGATTGCATACGCACATTTCTGAATCTCCAGCGACCACACAAGTCCCCTTGGAGCACGCCTTCTTTTCACAAGTTTTGTTTGTAAACTTAGGTACTGAAATTCATAAGTTACGTTAATTTGTGTAACACTTGTAAAACATTCATCTATCTTTTTTTAGCTTAATTGAAATTATTTTGAAAATATAGGAGACCTCCTACGAATGTCATGCTTCCGATCAGTTGCTTAAAGTTTCTTTTCTTGTAAAAGTTTTTTTTTTTTTTTAAAGCCTACTTCCACTCATTCCATAAATCGGTTGCGAAAATTTTTAAAAGAAGTTTTGAAATAATCAAAAATGTTTTTAAATATTACACTAAGAGGTTTCCAAAATTTTCATGCACCTTAGCTGCCTCACACCCAGAAATGTTTCAGATTTTTTTGTAGCATATACAGTTTTACAGCAATATTTATAACTAACAAATGAAAGTCTGTTAATTACGCTAACTTAAAAAAATAAAGTTTAAATTGAATTCAAGTACATATGCACCCTTTAATCAGCATTTAGACAGTATAGTTACAATCCACACCATAGATACTAAAATCAAGGTGTTTTCCAACGATCCTATATCACGGATTTCTACAAACAGACCATTATACGGCTTTTTAGCTAGATACCTGAAGACTATTGTTATTTTTAATTTTTTCTAAGCAAGGATTTAATAAAAAGATGATCATTTAAATAACAACTTTTAGTATCAATATACTCACTGCATGTTCTGTTATCGTCAGTCATTTCAAAAAATTCTTCCAAACAACTGCATACAGTATCTTTATCCAAAATATAGCATATTTGGTTACATGAATTCAAAGTTGGAAAAACGCAATTTGCACCTTCTGCGATAAAAAAAAAATATTGTAAATTATATTAAATTTACTTTTATTTCATTATTTCTTCATAATTGCATATAAAAATCACAAAAATATTTAAAGTTGTTAAATATTGTTTTAAAAGTAGTTGGAAAATTTGCCCCTTGCATATTTGGTAGGCTGGAAAAGTGTACCCCCTTATACCCCAGTTTCGCAACTCAAAATGTATATTTACATTTTGGAAAAGTAGTAATGCTTGTTTATATAAAATTGTAAGTAAGGCACAATGATATATAAATTTCACTTTTTTTATATCATATTCATTCATAAATCATTGCGAAAATGACAATTTCCGTGCTTACGTCACAGACAGTTGCCAAAATGGGACTTTCGGCACTAGTGCGGTAGAGTAAATAAGACTATCTGATTGGTAGAAAAACAAAATGATGTAATGAATAGCTCCTTGGAAACTAAATGGTCATGAAACTCACTTATTTCTATTGGTTCATAACTTTTGCATTTTCTAATCTCCATGGAAACTACAAGTATTACAAAAATTATTAAAGGAAATGAAATTAGATAAAAGTTAGAACACAAATTTCACTCCAAACATTACTTTTCTGGAAGAAGATTCAACGAAGCTTCCTTAGCTGCTTTTATAATTTTATCTGGAAGTTGGTTGAACATCATTTCAAATTCCTTTTCACCCATGTTCGGTAGCACTAATTAATGTAAATACTATTCTGATTCAAAATAGAAAATTATTTAACAACTTTTCTTTCACTACTTTGCATTTTCGAATATCTCCATGGAAACTAAATGATGTCATGAAAATCACTCATTGGTAGAAATACTTTTTTGCACGTTATTATAAAAAAATATATATTGTAAGCAAGCACGTTCCAAATAATACTTTATTAAGCTCTTTTCATTATTTCACTCGACCTACGGTCTCGTGAAATAAAAGCCACTCGCTTAATAAAGTATCATTTTCGGAAATAGTTGCTTAAATAACTAGTAAACAAGTACAATCCAGATGAAAAAACATTAAAACTAGCCATTGTCTCTCCCTAGTTTGAAGTAACTATTTATCTGAAAAATATGTATATTTAAAGAACATATATGTGAGTAGGACTTCGATGGGGTCTCTGAGAAGTATACTATACTAACCATTGCAATGAGTTCCGTTAAAAGCATAGCCCTGCTCACAAGAACACCGATATTCCATAGTTCCTGGATACTGAGTGCAAATCAAATCTTTAATAGGACACGTATCAGGATCGCACAACTGAGCTGAAATATAAAAAAACGTTGCATTAATCAAAAATCATTTAAATTTTAATTTATGCAGTGTACTGAAACAAAATTTCGAATTATACGTGAATTTACTTTTAATAAATTTTCTGCAAGTTTTTTTTGTTGTTGTTGTTCTTATAATACTAGGTAATAAATATTTTTTCTTAATGCATGCATTGTTGTGTATCGTTACTACCAAAAATTAGTTTCTGCCTAGCTTCCTTTAACTTTATGTAGTAACGTCACACAAATTGGAAGTTTTGTGTAACCTGTATTTTACTCCTGTTTTATGGTTTAACTTTATCCCCGAAAACTGGAGGCAACACTTTCGGCCACCAGTTTATGGCGTAAACATTTTTTTTTAATTTTTGTAACAAAACGCCATAAATTTGGTACAACTCTTGTGCATAAAGCTGAAACAAAGTTGCAGGAAATTTTTAAATGTATCTTTAATAAGACAAAACGTACTAAAAAAAATATTGAACCTTTGATGTTTACTATACCCAAAATACGTCAATTTTCCACTCACGATGCGATAGCAATCTTATTGTATGCCGTACTAACATAATGTAAATTTCAGTTTTATAACTACATTAATACATAGACTAAATACATACTAAAATATTTTTTTAATTCACACATATTTTTGTTATTCCTTCATTTCCAGATCCATTGTTCTTATACATCTAGAAATCAAGAAAATATATAACTTTTTAAGCAATCGCATTTGATATTTTCTCACAAATATTCGGAAAAACTTCTTCATCATAGACATTATTTGACTTCACTAAGCTTGAATTCAATCGAACCAAATGAATTATTCTAAAAACAAGGGTTTTTTTTTTCTTTTTTTATTTGTGAGAAACTTACGTTCACATTTCCCGGTTGAGTTGTTCCATTCAAAATCTTCATCGCATCTACAAGTGCTTTCCTTGCATATCTCGTTCTCAGAGCATTTTATTAAAGGACAAAAATCCACATCTGTAAGTTCACATAAAAACATTTTAACTCTTTCAATCTTAAGTAAACACTTCGTGAGAAAAAAGTTCAATGCAAAATACTTATAAGTAGATAGTCTGGGCTTAGTTTTAGTTTTGTTACTTAGTTATATTTAATATGTTGGGTAAAGTAAAGTAAGAGCAAAATTAGATTGTTAAAACAGAACTTAATTATAAATTTGAGTAGAAATTAATTAAAGTTTCAAAAAAAGCTTTAAAATCTAATTCAATCTAATTCTAATCAAAAAAGCTTTAAAAAATGAAGACTTTAAAAACAATCGAAAGCAATAGTTCAGTTTGGAGGGGTTTTTTGTTTGTAATATTTGATATTTTTAGTGAATTATGCTTAATGTTGCTTATTTTATATTTATACAAAAAGCTGCCAAGCTAATAAAAATTTCTGCAAAAAACATATTTTTCAGGATATGTAACTTTAACATGAGCAATCGTGCAGCAGTGAAATCTTATTTAATAAAATACGTTAATGGATGGAATAATGGGGTAGCGGAGTATTGTAACAGAGAAATAATTATAAAATATAACTTTTTTCCGCACAAGAATGGATAGATGGATCCATCTTAGACAGGTGCCATTTTCGTGGCTATTTTAAAGGATAGAATGTCGGGTGAGGTTTAGCTTCATTTAATTGCTTCATTATCTTATTACACTTTACAAAAAAAGATCTACACGATGCTTCTTCGCTTCGAGTTTCTCAAAATTCTCTTAATTACGATATGCTTATGTGTAAAAGGGATTAAACGAGTATTCTTACAATTTCTAAACATTTTAAAAATAATATAAATCTATGTTTTAATATCCTTGTTGATTTTTTAATTAAAATTATCTTATTATCATGTAACAGTGTACAAGTGTATTATATGTTTAAATACAATTTTAAAATATTACAATTTTTCATTGTTTTCTCAATTTTTAAAGATGTAATTGGACCAATCATACAAATCAGAATTTCTTTAAGTTAAGTCCTAAAGAATCCTTTCATTTCCATAAATTATATTAAATTCAGCTTAAAAACAAAATAACCTTACCAACACAAGTCCTATTTGTGTAGTCGAAGTATTGATCATCGTCACATGAACAAAAGAACAGTTTCAACTGGGAATCATTCCAGCAATCAGCATCTCCACAAAAAGCGTTGCCACCGTCCAGAACACAATAGTCAAGATCTGTACACCGGTAACCGACGTACCCTTCACTGCATGTACAATTATAGTCTACTTCGGACAGTGGCATACAGATGCCGTCGTGGGAGCATGGGTTTGGCATGCAAGGATTCAAAATTTCTGAAAAATATTTTATTTTGAATATTAAAAGGAATAAGATAGTTATATCAATGAAAACACAATTGTGATTTTTCCATTTCGCGGATTCAAAGCAATAAAGTTGCCAAAAATGTACAACTTCAACCAAATGAATATTTCCAATGGTAACCTTTTACTACCCTATACTATGATCTTTTAACTGGGTATGTCGTGGTCCTTTAACTGAGTATACTTGATTTGTCGAAAAAAAAAGCATTATATTTGTCGCCAACGATTCTGTTTGGCGAAATTTTTGAACAAGAAATGGAAAATTACCATAAATTTAAATTGAGAGTAAATTTTGAGAACAATTATTTCTTTGCAAAATATTGTTCAAACTTATGAAATATGTATCAACATAATGTACTTTTGTAGTCCAAACTCTGCATGGATTCTGAATCATAAGTCAAAGACTTAGCTTCAAAATTGAGATTTTACTTAACTAAGCATTTTAATTAAAGTAAAATCTCTGATGAAATTTGTTTGAAATTTTAAGTTATTGGATTAATTCTCTGTATTAAATTGGGAAGTACGTATTCAATAAATTGGATTTTGCTTCAAACTTCCGTGCCTTTCATGAGAAAAAATTCCGTTTTGCATTGTTTTAAAATTTAAATTTATTTATACTCTCTTCAAATCATTATTTATCTTTTACAAACACAAAGCTTACATGCGATCCACACACATTTTCATAAGATTAATATTATTATCTAATACAAAAGTAAAAAAAGCAACTATGCAATTTAAAAGTTAAGCATATGTACCTTTACATGTCCGAGTCATTTCATCTAAATAAAATCCACTATTACACTTGCATTTCCTGGAACCTTCCATTACTTCGCAGACTCCATTTGCACACACTTCTCCATCATCGGACGAGGTACACAAATCTTTGATTTCACATGCTGGTCCAGTATATCCACTAGCACATTCACATTTAAAGTTGCTTGTTCCGTTTTCAAGTGGTACACAAGTTCCATTGTTTTTGCATGGATTGGGTAGGCAAGGAGGTTCATTATCTGTATTAAAAAATCATATTAATTCAAATTTAAATTTAAAACTTTTTATAAGTTTTAAAGTTATCATATTTTGAAATAATATTCATCATGTATGCAAAATAAACACTATAGGTATTAATGACACGAAATAAGAAGAAAAGCTGGTAAAGCCCTCAGAGGGATATATACGTACAAACTTGTGAACTGACTGTCAGAGTTTCCAGCCACACTCAAAATTTGTAAAAAATTATGTTTTACTCAATTTTAAAATGTAAAGTATGAAGCAGTCATATGTAATCATCTGCTACAGAAATAAAATGTTAACAAATTTAAAGAAATTAATTTTTCAGCTAAAATTCTAACAAATTTTAAGAAATTAATTTTTCAGCTAAAATTTTAACAAATTTAAAGAAATTAATTTTTCAACTAAAATTTTAACAAATTCAAAGAAATTCATTTTTACCTAAATTTAACAAGTTTTAAGAAATTAGTTTTTCAGATAAAATTTTAACAAATTTTAATAAATAAATTTTTCAGCTAAAATTTTAATTTTTTTTATTTATACAGTAAATTCAAGATTACACTTCAACCAAATTACTTATCCCTCAGAGGGATAGAGCAGTATAATATTTATGAACGCTAATAGTTTGAGCGAAAGGACAATGGAGACATGTGACAATCACAAAGAAGGAATAGAAGTAGTTACGCAGTAACCCCCTTCAACAGGAGCAAACATAAACAAGTTTTATGGATGACCGGCAAGTGTATTTTAAGCATTTAGCGAACGAATTTTCAAAAAATGCCTTAAGTTTTGATATTTCCTTTTTATCTATACTAAGGCGTTTTATTTCATAAGTTCAAGTCACAATTTGGAAATTCTTGACTAATATCAAAGATAAAGCTGTCTCTCACTGAACTTAGATCTTACTCCATTGCTTCATCTCTCAATTTTTCTATTTTAAAATTGAATATTATCTTTTCTCAAAGGTATTTTTCTTTATTTTCACACCCTTAGTTCTTAATTTTACTGTCACTCAAGAATCTAACATTAATTATTATCACCCTAGTTACAAGTTGGTTAGAGCACAAGTTACCATACTCAAACTCCAAAGCAATTACTTTACTTTTTGATCACTGTGAAATTTAAAGTATACCTAAAATAGAACTTCTAAAAAATTTATATCCAAAACCATAAAAGTTTAAATTTATACTAGTCGATCAATTTATAAAAATCGATACATAAAAATCATCATTAAGAAACCTTCATAAATTTGTTTTAAATGTTTTATCGTTTCATTCCATATAAACCAACCCAGTAAACAGTGAACTGCTGGCCCAGCAGTTGATTAACTGCTGGAAGTGATGGTTTAGTGCTGGTGCATGCATATTTCTGCTGGAAAGGGCACCTTTACGTTGCCGGCATACGTGTGGTGATTATCTGAAGACAAAATGCTGGTGGGCCGCTGCTGGTCTACTAAATGCTGGATTAGTGCTGTCGTATTTCTGCTGGAAAGGGCACCTTTACGTTGCCGGCATACGTGTGGTGATTATCAGTTGACAAAATGTTGGTGGGCCGCTGCTGGTATACATATGCTGGAACGGTGCTGTCGTGTTTCTGCTGGGAAGTGCCCCTTTACGTTGCCGGCATACGTGTGGTGATTATCTGTTGACAAAATGTTGGTGTGCCGCTGCCGATCTACATATGCTGGATCGGTGCTGTCGTGTTTCTGCTGAGCCAGTGTTGGCAAATCAACAATTTTAGAATGAGTGAGAGCATGCGCTGAAATACAATGATATTGTGGCAACTTTGGCTAAAGTTCGTCGAGTTGGCACCATTTTAGGTTCTATTTTTTTATATAAATGAGTAGTTATATTAAATAAATCGAAAAATAATTTATATTTTTTATTTCTTACTAAAACTAACTTTGTTTGACTCGCTTTTTTGTTCTTATTTACAATTATTTTATTCTTATTTGCAATTTATGTACTTATTTTGTTCTTATTTGCAATTTATTTATTTTCATTAAAAAATTATATAAGTCGTATTCAATCAGAGTTGTTAGTTATAGGAATATGGTCGACTAACCAGTGAATGAACGTTTAAGGTGCTACTTTCGCCAGTGAATGAACACCGGGATATAATGACCAGGAAAAACAACTTATGTCAGATAGCTTCCTACTACATGGGAGGAAGTCAGTGTTGCCAATCCATCTACTGGAATGATTGTCAATCCTTTTTTTTATTATATTTACCAAATGTTCATTCACTGGGGCCTGTTCACTCACTGGTCAGTCTACCCTACAAATGTTTTATTTAATAAAATGAACTAAATAAAATGCATTGCATTTTTATTCTTTTTGTTTCAGTTGCAGTTCGCCAAACGCAAAAAGAGGCGAAGCAAATGGATGTCGAAAACATTATAAAGAAATGGTTAAGGACGGCCCTTGACCGTGACCGTGCTGGCTGCCGCAAAAGAAAATGCATCGAAACTAATGAAATGTCTTAAAAATAAAGATTTTTCTATCAATGTAGACTTGACTCTTGTGTTTGTTTTTATTTTAGTAAATGTTATCACAATATTTTTTTAATAATTTTATTTTTACTTTAATATAAATATTTAATAATATCCACTAAAAAATTTATTTTTATATATTTATAGTTTATATCTATATTGGCCATTATAAATATGTCCAATTATCCAAGAAATTTAAAAATTAAATTAATAAGAATCTTTTGGCCGGCTACGCACTGTTAAAACTGAAGGTGACAAATAGATGCCGTTTGGCACGCCGGGATGAATAGGCGGTTCGAATCGGCACCTCAAAGTTTTGAATCTTATCCGGGGTGAATAGGCGGTACCAATTGGCACCTCGACGTCTTTAGGGTGCCCATATCTCCAAACGTTTCACTCGCGGGGTGACTTGTAAACTTGCGCATGTCTTTGACGTTGACTTGACGTATTTACAATTGACCGCGCTGTGCGAATGGTATACACATTCCTATTTACATTATTTTAAAGTTAGAAAAATCAATTTAAATCCTAATTCATCGTAAAAATATTTTACCACTCTAAACTCTAAAACAAATTTATCTGTATTTTCAGAAGCCTTTAATTAGCAAAAGTAGGTATATGCATCTTGAGCCGCGGTAGCTTAGTCGTGTGAAGCGTCGTGTTCGCATCGGAAGGGTTGTGGGATCTGTCCTCGGCGGTGCTGGGTTGGTTCTGGGTCTAATGGTTGCAGGGTTGGCACTTGTATTCGGTCTAAAGACCACCGTGTTGACTAATGATGGCTGGATAACGTTAAATATGTAGTGGTCAAAAAGTTCTCCCTGTTCTCATACCACATCAATAACTCTGGAAGTACTAGAACAGGGGGTTATCGGACTTTGATCCGGATCAAAATTCCGATATGTGAGTGAGTCTGGATGTATGTATTATTAAACAATCATTTTTTTATTCAATTAATTCTGTTTTATTATTATTCAATGTACAGTTTTATAGAGGATCTAGGCATAAAATCCTTGGTCGGCTATTGATATTTGCTGTGGCACCTCTGGGCACCCCGAATCAGGGGTGCCTTTATTCTCCCTTAGGGTGCCATCATTTCATTTCCTGGGTCACTCTGGACTAGGGGTGCCATCCCTTCACCCTAGTTAAGGGTGCCTTATGACGCCTGTTGGGGTGTCGCTGACGGGACACGTCCTTTCACCCCTACAGGTGCCAAATGCCACCTCCAGTTTTAACGGTGCGGGGGGGGGGACTGCTGTAATATTGATGCTATTATTTGGCAGCGTTCTAAAAAGGTTGCAGGAAAATAACTGCTGAAATACTGCATTATTGCTGCTGTTATATTGCAGTTTTCCGGTAAGGGTGTTGAAAGAAATAACTGCTGAATTACCACCATATTGCTGTCGTCAATACAGCAGCATACTGCTGGGCGGCTTACTAGAAAAGTGCTGGCAAATCGGCACTTGCTGTTGGCCCGCTGCTAAATTGCCGCTGGAAAACAGCAGTAACTGTTGGGCGGCTTACTAGAAAAGTGCTGGAGAAAACGCAGCTGTCTGCGAACAAGTGATGGATCGCTGCTGGCCAGCACTGCTGGACCAGCATTTTTCCCGCGGACACTTTATTGACTTTTAAGTACACTTTCTCCCGGCACTGAATCAGCAGTTCGCCTGCTGGAAGCCAGCAGTTTCCTGTTGCTGTCCCAGCAGATTTTTCCTTATTGGGAACATTGATTTAACTTACCATCGCACTCAAAAATGCTTTCATTCCAAAAGAATCCCTCATTGCACTTGCAGAGCTTGATTCCTGTCTCCAGATTTAAGGTGCACACGCCATTTTCACAAACATCGCCATCCATACACCAATTCTTGATGTCGCAGACGGATCCTTCATAGCCCTTCTGACAGGAGCACTTGAATTGGTCCTCTTCATCGGCAAAGCATGTACCGTTGTTCAAGCAAGGATTTGGGATACACGGAGCTTGAGCTTCTGTCAAAGGTTCACATGTTTTATTATGCTGAGTGAATTTTATTATACTTGGTAAATTATATTATTATACTTGGTAAATTATATTATGCTGAGTAAATTATATTATTATACGTTAATTATATTATGCTGAGTAAATTATATTATTATACTAAGTAAATTATATTATGCTGAGTAAATTATATTATTATACTAAGTAAATTATTATATTATGCTGAATAAATTATATTGCACTGAGCAAATTATATAATGCTGAGTAAATAATATTTGAGTAAATTATAATACATTGAGTCAATTTTATTATACTGAGTGATTTTGAATAATTGTAAATTACATACAGCTCCCCCTATTGGTTACATATCTATGTAATTTTAGAAACTTGATGTAAAAATGTCCATGGCTTCTTTATAAATCTGCAGTTTATTGTCATAGCCTTCTATCGACATTTGTTGCCGATATATTTAATTTTGAAATAGGGTACTGTACTTATTTCTTGAATATCCTGTAATTTTAAATAACCAAAGTAGTTTTATGTACATAATTTTTTGTAACTGTTTCATTATTTCAACATTAAGTTCATATAAAGATTTTTAATTCGATTTTTCTTTGAGTAAAATACTACTAATTTGTCAATTAACGTAACCAAATTGGAAGTGAGAGGGAAAAGACTAATAAGAGTTTTGATTTTTTTTAAATATTATAATTATAGTATGGCCCTGAAATTTATATAATTTTTTATTTAATTATAATAATTTGATATTTTTTTAGTTATAGTTCATAAAAATAAGCTGATCATATAAATTATTGAACTCGGTTCTTTACTTTTTAACGAAAATAAATTATCCAAGCCAGTTTTCCATCATCAATTATCGATCTCTATTACGAATTGAGTTATTTCCACAAAGACAATGATCTACAAGTGATGTCCAGAAATAAATGTCTGGTTTCTAAGGTTTTGTGAAATAGCCTATTGTGATGTATTTATGAACACACCATTCAGAGCAAATATAATTATCAGCAATTATTTTTAGTTATGATAACTAACTTCTAAACCAGTGGTTCCCAACCTTTTCTGGACCATCGCCCCTTTCGTTAGGCTGACTGGCACATATCGCCCCCTATTAGTTTTTATTTTTCCCTCAATTCTAATTTGAGTTAAAATATAACTAATAAAGCAATTTTATAATTTTAAACGCTAACTACCTATGCCAAAGCAGCTTTATCTGGTCACTCTTAAATAAAATAGAAAACATAAAATTTTTATATTTAACAGAAGAACAAAGGTTAAATAATTAACTAAGATCTTTAAACTGGATTCTGCAAAATTTAAGAGAGTTGACAATAAAAATTAAAGAAAAAATTGAATGTTGAAAACTTTTTTTATTATTTTATCTTTTGTTAAGTTCATGAGCAAGTATTTGAGGCAAATGTCTAAGTGATTTCTTTGCTTAGGAAGGAGCTGGATAATAACAGAACCGAATCCTTTTTCAACTAAATATGTTTAAGGCCAAGGGTACGAAATGAGAAGTGGTTCGGGTTTTTTCCATAGTTGTGGATAATTGTAAAATAAGTTTAACGCAGGCTCATTCATAAGCTCTTTGCTTGAAAATGATTTTCGCCTCACAGTCATACTTCTGATCTACTAACTCCGTCTGCAAAGAGTTATCAATATTATCCACAACCCACAGCTTCAAACGAGAATGGATCTACAATAGAATCACGAATTTAAAACTTGGTCAAATCTTGTTTTCGAGCTATTTTTACTTGGCAAGGAGATCAATAAAAAAAAATTATAGAATGGTTTTATTGTACTACAGTACAGTACATTATTTTAATTTCCCCCCTTTGAATACTCATCGCCCCCCTATCGCCCCCAAACTATTTATTGCCCCCTTGGTAACACAAATCGCACACTTGGGGGCGATCGCCCCCAGGTTGGGAACCACTGTTCTAAACTGTAACTTAATGTTTATATTCCGATTAATTTTTCACCATTTGTTACTATTTCATAAAACTACTCACAAAAAGACAAACAACGTGATTTAGAAATCATCAAACTTTTGTTCAAATTATATTTAAAATTACTCTAAATACGTTTTGTATGTAAGCTATACGTTTCTGTTTGGAATTCGACGAAAACAATTCTGGAATTCTAAAGTCTAACAAAAGATGTATATAGACGATAATTATTCAGAATAATTTTGAATAGATAACAAAAGGTCCATAGATCGTTTCAAAGAGCATGATATTATTGAAGGTCTCTTGAAATGTTAGTTATGCATATGATTAGTTTTTGTATACTATCAGTATATCAGATTTTAGAACTATTTTTAGTAGTAGGGCAAATTTGAAATACACAATTTCTACGCTGATAAGATAGTTATAAATATATTGTTAATAACTAATATTTTGTATATTTAGTTTTTATAATAGCTCAAGTCAGTCGATATAAACTAATTACTTAAACATTTAAATCTATAAATTCACTATCTAAAATGATACAAATGTTTCAGCTCTTAAGTGGCAACAAAAATGCTGAATGAAAATTAATTATTTCCCGATCCTCGATTGGTAATTATGATTGCATAAGGCAACTAGCAAAAACATTATGGACAATTAACTCTGTTGATAACCTGGTTTCCATGCTTTCGGACAATTTAAATATTAAAGTTTTAAATAAATCCAAAATTTCGCATATGTTTAATTGAAATTAAATGAACAAAATTATTTGAAGTAGTTACATAATGGTCAATTTAGAAATTATGTTGTGCGACATCAAACAAAATATTTTTATAAGTTAGTAAGTTAAAGAGGAAAACTGTATTTGAATGAAATCTGGAAAACTGGTGATTTTAGGATAGTAAAAATTCATCAACTAAAAAAGTAAATGCGAATTTCTAACAATCTTAAATTTTCGGAAAATTCCGGGAATCTTTAAAAGTTGTGAGACCTCAATATCTCAATTCAATCTTCAATATCTCTATATCAATTTTATCTACAATGACTCCGACTTTCATAGCTTCTCTGTTATTATTTAAGGAAAAAATTTATTTTCCAGAATTTTCGATTATCCAACCTTCTTACACTCGTAAAACAAACACTCCTAACTTAACTCAGTCTGAGTGGATTTCACTCCTCCAGACTGAAAAATGCACTTCTCCTTTTGGAGTGGATCCTTTGTGTGTTAAACCTCCGACACGATCACTCCAAACGAGTGATTTTAAATCAGTCTGAGTAAATATGCATGCCTTTAGGGTGTCGAAAATGCACTTCTCCAACTGGAGTGGATTTCACTCTTTTGTTTTAAGAGTGTGCGGTCCCATTTTGATCGGATAATCGACGTTCTATTGTTTATTAATTTAATCTGCAAAATAGTTCTTTCGTTAAAATACTATGCTCGACTATAATAGATAAATGTCCCTACCGTAGTAATCACGAACATACTATGATGTTCTTCTAAACATTTTATCTGACTTGTGACTTAACAATAAAAAAATAAGAAAGATAAAAGAATCCAGGAGAAAATCAGTCCTTACCTTTGCACTCATTTTTCTCCTTATCCCAAAACATTCCGAAGAAGCATTTACAAGAACGTGTGACACCATCTTTATCGTACGCGCATGCGCCGCTTCTGCACACGTTTCCATTTTCGTCTACGGTGCAGTGGTCTGTTACTTGGCAGTGTGTACCAGTGTAGCCACTGGTACAGTTGCATTGGTGCAGTGCATTACTTAACGGGTTTTCTTGACACAAGCCGCCATTTTTGCAAGGATTCGAAGCACAAGGGGACACATGAATTTCAACTGTAAATAAATTTGAAATTAGTAAAATTTGAAAATTTAAATTAGCAAATCAGATTTTTTTTATAATTTATTTTTAATATAAAAGTGTACTTCAAGTGAATAAAAAAATTTTGCTAAATAACTGTTTACTAAACTAAAGACGGATAATATAATGCTTAGACAGAAGGGAACATGTAAGAAAACAGGAAAAAATATTGTGAATACTATACAACACCAGCTGTAAACGGTGTTTTGCAACTCTTTTTACTGTGATTAGAGACAATAAGTTACGTAGAAGCGTCTTCTGCTGAAATCTATCTAGAACGCGGCAACGACAAAACAATCAAGTACTATTATGTGGCCATTATTGCCGAGATAGATATTCGGTAGGCTTCCCATCGTGAAGTTTCTCGGTTCAGGATAAAGCCATGCTTTAAATACTACTAATATTTCCTTAAAAATTGCAAGGTTAAATCTTTACGCTAAATCTGTGAAGTCCTAAATTCGACGGCTTAAGAGTACTATGTAGCTCGAACTTTACCGTGGTTAAATAACAGTATTTATGGTCCTGCTATTTATATACAAAATTACTGCTTCATTTACAACAAATAATGCTGCTACCCACGTTGCCAAAAACTTTTCCTTTAAATTTACAGTAGTTTATCTTTCAATGTAGGGATGATTTTTTTTATTTGAAAATTGAAATGGTCTAGGTGGCTGGTCTGTTTATATTTCTAAAAAAAAATAATTACTTTGTTAAACTCAATTAAAATAGCTCACTAAAAACTTCCATATCAGAAAAAAATATAATAAAAAATTGGGTGATTAAGACAGAGTTATTAAGCTAATGCCCACTTAAAGACACATATAACAAGAAGTTCCAACCTGGTATAGTAACAAGTTCTGTCGTCGTTGGTAATGTAAGTATAGTTGTCTCTTCAATAGCTTCTGTCGCATTGAGGGTGGTTGCATTTGCTGAATCATCTTCTGTTTCAAGTTCTGGTAGTTCTGGCCCACTTGTAAGGATGACATCTCCGTCCGTATCTGACAAAAAAGAAAAAGCAGTTGTACTTTTTAAAAAGCTTTTAACACTTACAAAAATAGATAAATAATGGAAAAAATATGTATATATGAGAAATAAAATGTTTATAAGAAGAAAACATATTGTTGTAGTGATAGTTTATATGTTAATCAAGGAAAAGATAATACAAATATTATCTTTCTATTTTTATTACAAGAGCAAAAATTTATACTATTTAAGATGACAAAATAGATTATTGTCAGAAGTATAACAAAACCTATAATTTAAATAGCTACAAAATATATATGCTTGGAATAGCAACAAGCAAGAGTGTAGTTTTAATTTTTATACTAAAATAAATATGAAATCTTATTAATTTTTAACGTCCCTCGTTTACGTGAAAGGCGTTTTAGTTTTCTTAAAAGCAGAAAAATATCTTTAGTAGTCTAAGCCTTCTAAATATGTGTTGCTATACCTACAATAACTTTCACTTAAACCTTTCAGTCCTAGTGTTTGTTATACAAAACATAAAATTCGTTAAGAAAAATTAAGCTAAAACTTTTATTACTTATTTATTATAAATACTTCTTTAAAGTGTACTCTTTAATTCATTTTCATAACATATTTTTCATCTTCTGATTGTGTAAATAGTTATGTAAGCTTTTATTTATAGATTTTTATGTTTTGGCACAAAGTTTAATATATTTTAAAAATTTAATGCATAAAAAATAGCCGTTTGATAGTGACACTTTTTATCTAACTTTTAAAACTAGTTTAATTTACTTACTGCTTATTTCCTTTTTATACAGAAATTAATTCAATAAATTGAAACATTATTTTAATACTATTTCAAGATTCCGAATGTATAAGTTAATCTAAAATATAATTCTGCAAAATAACTAAATGGAGTGAAAAATACAATTGCTTATTGACATTTAGAACATATTTTAAAATATTGTACCTCGTTATTATACTATAAACTAAAAAAAATGATAATATACTTATATAAAACTTCAAAAATATATTTTAGGGGGAATAACAGAAATCCAACTTGTACTTATTATAAAGATAACTATTATGGCTTGGCAATTTTAATAAGTACATAAAAAAAGCTTTAATCCTACTTACCTACATCTGTAAGAACATTTCCAGTAGTTGATTCATCATTATCTGATGAACTTTCTAAAAATAAGACAATATTGTTTTTGATTAATTTGCTGATTGATAAGAGTTCTTTATTATGACCGTCTTTGTATTGACTATCAAATTATTTTTAATATTTTAAAAGAATGATTTTTAATATTTTAAAAAACAAACATTTTTTCGAAAAATTCCGAGAGTTCCATTGAAATATTGATTTTTTGTAGAAGCAAGCACACACTGTAAGAAAAAACCTGTTGTTTTTACAGTTAAAAACTGTCAACTTTGACGCCAGTTAATAACTGTTTATTTTACAGTTTAAAACTGTAATTTTTTACAGTTTAAAACTGTAATTTTTTGCAGTTTAAAACTGTATTTTTTACAGTTTAAAACTGTAATTTTAACTGGAAGAAACTGTTAATTTAACAGTTTTTCCCTGCTAAAATAAAATACCCTGTACTAGCCCTCGTGACCAAGTGATTATTTTATTGCAGGCGGCACAGTATTAGGCTCGCATGCAAGAGGCTCCTGGTTGAGGTATAGATCTGGCCCGGTTTTGATCCAGGAACCTCTTGTGTACGAGTCCAATACTGTTCCGCCTGTGACGAAGTAGTTACTCGGTCGTGAAGGCTAGTATTGGGTATTTGTGCCTAACGATGAACTCAATCAAGTGACTCTTTGCACGTCTAATTTAACAGTTTTTCCCTGCTAAAAAAACAGTTTCTCCCTGTTAAAATTACAGTTTTTCTGTAAAAAAAATTACAGTTTTAAACTGTAAAAAATTACAGTTTTAAACTGTAAAATAAACAGATATTAACTGGCGTCAAAGTTGACAGTTTTTAACTGTTAAAACAACAGGTTTTTTTTACAGTGCACAAATATATGACTTACTACCTTTTTTTCATAATGTAAAATTCTTTTGCAAAACATGTTGTTATTTGGTTATAATATAGTGAAAAAATGCATATTACTTATACTAATACACATTAACAACGAATTGAGTTGCAATACTTTAAAACATTTAATGAGATATTTTGTTGCAAAAACAATTTGTTAGGAAACAAATTTACTTGGCCTGTGAATGTTTTTAAATTTAAAAGTTTAATTATATATAAACTTTAAGTGTTAGTAATAATGAACAAAGGCTAATTTCTGTCAAATAATGCCTTTAAATAAAAAAAAAATTAAGTAGAAAATATTCAATGAGTTTATCTGTAAAGTATGTTTTTATGCTTATTTATAATATAAAACTTATTGTTTATTTTACGACATAAGTATTTAATTATCAAGACTGATTCAGCTTTGCAAGAATTCATTACTTAAGATACTGTAATAGGAAAAGTTGATTTGTATAATATCATTTGTCAACTTCAAGAATTATTAATATTATGAACAGTATTATATTCAGTAATATTAATTTTATTGATTAGTATATTTAATCATTATCAGTAATTTTTTTAATTGTTAATATTAATTATGATGTATGAGTTTATTCATGTGAAATAATTTTAAAATTTAAGAATATTTTAATTTTACTAAATCGTCTCATTAATCTTAAACATGCATAATCAAAATTCTAATAATCTTACCACTAACAGCTACATCGCTAACAGTTGACTTTTCAAGGCATATAACTCCACTTATTAAGCACAAACCAATTAGAATCTTTTTGATAATCATCCCAAAATTTATAAAATCACACCTTGCAAAAACTCTGATACTTTTGGTTTGTGCCTAAAGCAACTACAAGACATCTCAACCCAGATAGCTCCTGTTTGTTTTTCTCCTTCTTAATCTTTCCTGATGGCAATATAATAATATATGAATGTGCATTCAGGATTTACCTATGTTGGGGTGACAAAACTGAAACTTGCAATTAAATATGTGAATATTTTGTTAGAATCTTTTACTAAAAAGAAAAATGACGGATGTCTGAAGTTATAATCATTGTACCCTGATTTCAGTTGACGGTGGCTTAAACTATTTTTCAGAATAATTGGAATATTGACAGGAACTCAAAAAATGGTGGAATTTTTGTTCTTGGAAATTAATGGAGTGAGAGAATGAATGAAATAAAACCAAAAATCTACTGATCAATAGAGCTTGTTCTAAAAATCTACTTGAAAAGGTTCTATATAATATTATATACATATTCATAGAAAACATTTCATTGACTAAAACAATTCTGTAACAAAGAGAATTATTTCAGGAATCTATTCTTCCTTTAATGTTCTCAGAACAAAATGGTCAATGAAAATACATATTTTCTCCAGTCTTGAGAGTGAATCCATGTCCAGTGGAAACGAGAACAAATTGGAGCATCGATAACAGGAAATGCGCAAATGAAAGCATAAGACCGTACTTACGGTTTTAACTGCGGTTTTCAGCTAAGTAATGACCATGTTAAATACTGCTAAAGTAGTATTGTCCGACAGCATTTTTTTCCGTAATTCAAATTTACTTAATATAGCCACAATTTAATTAGAAAGCCCAGCTGAAACAGTAAATACGTTTTTAGCTTCCATTGCATTTGTGAAAGATACAGTTGCTTTAAGGGTCTTGTATGGTAACATATCAATATGCAATCCCAATGGGGAACTTTTGACCATGTATATAAATAAAGTATCCGACATGTACTCGCAAAAAACTTACCAAAAAATACTGAAGAAAGTTATTTTGAAATTAAAATAATTAATAAGTATAATTTTAACGATATTAGTTATAGTATATAATTAAAACACAATTTTAGCAATTATTCACAAACTACATATGGCAGCACTCACCGGCATGTAAATATCTAAAAAAAATAATTATAGCTAATTAATGTCTTTAAAATGTTACTTATTGATTATGTTATTGGCAAATTAACTTTCTTCTGTACTTTTTGGTAAGTTTTCGATAATGCCTGCCCGTATACTTTATGTAAAAACATGGTCAAAAGGTTCCCCATTTGAATTCTGTAGAGTTCTGTTACCATACAAAACCCTTAACATAATCCAACACCATAAGTGCGGCTAATATTACCGGAACCTCTACGTGTAAGACGAGTTATTTACACAACCATCAGTTACAACGGTGACAACCTATTGCAGCGGTACACCAACAATGTCTTTAATAAAACCTGATAAGAACGCTCGGTGAGAAGTGTACTATATTCTTAAGGTCAGAATTTTATGGTTTTAAGAGAAACTTACTACTTTTGTAAAAAAAAAAATGGCTGCATGTGTACGATGTACACGTACCATTAAAGTAAATCTCAATGTTTTAAGCTTTATAGTAATATTTTTATAAATGTTCTCAATACATTTTTGATTTATGTGTGAAAACATAATTCTCTTTCTTTACATTATTATTTTAAATGCAATATTTCAATTGAAATCTAATATAACTGCAATAGTATATAATTCAATTATATTGTAACTTATGTTTGTTTTTAGGATTTTTAATTTATCGTTATACTATTGTGTGATAAACCTTTCTTTAGAAGTATAAACTTACAACTCTGCTTAAAATCAATTGTTACAAAGACTAAATGTAATCATATCTTTCGACAATAGTAATTGTGTGGGGTTATTTTACTTCAAACAAAACAATGACATATTTTTTGGTCTTTACCGCTTTTTACCTACTTCCATTTTTTTAAAAGTATTTTAAAAAAAGTTTATATCGACACGCTGGAGATTCCCTTCCGGCTGCCTTTACACACTGTTAAAAATGTCGTGCTTGGTTTCACCATAATAATGGTTCTTAAGCTTAAACATCTTAAGTTTGCAGAATGGAAATGTTCGAGGTGGAGGAAACGGCGTAAACAACACTGCTGGTGCCGAAATTTTTTCTGCTCTGATTGGTCGCTCCTTTGCGATACGTTCATCCTGATCTTCATGCGCCCTGTTACGTCAATACCGAAGGGAAAAAATAATTAATATTTAATTCTAAATGAATTCCGGTATTTCAGGTTTTCAGTCGTACCATTTTTCAAGTTTTGGAAACAGAAAACTGAGAAACGGTTCAACCTAATACCGAAAATATGGTGAAACATTTCACCACACAGCCGTTGCAGCTATTAAGAAAAATTATTATGGTGAAAGCAAGCACAAAATTTTTAACAGGGCATATTTACTAAAAACGTAAGAAATATCTCTCTCCTCAAATGTAAAAAAACCCATCAAATTCAGAAATGAGTTATTTCCTTTCAACAAAAATAAGGACTCTGAAAGGGTCGATGTACTAAAAAATCCAACAATTCTAACAAAACTATTTTTATTCTATCTATGGCATCTAAATAGCGTGCGACGCAATTTCGCAAACAAACTCTTCAGTATCCAAGGTAACTCCAGTTACGAATCGAATATTTATTCAGATCTTCCGTCCGACTCTACATAACTGATGGCAGATGAAGGCATCGAACTAAAGTCGCCGTTTCCTGTCGTACCTCCACTTAAAGATTCGAAATGGTGAGTTTGATTGAAGTTTGTGTGAATATGTGTAAAAATATAAAATATGAGAGAATGGCCATCTGGAACGGTCAAGCCTTCCGCGACGTCAACCGTTGTCTTGAACCCCACAAAGAAACGACCCAGTCAGCGCCGGATTTCTAAATAGGCTAAGTAGGCTGTAGCCTAGAGATGAGAATTTTCTGGAGCGGCAAATTTTACGACCAATTAAAGCGGCATTTGGCATAAAAAAAATTAGTGTACAGATGAATATTTTTTAAGAAAGAAAACAAATAATTTACTATAAAGCGTAAACCGTAAACGAATATATAGTAACTAATATTTCGTAGCAAACATGATCTGCAAGGGCAAGTGCACTGCCTTCTCCCAGATTTCAAAGTTGGAAGAAAAATAGTATAACCGTTTTAAAAAAAAAAATGCCTTGCTTTCGATTGTGTGTGTAAAGGTACATCGATGATTCGAACCTTTCCCCGAAATGGGAGAATATTGTGACTGGGGCGGCAAATCGTAGCCTACAGGCGGCAAATCTTTAAATCCGGCACTGGACCCAGTAATTTTTCCCAACTATAACTGTCAGACCTAAAGTGAAATCACAGTTACGTCAAACATTGTCTCCTGTACCACAAACTAACCACACACCACCCGTTCGAATTGAAAATAAGCTTTGGAACGCTCTTTCCATGCGGTATTTAAAAACCTTATTTTAGTTTTATATCATCCACAAATGCATTATTATCAACTAACAACCATATCACATGTGAGAGTTAAGAAGTGGTTTGACCCGAAGTTTGGAGGATAGAATCTGGAAGATACACTCCAGCATTCCATGTTAGAAAATCAGAGTAAACAATGGCAATCGTAACATTACTACCTATCGTCAATGGTAATCGATAGGTAGTAATGCAACTTTTATACTGAAACACTGCTTACTTTTTTAACTTTTTATGTGTTCAAAATTTTAAAAAAAATGAGTAATGACAGAATGTGTTTCGACGCAGATTGCTGTTTTCTTGCCTGGTTAACTTTACGACAATGCTTTAACCTTGTTGAATTGAGCATAGCAATCCCAAAAACTCTATTAAATTGCTCCCATCTAAAAATAAGGCGGATATGCAAAAACTGCATGTCCGCTTTTTCTAAAAGGCGGCTATGCAAGTTGGGTAAGGTGGGGAAAGTGGGCCGTTGGAGCAAGTGGGCCCCACCCCTGGCATTTCCCGAATTATGGACGTAAGAACAATATGTTACAATATTTTTACGTATTTGCCCCAATAGATGCGGGAAACATTATGGCATCATTTTTATTTAAGTATGTAACAAGGTACAATCCTTTTTGTGAAATTTTTTAAAATTGCATCTTTTCGTAATTCACGCCATCATACTATTTTTTTTTTATTTATTTCCAAACGGTTCATGATACAAAAGAAAATGTTATATATTTTGAAAGTGTATAAAACATAGTATCTTTTTGTAGTGTCACGTACTTGTGATGTTGATAAGGTTAAAAGAAAATTAGGGTGGCCCAGTTGCCCCGCGTTTGGGGTAAGTTTGTCATGGGTACAGTAATAACATATGAGAGAATGGACCACAAAAAAAAGTTGTTAGGCCGATGATATCCAGTGGTATGAGGGTCTAAAGTCGAATTATGCCAAAAAGGTGGCCCACTTACCCCACCTTACCCTATTTTGTTTGTAAATCAAACTTTTTCATAGAACTAATTCATTTTAAAGATAATTTATTGTATATAATTTGAGGGCAAAGCAATCGGGCGCTCGTTTAAATTGCATGTGAACTCAATTATTTTTTGTAAAAGTGTGCATTTTTATGAAACAACTAAGTTTAATGTACTTCTGAACTAAATAGCTTTGAAATACCATTCAAAACTTAAAAATTTGATAAAAATGTAAAACTTATCTAAGTCATTATATTAGTGCGTTGAGAAAAAACTAACATTTTCTCCATTGAAAATTCCATCTCTATCCTTCAAAGCGTTTGCACTTTAAATTCATTTTTACACAGTTAAAAGAAAATTGTGCACAGTGCACAAGATTGCACCTGAAACGTGGAGCCTTTTTGGAACGTGGAATTACCACTTTTGCTATGTATCAAAGTTACTGGTTTACCACAAAATTGGTAACTTCAATCTCTGAATAGTGGTGGCACGTGGCAGCTAGAAAAAATCTTAGGCTTTCGGTGGAATCATGCACCAAAAAATTTAACAGTTTATAACTTGTATTCCATGTTTAAAATATTTAAGGCTAATTCTATGTAACTGTAATAAGTCACAATTTAAGAATAGCTTACAAGCTATTTTTTTAATTTGTAAAATAAATCAAATTTAATAAAACCCGTTAAACTATTTGATATAAATAAGTGAACATAAGCTATTTCACTATTTTTTATTTATTTAATGTTTAAAGTTGCAGTTATAATCCCCTTTTACACAAGTGACTTACACTACAAAAAAGGTTAATTTTGCATGCAATTTAAATTAACACAAACGATTTTCTGTTTGAGGTCCGACCATTTTTTTTTTCATTTAATATTAAAAGTCGCAGTAATAACCACTTTTTACAAAAGTGACACTACAGAAATGTTAATTTTGCATAGAATTAGCCTTATACAAACGATTTTTCGTTAAAGGTAAGACCAATTTTTTTTTCATTTAATGTTAAAAGTTGTAGTTATAATCACTTTTTACACACGTAACTTACACTACAGAAATTTTAATTTTGCATGGACTTAGCCTTAACGCAAACGATTTTCCGTTTTAGGTCCGAGTAGTTTTTTTTTATTTAATGTTAAAAGTTGAAGCTATAAACAATTTTTACACACGTGACTTGTACTACAGAAAGGCTAATTTTGATTGAAATTAGCCTTAACGCAGACAATTTTTTTCCGTTTTGAGGTCCGATCTTCCCTCGTCTGCGGATGGAGAGAGTCGTCCGGTGGAACCCCCCAAGAAGATGCCGGACATAGGGGAGGAACACCCCTGCCCCTTTTTCGTCGGGGGGCCGGACTTGAACTTTGTCAAGCCGAAATCGGAGCCACCAGTAAAGGCGAGTGCATTTTCGGAACTATCCCAAAATGTTTTGTGTTATTAACCTTTCAGTCCCAGTGATGCCATTTGGCATCATCACTTTCTACATTATTTTTTCCAAATGTTTATGTCACGTATGACATCCAAACACACAACATTCGATTCTTCACACTTTGCTCTATTCTACAATATTTTTCATTAATCTCAGTACAAGTCAGACTACTATTTATTTTATTTGAAAATAGTTAACAAAGGTTTCGCCTGATTTTTGAAAAGTTCACTCCAGTTCCACTTATTTAAAACCCAATTTAAACTATTTTGGTTAAAATAATTACTAATTTTTTTTAATAATTTGGTCAGATACCTTAAAATATACAACTCGAAGTGTTTTTAGGTAATATATATATTTTTTATTTTGTTGTTTTCCACATTTTAACAATTTTGGCATTATTTAAAAAGCCATATAAAAAATTTAAATGATTTTTTTTCTTATGGAACTCTTATTTTTGACCTTAAATAAGCTTATTTTGTGAGTATAAGATGTTTCTGTAGTGCAGTAAATTTTTGGGACTGAAAGGGTTAAAAGAATAGAAAAGTGTAAAAAATGTTCTATAAAGGGGTGCTATACCATGAAACAGTCGTTATAATTTTGTTTCACTAAAATTGCGTGCTTTAAATAGAAATATTATCCACACAATATCTTTAAATTCCAGTTGAATATAGAAAGTGCAGAATATTAAATGTTAAACCATTAAAACGATTGACAAGAAATTTTGCCACGCTAAGGAAACTCACTGCTTAAGTTTCTCTAAATCTTTAAACAAAATATAATAAAAAATTTGGACTAACAATTATTTATGTAAAGATTTTATTTCGAAATGAAGTTGTTAATGGTACTGGAAAAGTATTTTTTTAAAGGGTTAAAAATTAGCAGACTTCTAAACACGAAAAATATTTCTAATATACTTAATGATTCTAATTATTTTTACATTAAAACTACAACAAAAGAAAAATTGTAATTTCAAATATAAGTAGTTCAATGACTGAAATAATTACCATTTAACAAAATTATATTTATTTTTAGGTTCCAGTTAAAATAATACCAGAACCAACACTTCCTCGGTAAGCAAGTATTTAAAATAATTTATAAAATAATTATTTAGTGTGCAGCATGAAGTAATTAAATTTAACACAGCTATTCATATTTTATAAAAGCATTTATTTAAAGTAGCCGATTTAGCCGATTAGTAAAGTATTTAAAGTAGTGAATATGGTAAATTATTTCTAAATACTCAATTAAAAGTCTGTAACATTTGTATTAAATATTTTCAATTGAAAATTTTAATAGCGATAACATAATTAATCTTTATTTTGAATAATATTATAGTTATTATGTTTATAAATTAAATCAACGATTTTTTTTCTGCTTTCTTGCTGCGTAAAGCAATACAGTAAGTACAAATCATTTATTTTCAAGTTCAATACACGCTTTGAAATAAATAAATGTGAAAGATTGTTTTCACTGCATGATATTACAATATTGTTCATGAGCTGAAATTTGAATTCCTTCAAACTTTTCTTAACTGTTTTTTTTTTTTTTTTTGCAATTGAATCTTATAATTTTCATAAGAAATTTCATTACCATTTTCTTAAATTTTAAAATTTAGTTCAATTTCATAAAAAAATTTAGGTTAATAGTTGAGTTAATTTTTTTAAAAAATCGCTGCTGGAGTACATAGCAGTCAGTTAACGTATTTATGCTTCTGTTTCCCTCAGAATGTTATTTAAGAAAAGATCGTTATTTGCAGGCCCGCCGGCGCAATGGTTAGAGAAGGGCTCGGGCTCGAATGCCGTTAAAGGCATGGATGTTTGTGCTTGTCAATAAATGTTGCTATTTGTCTATGTTTTTGTGGCGTCCTTCTTTGTGTGTCTCTTGTGACTGTCTCTTCTGGCGAGCGGGGTAATGGGCTAAAAGGCCTACACTCTTCCCTTCTAGAGGGCGCATTCACTGTCACTTGTCACTTTGTGACTGTCTCTTCTGGCGAACGGGGTAATGGGCAAAAAGGCCTACACTCTTTCCTTCTAGAGGGACGCAATCACTGTCATATGTCATTTGTCAAAGATCATTATTTTCTCTACAAACTTGATTTTTATATATGATATTTCCAGGACGACGAAGAGGATTTGTTCTACCAGTACCTGAACGAGTGCCTGCATGGGGTCGCTTGGGAGTGCGTGTCCCAGCACAGTAGGGAGATCTCTAAGGAAATGTACTCTGCACTGGTAAGTATAGTGTAACATATATCAGTTTCCCAAACACCTTCATGTAATAGGAAAACCGCTTGATTTCGTAGAAGGCTTTCCTCGATAGGCCTCTTTGGCGATGATAGCGAGAAATCGCATTAACTGGTGTAAAGATACCGGTTACTCGCTTTGTTTTTCTCTCACGACAACCCTGATTCACTCCAGAGATCAACGGACACGAGTCACACGTTTGTTCCGCGAATGAAGAACCGAAAAGAAAAACCGGTTTCCTGTTGTTAATGTCCGCCAAGCAGACACAATTACGGGAAGACTCATAAAAAATCAAGCGGTTCTTCCGATGTAATCTTCATTTGATATACACTCAAAAAACGACGTGCGTTCAAGCAACACTAGTGGAACGCAAGATTCGCAAGTATTGTGTAAAAATGGCAACTTTAAATATTTTGTTGTTTCAATGCAAGAAATGGTGTTGATGACATCGACACATTTCTTATATTGTGTCGAACAATACGGTTGACAAATTCTAATGAAAAATGTCGTTTCAACACTAGTAACGATTATGATAGGAGACGATTGTTATACCCATGCTCGAATGACAAAAACCATGAGCTATAGAATTTGTTAAAATGTGTATAACAAAATTGTGACATTCATTTTAAAATACAGTAATATGTATGTTTAAAGCTTTTGTATAGCTGTGTATCCAAAGCATAAAAGAGCAAATCCTGAACTATATACTTTACACTAACTCTGCATTATTTTTTGGTCATAATGCAATTTTCGTATTGTTTCAACTCAGCTTGTAATAACTGGACAAGCAAATTTTTTTATTTGAAAATCAACACAAGTTTTTTTCTGAGTATACAGTCCCAAAAAGGTCTCCACCTCTTCTTAACCAGTTATTATTCATCCTTTATATCTTCCCATATTCATCCTATATATCCAGTTATTATTCATCCTATAATCATCACAATTCTGAGTTGATTGACTAACATAAAATTTGCATAGGTTTAAAAAAAACGCTGTTTTTGTGAGTTTTCATTCACGGTCAAAATTTACAGCGACATTAAAATGCATTTGTTAATTAGGAAGAAATTTCAATATCTATATTTTTTAATCGATTAGAAACTTATAAGTTGTCACCTGTGAAAGAAATTGGGGGAAGATTTGAGGGACCAACCTAAAAGGCTGCGGAGGACAATTTCACAGGCACTGTCCTCGTTCCATCCTGTAAACAAATTTGCTGGGAAAAGAAACCGCCCTGTCCTCACGCCCCCCCCCCCCCCCTTTTTTTTGTTTATAATTGTGTTTTTAGAAAATTCGGAGGGGGGGTGAAATCACACTATAATACCCCGTGTAAGGTGTGTAAGAGAATGCACGTAAAAATATCCTTCAAAGTCCTAACGCTGCGTACGATGTCGCCCTTAACGGTTGCGTTGGGTGCCTATTCAGGTGTTGGCTCGTCACCTGACTGTGGTTCTAAAATACGACGCCCGTTGCCAATAGCCCTCGTTTAGCTCTAGTGAGACGATAATTCAAACCTAACCTAACTTAATGTACTACATAAAGTATCTGCACTAATTCATACACATATATAATTAATACTTTCAAATTAATCTATCTTACTATCTTTGACAAATAGTTATTGTCAATA
Source organism: Hylyphantes graminicola (assembly GCA_023701765.1). Classification (NCBI taxonomy): domain Eukaryota; kingdom Metazoa; phylum Arthropoda; class Arachnida; order Araneae; family Linyphiidae; genus Hylyphantes; species Hylyphantes graminicola. The sequence goes on along the minus strand of CM043120.1, from coordinate 25,573,505 downwards.
CTCTTCCGTGTAACTAAATCTGATATAACATTATTTGTTTCTTTAAGATTTCCGACAACCCGAAAAAATTCGCAATGGACAAAGAAACCACAAAGGTTCTAGCAAAAAAAATCTTCAAGAAAATTAATGATCCAAATTGGTCGGAGCCTTGTGAACCAATTGACAGTAAGTAAATTCTGGTTTACTGCTTTTTGAATTAGCTTTCAATCGGATCAATTTGCCATGTCAATGTCTCGAATGAATTCGAATCTTTTCTCATTCTAAATATTTTTCAATTAATTTCTAAACTTTTTTGATTAAAAAAGAACACAATATATTTATGTAAAAAAAATAAGAGAAATTTTCGTGTTAAAATCCTTTTTTAAAAACTTAAACCATTCATTTTTTTAAGCGGGTTAAACTATAGTTACAAAACTATATAATAGATGGCAGCACCAAAACAGAAAGAATTTTTTTCACTTAAATTCCATTCTTTTAAACCTTTAAAACCTTTATTTTTCAGCGAGATAACCTGTAACTACAAACCTAGGTCATGTGCAAACGTCAAAAGAAGAAATTTAAACGTATAGATATTTTTTAAATTTAAATCCCATTTTTAACTTTAACCCATTTCTTTCACTAAAAACTTATAGTTAACTTATAGTTATAAAATTATTTAGTAGGTGGCACCATTAAAACAGAAATTTTGAGTGACCTAAGAATATAAATATTCTCTCTTTCAACTTCTTTACTACATTTTGAAAAGTTATCTATGTGGCCAGCAGAAAATTTCACAGCTCAAACCACAATTAAGTGTATTCAAAGTCAATTAAGTGTATTATTAATGGTTTCCAAAGATCGTATCCAATGGAATAATTTTCGTTCATGCCAAAATTAATCTTTTTTTCTACTTATAATAATGGATAAAAAGTTAAACTAATTTTAATTATAATTTACAAAAACGTAATTATATCATGATACTTTAATGAATTGTAAAAACTTTTTTTTCTTTATTAATGCAAATTTTCGAAATTTTAAAAATATTTTAAAATAACGTCAATTATTTAAAAATTGAAGTCATATATTTAAACTTTTTATGGTATGTATTGAATTTTGTCTTCAACCAATTTCTCCGCAAAAAAAATTATGATACATATGTTAGTTACAATATTCTCTTTTTTTTTCTCTCTTGTATTATCTAAACATCTGGTATTATCATTCTAAGCTGTCAAAATGGATTTTAACATCAGCTTCTATCATGCAGGATCTTGTGTTTCGAGTAATTTCCATCATAAATCTGAGGCCACTCTAACACGTTATGTAACCTTAACATTATCTGATCTTAGGTAATATCCCTGCAGTAGTCCTCTGTATGCTTAAACTTAATACTCTGTTAAGTTTCGTAACTTTTAATATTGTATAATCCCTAGGTATTAAATCAGGTAAAATATACATCTTAATTTCTGCAACTCACAATACCGATATAGTGATACCAGATTGACAAATAACGGCAAAAAAAATCAACCTTCAATTTTTTTTTAAATGTCCTAACGCTGCGTACGACGGTTGCGTTGGGTGCCTATGCAGGTGTCGTCTCGTCACTTAACTGTGGTTCTAAAATGTCGCCAATAGCCCTCGTGTAGCTCTAGTGCGACGATAATTCAAACCTCACCAAAACTAATACATTAGTTACCTGTGGTACTGACCATCCCTCTTAAATACATATGTTTCACTGTTCAAATCTCCCTGCAATTAAGAAAGGTTGCTCATGTTGTAATTGTTGCTAAAATATAGTTTAAATTTCAATTAATTCTTCACTACAAGAAAAAGCTTATGTTTCAAGAATCAGGTCTCCTTCAATCCAATCTCCAATCAATCGGTGAAGCCTGCTATCTTTTAAAAAAAAAGAGTCTAATTTTACTTTAAAATTTTTATTTTGAAACTGAAATAAAATTATTTAACAAAGAAGACATGTAAGTGTAATGACGTGACTTCCTTTTAAAGGATAATTTTTCGTAATGACTGATTTTGTTTTTGTAAACTGAAGTGAAAAGGAATGTGTGAAATTTGGGCGTTCGCTATAGCGACGTTTTTGTCAGAACTCGAGAAAATTGTGACTGCTTAACATCTATGTCCTAGAACTCCAGAATTCTAAGTTTAAATTGTCTGGTACTTTGTGTTGTCCTAAAATAAAAAGTCTCATCCAACAGAGAGTTTTCAATGCAAATAGTACAGTAAGCTTTATAAATATCAAAAAAATTGTCTTAAAAAAAGGTTTTTTCCAAAAAGAAAAGTTGAAAAATAAAAAAAGAGATCAAGTCACTCTATATTTTGATTGAATTAAAAATGTGCAGTAATACAAATTTGTTTTACTGCAATTTTTTTAGACTAATCTTATTACGGTGCGTGATTTAACACATTTGTGAGTTAAAAGTACGTGAGACAAAAAAACGTTATTTCATCGTTAGTTAGGCCATTACAAGTCGATAATATCCGAGACATTGAAAAAATCCTTACTTTGTTCTTATTCGAATAAATCACTTTTTACAACTGAGTTGGGAGACTTAAGTGTTTTTTGAAGAGAGAATGACAAAAATCCGATATTAAAAAGCAGCAGGCCATTTTTATCGATTTGTGGGTTAACGATTGCTTTATTACATTCAATTACCTAATACAAAATATAAGGTTAATAAAAGTGTTCGTTGCGATAGAGTTTAAAATATAAAATGGAGAGTTTTGTGTTCTCAACAGGTGCTTGAGAAAGGGTAGGGTAGGGTAGGTACATATATGTTCCGGCTTATGAGCTTGATCAGAGACCCGCTTATAAGCCTTCGTCAAGTAAGACAGATACAGAAAGAGTTTTTACTGTCGCAGGAGAAAGGTAGTACACCCAGGGCGAAGGCGGGAATCGAACCCGCACCCGTTACAGCACGCAGACTGTTGGCCTGCGATCCTAACCAGTAGGTCATCCGGGCCCCTTGAGAAAGGTGCCGGCTCTAAAAAAAATTAACATTGGTTCGTCTATCAGACTGTCATTCAGTCTGACGAAAACCACTGTACAACTAGAATTAAAAGAGCTCACTTCACTCAAAGACTTCGAATTCAGTAAGAGAGTTCCTAATACCTGTCAGACGTCGTGACAAAGTCTTTAAAAAAATTTGCAAAAACTGTAGAAGCCATGACAAATGACAATGCATGCGCCCTCTAGAAGGGAATAGCATAGGCTTCATAGCCCGTTACCCTACTCACCAGAAGTGACACAGTCACAAGAGACACACAATGAAAGGACGATACAAACACATAGACAAATGACAACATTTATTGACAAACACGAACATCCATGACTTACGAACGGAACGATTCCGAACCCAGAAGCTCCAAAGCCTAACTCCCCAAACCGGGTCGGCGGGTAGAAGCCATAGAACTTTTTAGGTTTTAAGGGTACTTCGGAAAAACATAAGAGCTACGAACTTTAAATTTAAAATGCGAATTTATATTAAGTGTCAGGCCGACTATTAGATTTTCAAAAAATTCGCTCATTGCAGAATTGACAGCCGAAATTATCACATAAAATATTTATTTTTATTGAGTGATAATTCAAAGCCGTGTGGTGATTCACACCCTTATTTTTCCCTTGGGTTTTGAAATTCATTTTCGACGGAAATCTTCCTGTCAGGGTAAGTCTAATAAATAGGCTCATTAATAACTTACTTTGCCAAATTTCAAGGAACCCCAAAATCTAGTATAGGCATTCTATTTTTAAAATATCATGTCACTGATAAAATGAAGCCTTAATGGTTAATTCCAATTAACTCTATACAAATTTTAAATTCAACAAAAATGAATTCAAAATTAGTTATGAAATGTAACATTGTGAGGAGCCCCAAAATAATAAAAAAAACGGATTTACTCTTATTATATAAGTTTTGTAATCTGATCCTGATCTCCGCATTATAATAATTTTTCAATACAAATGTTATGCATAGTCACTATTAGAACACTAATCGCTAAATAAACAATAAGTTACTTTGAATAAAATTTAAAAAAAAAATGAAAAACAATGTTAGGTTTACATGTGTATTTTTTATTTGGGCACACGTTTCTTCGAATCGTGTGAAGGCGGATAACTTCTGTTCCCAAAGCCGACTTTTCGTAAGTATTGCAAAGATAAACTTTCATAAGACCTCGTAAACAGCGTTTAATTTTAAATATCCGAATACAACGAAAAATATTTTTGCATTTTCTTTTCTACAACATTCTCTTGCTATGTTACCACACACGGTTTCGTAACATATTTAGTCACGTTTTTAAATTTACAGTATTTATTTGTTCATCGGTTCAACAGGAAACTAGTTGGACAAGTCGAATTATGCAAACATATTCTTTTTGCACTTTACATTTTTCCAACATTTCAAATCTATTAAAGTCATACGCAGCAGTTAAAATTTCCTGTCTGCGTAAAAACAAAAGAATTTATTTTTTAATCTGATAAAGAATGCTAATTTGGTTAAGTAGCTATCCTTATAGAAATGAGCTTTTAAAGGGCTTCAAGGTCCAATAATGTCACCTTATTCAAAGCCTCATTAACATTAAAGAAGTTTATTTGTCGTTTGTTTTAGGATAGCTAATCACTTAGCTTAAGTATTCCCCCTATTACTTCCATAATCATTAATAGTCTCTTTAAAAATGATATTGACATTAATGTCTTAACAGGATGTGTTTACTACACTTTCTGAACGCTTTCTTGTAATAGAAAAATGCAATGGTCAAAAATCAATATTTATAACGTGTGTATATATTTATTTTACCAATGGGACTTGCTAAGGCCTTTTGCAGACTCGGCAAATTCCCGGGATCTGAGAAACATTTTTATGGCATCATGTAAGCGGCTCTCGCTACCTATTTTATACGTTTCCCGCTATCAAATCATAAATAATCAGAACTGTCTGTGGATGTAAAATGAGCCAAGATTGTGTACAGTAAAGTGATGTAACTTAACGGTTGCATCACTATTCAGGTGTCGGCTCGTCGCTTGACTGTGGTTCTAAAATACGACGCCCGTCGCCAATAGCCCTCATGTAGTTCTAGTGCGACGATAATTCAAACCTAACCTAACCTAAAGTGACGTAACTGTAAAACGATGTCGTATCCAATTTTAACGGGGTATTTCGCTGTTCCTGTTAAGGTAGGCGAATACCCAAAATTCTAAAATTTTTACTAGTACTTTAATCTTTTCCAAATTTGGCATAGTGATTTCAAATATAATGAGCAATGCTTTTTAGGCAATTTTTTTTATTTAAATATAATTGATTTATTTTAAGCGGTGTTTTTCACCTAAAAAAGGGGGTTTGTGCCAACACTTCTAGTATAAAAAGTTTTACATTAATTTACCTGAAAAATTTTTCAGATGCTATTTCAATATATATCTGTGCCATGAACCTCTAACATCCGGTGTAAATAGATAAGTTTTTTTTTAAATATCCAAGTGTAAGTTAATCGAAAAAAATCCTTTTTTTTGTGGTTAATTTATAACATTTTTCTTAATAACTTCTTTTCTTGTAATTTGTATGCAACTCTAGAGGGTCATTGCATGCATCATTTCAAAACGAAGAATTTAACGCATAATTAATGTTTATGGGATGAAAATTCAATGTGGTAGACTTGTTAGCGTAAACTTCCTTTTTTAGTAGAAAAACACCGTTTAAAATAAATAAATTATATTTAAATTTTAAAAAATGCCTAAATAGTAATATTCATTATATTTGAAATCAGTATGCCAAATTTTGAAAAGATTAAAGCAATAGTAAAAATTTTAGAATTTTGGGGAATTTTGGGTATTCCTCTACCTTAAATGAATAAAATGAAAATCAGCGGTATGATGATATGATGGAGTATCATTACCCTGTTTTTAGCATTTGTGTAATTGATTCAGGTAAGAGAGTAAGTTTACCTCATTCCATGTTCATCGACAAAACATCATCCGAATGCTTAGGCTAATCGTTTATTTTGCATTTGAAGCTGTTCAAACATTTCCATGATAGCATAATGGAATAAAACACGAGGTAATGCAAAAATATTTACTTTATGTGCAACTGAAACTTATTTCTCATTCAATCCTCAGTGAAAAAATTTCATGTGAAAAATGGAAATATGAATTAATAATTTTTTTTAGAAAAATTAGCCACAGGTTCAAGGATTGTCTGTATCACAAATATTTATTCACACTCACTTTAATATTCATTTGTATAGTTTTTAAAAATCAATTGAAAAAAAATATATGCAAAATCTTACTTAAAACTATTTTGACATTGGCTACATTGATAGGGCATATTGAAATTCTGCTTTTCAAATACCAATAAAGCAATTTGAAAAATAGTGTTATCAGTCTCAAATCAAGCACCAAATCTATTCCCTTTTGTAAGGCCCATTATCTGTAAAAAATATATATCTTCTTCCGTTTATACTTTAAAATCCATTATACCACTAAAGATTTTTTCATCTCTGTATAGTATCCGGTACTGTTTGATCCATTTCTGCCTATTACTGGTATAGTGCGTCTCAAAAGTTTAGACAAAATATATTTTGAGTCACAAAATTTTAATGAAAAGGTTTATTTGCAATAATTTTTGGTAGTAAGGATTAGGCAAGTATATATAACTAAAAATAGCATGAATCACAAAGAAAACAGCCGATAATAATTTTTAATTGAATTATTTGTAAAAATACCCAAAAAATGTGTCTCATAAATATAGACAAAATCGATTTAATGTCATTTAATGATCTAATGTAGCATTTTTTTTTGCTAGAATTGTATTTCTGTTTGATATGATGAATTAAAAAACACGTTTCACGGTTGAATTTCAACCATTTTGTACCACTCCTGGTCCAATTACATATTAACAGTTAAAAAAGCCGTTTTAGCTTTTTTAAGGGGAAATATTACTGGCGATTTGCTTAATACATATACTAATTAGATGCAAATAACTAATATATGCTTAAAACAATAGTACAGGTGCGTTTTGCCACCGATTCGTGCATTTGAAGAAATGAAATTACACAGTTTCTGGTAAAAAACGGCATTTTTTAAAATTTAAAATAATCAAAAAGACACAAAATTTTTTGTTGTGCACCGTAACCTGATGTAGAGTATGCCTCCCCTTAAAAAAAGCCAAAAAGTTTAAAATTTTAGCCCAAAACCACCCCCATACCATTCGATATTTCTCCTCAAATTTGCTATTCTCGAGTTTGTAAACACCGGTTTTTTTTTCAAACCGGTGAAAAAGAATCAGTTTAACCGATAAGATAGAAACTGTTTTAAAGATACTCAAAAACCGGTTTTAAAAACCAATTTTTTAAAACATGATTGCATGAGTGTACACGTTTTCGGGTGCCTATTTCTTTGCTCCTTCAGGAGCTTTAAAACAGCCAATTTTGCCTCGTAATTTAGAACCATGGTCAAGTGACGAGGTCGACACCAGAGTGGGCAACCAACGGCACTTCGAGCGACATCGTTCGCTAACGCCGTCGAGACTTTCGTCTCCACAGATTTAACGAGCACGTACAGGGTGGTTATTAAATAACGCTCGCTATTCGGAGTGGTCTGTAGCTTTAATGAATAATCCAAATGCAAAAAACTTCAGACACTTACTAATCAAGAAGAGGGGGGGGGGAAAGGAATGGAATCATAAAAAAACAAACTCGTCACTTGGCCATCAGGGTTCTTAAATACGAGGCGTAATCGGATGTGTTGGCCGTAATTAGCAATCATTGGCTATGCCTCGTAATTTCGAAACTTGGTCATGAGACGAGTTTCTTTTTTATGATTCCATTCTTTTTGAAAAAAAAAAAAGAAACTTGTCTCTTGACCATTGTTCTAAATTACTAGGCGTAATTAGCCGGCTCGTCACTTGACTGTTGTTCTTAAATACGACTCCCGTTGCCAATAGCCCTCATATTCCCTCCCCTTCAGGGGCATGTCTAAATTTTGGAGGTGGCGCGAGATAGGTGGCAGCACATGTCGCGTATGTGTGTGTGCTTGTGTTATGTCTGTTTTACTTGACGAATTTTTATAAGCGGATCTCGGACAAAGCACACAAACCTGAAAATATGTCAACCAACCAACCAATAACCATCGTGTAGCTTTAGTGCGACGATTTTTCAAACCTTACCTCGTGTAGAGGTAATTCTATTGCAAAGTTCGTTCAATCATATCTAAAACTTAACCTAGTAGTTTCTATTACACCGGTTTTTATAAAACATCGGAGTATCGTATCGGTTTAAATTAACCGACTTAAAAATATTTTTTTTCTTACTGTTTAAACTGGTTCTTCTTCACCGGTTTGAAAAAACCGGTGCTTCTAAACTCTAGCAAATTTGAGAAAAACGTCAAATGGCATGAGGGTGGTTTTGGGCTAAAATTTTGAACTTTTTGGCTTTTGTGAAGGAGAGGCATACTCTACATCGGGTTACGGTGCACAACATAAAATTTTGTGTCTTTTTGATTATTTTAAATTTTTAAAAATGCCGTTTTTTACTAGAAACTGTGTAATTTCATTTTTTCAAATGCACGAATCGGTGGCAAAACGTACCGGTACTATTGTTTTAGGCATATATTAGTTATTTGCATCTAATTAGGATATGCATTAAGCAAATCTCCAGCAATATTTCCCCTTAAAAAAGCTAAAACGGTTTTTTTAACTGTAAGTATGTAATTGGATCAGGAATGGTACAAATTGGTTAAAATTCAACGGTAAAACGTGTTTTTTGTTTCATCATGTCAAACAGAAATACAATTCTAGGCAAAAAATGGCGAAATTAGATCATTAAATGAAATTAAATCGATTTTGTCTATATTTATGAGACAGATTTTTTGGGCACTTTTTACAATTAATTCAATAAAAATTTATTATTGGTTGTTTTCTTTGTGATTCATGCTATTTTTGATTAAATATATTTGCCTTATCCTTACTGCCAAAAAATATTCCAAATAAACCTCTTCAGTAAAATTTTGTGACTCAAAATGTATTTTGTCTAAACTTTTGAGACGCACTATAGCCCTAGTGCTCGATTACTGATTGCTAAACTATTGCATACCTGTTTATTTGGTCACTCAGTTAAATTAATTATTACATTATTATTATATAACTAACATTTCCATAACTGCCTATATAATTATATTTTTTATTACTCCAAAATTCCAATACTTATTGTTCCGCCACTGTGGTTCTATCACTTCTCGTTGATGTTCACCAAACAAAATTCTATCTTCTCATGAGAATTATAATACAATTTTACTCTATTCTGACCAGAAGTCACATTTTACAGATACACTGTATATCAGATTTATAACTTACACTAAATGTTACAATTTCAATAGCTTTCATTATTCAATCTCAATCAACCCTCTACTGTTGATTTGTGAATTTGGTACAAAATTTGCTTTTAAGCAAACAAATTTGGTCTTACTAAAATAACACTAAATCCATTTTAACAGATGATTTTAACAATAACATTATTTTAATCTCTGTCGCATAGTAAGGGCATACAGATATGATATCACTTTTCTCTGCAAATTTTGCAATGTTTGCCTTCAATTGTTTGGTTTTAGGTGAATAATTACTACAGTGGTGGAAATTGATTTATGAACTAACATTCTTTTCACCAGATATCGCTTTGTATTAAGTGCTCACAATTCGAATTTTGTGTGTTGTATATTCAGAGTATATTAAAGGATTTTCGCACATAATTTTTTGAAAAAAAAGTTATATTAAATAAAAATATATCTATTTTTAGTTTTTTAGCATGTCAAATGGTGGAAATTGATTTATGAACTCAAATTTATTTTTAACCCAGGTACCAAATATTTTAACTAGTTCTTCATTTGAACTTCAGGGGAGCTTACTATCATTGTTTATAAATAAGAGTAAGGCCAAATTTGTTGAAATTTATCTGTTTTATTCCCATTTTACTAAATAGGAAAGCTTGCGGGACTGCCTGAAGCCAAAAAGGTAAAAAATGACCCTTATATATTATTGTAACTAATCTGTAAGAGAAATCAGCATATTAATTAAACGATCAATAAATATCATTCATAAACATTTGAAGAATCATTCTGACTACGGTAAAAAAACATCAATAAAAAAAAGGTGTAACCTTCGTGGGACGAGGGAGAAAAGCAGGATTATTGGACTTGCATCCCAAAAAGTTACCATTTGTGGCAGAATTTGTGCATTACAGGACGAATTTGTTATGAACTATCACTTCCTGTAACTCCCAGAAGAGTAGGACAAATATTGATATCGTCGTCGATCTTGAAATGTTCCCAAATGAAGGCTGGTCCAAAGCTGACTCTTCATCATAAGAACAGGCTATTAAAATATGGTCATAACTACATAAAAATGGATTGGGTGGGGGTGGATTGAGAGAAATGGGAAAAAAGTGAATTTTGCTGACGAAAAAAATTCATTTTGGATGGACGTGATGGTTTAATTTTTTATTGAAAGGATCTTCGAAAATATCTAAGATCTGTCTTCAGCAGAAATGTTAGTGGTGGAAGTTTGATGGTTTGGGCAACGATATCTTATGATTGAAAAAACAAGGTTTTGTTTCTGAAGGGCTGACAAACATCACTTTATTGCAGATTTGTTCTAGAAAATTCTTTAATTCCTTTTTGCATGACAAAACTATGCTTTTGATTATATTTTTATGCATTATAATGCAAGTATCCGCATTTCAAACGTAATGGAAGACTGGTTTAATGTACAAAGTGTTGTTTATTTAGATCATACTGCCAATAGCCATGACTTAAACCCCAAGGATAACGTCTGAGATCAATTGGTATGAATAATTTATTCAATTGGAGTATAGTGTCAATGGAGTGTGCATCAGTTATGGAATAGAAGGACTTATTCATTAAAAACTGGAAATTGCTTGACCAAAACTTCACCCAAAGTTTTGTGTTGTCTATGAAAAACAAAATCAAGGGAGCAATAACGAAAAAAAATAGTTTTAGTAATTATTAATTGAGATTAAATGTAAAAGTTCATAAATCAATTTCCCTATGCTAAAACTAAAATATCAACAAAAGAAATTGTTTACGAAATTATATAAAATTTTATTCACAGGTATAATTTACAATACAAAGCCTGTATAGTGCATGAAATTTAAATCGATAAAAACACATTTAATAAAGAAATACTGTTAAAAAACTGTCAGTTCATAAATCAATTTCCACCACTGTATGACGATGCAGTCGTAGTTTAGTGCCACAATCGAGTAACGAGGCCAGCACTTCAGTTGACACTAACGCAACCTTCTATTGTTTATCTTTTTACTGTGCGAGCCTCGAAAAGGCTTTCTTCCCCCACCCCTTAGCTTGGTTTTCTAGGAAACGGGGGGAGTATCGCTTTTCTAAACCTAACGCGTTTGAGGCTCTATTAACAATCCTGTTAGAAACCCGACAGGTGCTATTCGGGGAAGTCCCCTTTCAAACGGGGAAAATACCGTTTGAACGGGGAATCCCCTATTTAAGGGGAATTACCGATTTGTGCACATGCGCAGTAGCATGATTCATAAATATATATCTTGTATCTTCTTTGTCTCTTGTTAGAATCAATTTAGTCTTCTTTAGAAGTAGGCTGCTTGCATGCAGCGCTCTAGATCATGTAATCGTAAATACGTTGTGTGTGCTTCATCTAAATAAACCAGTTACTACAAGAAGCTTTAGTTTTTTCAACATTACCAAGGCAACGGGTAGTTGCCGCGAACCTAATTAGCAGATTTTACATAGTGGCGTCCGTGAGTATAGATCGGTGTGTTGAATGTCAAAATGGATGAACTAGGCAAGTTAAAAGCACAACGTAAAAGTCTCAGAACTGCATTTACGATCACTAACAAGAAAGTAGAAACTGAATTTGCCAAAAAAGAGGCAATAGACATAAAAAACTTATCGTTACTTCAAGTACAACTAACGGATAAGTTTCAAAGACTGGATGTGTGTCAAACTGCAATTTATGAGTGCCTCCTCCAACAAGCGGACGGAGAAAACACTTACGATGCAGACTTCGCCGAGTCCGAAGGTTATAGAGACCGTTATTTAGAAAGTAACACCATGATAAATCAAGTTCTAGAAGAAACTAAGTTTGAAGTGGATGTAGAGAGGCAAAGACAGTTTAAACTGCCCAGAATGGAGCTTAAGAAGTTCAACGGCGATCCAAAGGAGTTTTTGTCCTTTTGGAACCAATTTCAAAAAGTTCATGAAGACCGGACTATTTCCGATGAGGATAAAATGCAATACCTTGTCGCAGCTATGGAGCCCAAATCCAAGGCAGAAAGGCTGATAAGAAGTTTCCCTGCTACCGCGGCCAACTATCCAAGTGCAGTGTCCCAGCTGCGGGAGAGGTTCGGCCGGGCAGATTTGCTGGTGCAGATCTACGTCCGGGACCTACTTTCTATGGTTATGAAGAACGCCGTCTCGGGTCGAATAAAGACGGACCTTGCAGGCCTCTACGACGAGCTGGAGGGAAAGCTGCGAGCCTTGGAGACCTTGAAGAGGACCCAGGAAAAGTTCTCCGATTTCCTGGCACCGCTCGTGGAAAGCTGTCTACCGGAAGAAGTCCTTATGGCCTGGGAACGGAGTAGAAACTACCAGGAAGACAACACCGAAGGGAGCAACAGGTCATTAAAGAACTTAATGATTTTTTTGCGCCAAGAAGTTCAAGGAGAAGAAATGGTGGAACTCTCTCGGACGGGGTTTGCAGCACATCAACCTCGCAAACGAGAACAACAAGTTGTTCCAAATGATAACTGTCAATCCACAGCCTCAGCCCTGATAAGCATGCCGAACCCAGGTAAGAAAGTTCCTTGTGTATGGTGTGAAAAAACCAATCACCAAAGTTTTAAGTGTTTTGCTGCTAAGAAAATGAGTGTAGAAGAAAAATTAAAAATTTTAACTAGTAAAAATGCATGTTTTACATGTTTAAATGTTAAAGCAAATCATAGAAGTAAAAATTGCCCTTTTAAATCTCAATTGAAATGTTTCGCTTGTTCGCAACCTCACTATGAAATTATGTGTAATAAAAAACCTCTTGAAAAGCCGACTGTAAATAGTGCACCCAATTCCGAAGTCTCACTTTATTCTAGTAGTATAAAGAATAGTTGTGAAAAAAGAGTTTATTTGCAGACTATTTGTGTAACGATCAAAGTTCAAGGACGAACACAAAAAGTAAGAGCTCTCCTTGATTCTGGCTGCAGCCGATCGTACGCAAAAAGCGCATTAATCAGGGAGTTGGGTGGAAAACCACTTAGAACTGAGAAGTTAATTCATAGTCTGTTTAGGGGGAGAGAAACAGAAGCGAAGATTCACCCAGTTTACTCGGTTGAGATAGGCAATTTATTAGGTAATAAATTCTATTCGGTGGAGGTCATAACACAAGATACTTTGTGCGGCTTCATTCCTCGAATAAATGACCCAGATCTGTTGAAAGATTTGGAAAGTAGAAATATAGAAGTAAGCGATTCCTTTTCTGAAGAAGAGGAGATTAAGATTATATTAGGAGCCGATGTTATTGCTAGAGTATTGTCGGGTCGCGTAATAGATTTAAATAATGGTATAACCGCGGTTGAGACAGAAATTGGGTGGTGTATTTTAGGTCAAAAAAATGATACTTTGCATTGTAACAATAATATTGTGACTTCCTTTTCTTTACATGCTAAAAGTGTGTCTGTAAATGATCTATGGGAACTTGAAAAGATAGGAATAGAAAATCCTGTGGAACGGGATCGAAAAAGTTTTGTAACTAATGATTATTTAAAGGATTTTCAGCAGAATTTAACTATTATAACTATAACTATATTTAACTATAAGGATCGAAAAAGTTTTGTAACTAATGATTATTTAAAGGATTTTCAGCAGAATTTAACTATTTTACCTGATGGAAGATATAATATAAAATTACCCCTTAGAAATGATTTGACCGAGTTACCTGATAATAAAAATTTAACATCAAAACGTCATGAAAATATGGTTATGAAAGCTAAAAGTAATAACTACCTTGAGGATTATCAGGCAGTATTTCAAAATTGGGAGAAATTGAATATCATTGAACGGGTTCCTGAGAATGAGTTAGATAATGGTTGTCATTACTTACCACATAGGCCGGTAATTAAATTAAGCAGCGAGACTACAAAAATTCGGCCAGTTTTTGATGCCTCTTCAAGAGAAAGAGGCAAATGTTCTTTAAATGATTGTTTGTATACAGGTGTCAACTTAATAGAATTAATACCTGACATAATTGATAGATTTAGGTTGTATCCCATAGGTTTAAGTGCTGATATTGAACGCGCCTTTCTAGAATTGTCAATAACAAATGAACATAGAGATTATCTTAGATTTTTTTATCCTTCTGATAAAAAGGAGGTGTACAGACATTGTCGTTTGGTATTTGGTTTAAACGCAAGTCCTTTTGTTTTAAGTGCATCTATTCATCATGTTTTAGAAAATAGTGATCTTGATTTTAAGGATATTGCAGAAAAACTAAAGAGTTCCTTTTATGTTGATAATTGTGTGACTGGTGTTTATAATGTAAATGAACAAGAAAATTTTATTGAAAAGTCTAAGTTGATAATGTCAAAGGCATGTTTCAACTTACGAGGGTGGCAGAGTAATGTAGCCTGTAAATTAGTTTCTCAGCATACTGGAGATGCCTCGGTTTTAGGAATGTTATGGAATTTAGAAAATGATACCTTAAGATGTAATATTAATTTAGAAGCCGTTACAAATGAGACACAAATTACAAAAAGGGTAGTTTTGTCCAAAATTCAAAAAGTCTTTGATGTTAATGGTATTTTATCACCGGCTACATTGCTTCCAAAATTATTGCTACAAGATACTTGGAAGTTGAAACTGTCGTGGGATTCAGAATTGCCTGACAATGTTGTACAAAAATTTCTTAAATGGTTGAATGAGATTCATTTGTTAAACGTTGTAACTTTGCCACGTTATATCATGTTAAATGAAACATCTGAGTTGCACGTTTTTGTAGATGCTAGTAAAGTCTCGTATGCTACGTGTGTTTTTGTAAGAACAGTGGCAGGCGAAGAAGTTAGTTTAGAAACCAAAAAATCAACTTTAGTTTGCGTGAATATTTTAGAGGAAGCTGACCCATGGTATTCCAATAGACTGTCTAATTACCACTCGATACTTCGTTTAGTGGGCTGGATGCAACGGTTTATTGACAACGCTCAAACTTCTGTTGAAAAGAGAAGATCAGGCGATCTCTCACCTGAGGAAGTGGTAGAAGCGGAAAAAGTACTAACTCGTTCGATTCAAAATAAGATGTTCCCATCGCTAAAATCGATCAAAATTGTGAATGCTTTTAAGGATGACGAGGGAATAATTAGGGTAAAATCCAAATTAACGGAAAGGGACGATGACCCAAGTTTTATTGCACCTATTTTATTGCCTAGTAAAAGTATTTTAACTACGAGAATTATTGAGTACTACCACAAATTACATTGCCACGCAGGCGTTCAAATTCTTATGTCCATCCTTCGTGAAAGATTTTGGATCTTGAAAGCGCGAAAGACAATAAGAAGTGTAGTTAAAAAATGCATACGTTGCTGTCGATTCAGTGCGAAATCTCCCGTTTGTGATCCAGTTAGCTTACCGGAAGACCGGGTTAAGGATGCAAATATATTTGATATAGTAGGGATCGACTTGGCAGGCCCCCTTTTTGTTCGTGATGGCAAAAAGGTGTGGATAGTGCTTTTTACGTGTGCAATTTATCGAGCTTTGCATTTAGAGGTCACAAGCTCCCTGTCGACAGAAAGTTTTTTGCTTGCCTTACGGAGGTTCATTGCCCGTCGGGGGAGACCAAACACGATTTATTCCGATAACGGTACAAATTTTAGAGGGGCGGATAATAGTTTTAGGGAACTGGATTGGGATAAAATAACACGCGAGACAGAAATTCAACCTATCAAGTGGAAATTTAACCCTCCAACCGCCTCTTGGTGGGGAGGATTTTGGGAAAGGTTAGTAAGGGTTATAAAGGAGCTGTTAAGAAGAACTTTAGGTAGCGCCGTTCTAACGTACGAAGAACTAAATACTGTTCTATGCGACTGCGAAGCCATCATAAATTTTAGACCGTTAACTTATCTAGCGGTAAGATTCGAGTGACTTAATACCAATTACCCCAAATTTGTTTTTGACAGGGAAAGCCGTTTTTAACCCTGTAGAATTAGATTTAAGTGAGTTCGCTAAGTTTCAAAAACGAATAAAATATCGTCAAAAACTATTACAGGATTTGAGGTCGCGCTTCCGAAAGGAATATTTAGGGTTACTAATTCAAAAACGCGAATCAGAAAAACCATTGAGAAAGTTAGAATTAGGTGAAGTGGTTTTAATTGGAGATGATTCGAAGAAACGTATGAAGTGGCCCTTGGCAGTAATTATAGAATTGATACCAGGCCGGGATGGTAGTGTCCGAACCGTGAAGCTGAAAACTCCTCATGGAACTGTTCTTAGACCTGTGCAGCGTATTTATCCTCTTGAGGTACGAGGGGACATTGGAACATCTAGTATTGAAAAGGCTATCCCCAAAAAACAAGCTGGCGTACAAAAAGAAAGTGTTATCTGTACACGTTCAGGTAGACAGGTTAAGATGCCCGATAGACTTTGCCTGTTTAACTATGATGTAGTTTTGAGTGATGGCAATCCCTCAAAAGGGGGGGAGGATGTTAGAAACCCGACAGGTGCTATTCGGGGAAGTCCCCTTTCAAACGGGGAAAATACCGTTTGAACGGGGAATCCCCTATTTAAGGGGAATTACCGATTTGTGCACATGCGCAGTAGCATGATTCATTAATATTTCTCTTGTATCTTCTTTGTCTCTTGGTAGAATCAATTTAGTCTTCTTTAGAAGTAGGCTGCTTGCATGCAGCGCTCTAGATCATGTAATCGTAAATACGTTGTGTGTGCTTCATCTAAATAAACCAGTTACTACAAGAAGCTTTAGTTTTTTCAACATTACCAAGGCAACGGGTAGTTGCCGCGAACCTAATTAGCAGATTTTACAAATCCGAACAGTTCAAACCCAAGTAGGACGAGATGGGGTGGGGGAGGGGGAAACACGCTCACGCCGTTTCGAAGAAAACCACATGGGGGGAGGAAAAGGCTTTCGAGGCTCGCATTCTAGATAGACAAGGTATAAAGGCGTCGAGAACGTCTTTTTCTCCTGCACGTCCGTTTATAGAATGGCTGGAGTGTTACAGAACCAGAAAATGTAACCTTAGTGACATGGTGCCTGAAACCAACGGGGTACCATTTAACTTGGAGACTTGCCATTCGCATACAGACAAAATATTATTACGTCCGCACGTATTACATATAATTACGACGACAGATTATTACGTCCATAAATCCTAAATTATGTCGTTATTAGCCCTCTTGTAGCTCTAGTGCGACGATGTTCAACCTTCTCCTACACTCTTAAAACGAACGAGCGATTTTAACTCAGTCGGAGTTAATTTTCACTCCTCCAGTCAAGAAAATGCACTTCTCCTAGAGGAGTGGGTCCTTTGTGTGTTAAACCTCGGACAGCATCACTCCAAACGAGTGATTTGAACTCAGTCTGAGTTAATATTCACTCTTTTCCAGTGTCGAAAATGCACTTCTCCTACTGGAGTGGATTTCACTCTTTCGCTTTAAAGGCCATATCACACGAGCAGTTTTCACCAACCCAACCGCCAACGCCAACTTCTTTCCCCCATTGCTCCAAACCTGATTGGTAGAATTGCCACGTGCTATGACGTAGGCGTTGGCTCTAAGTTGGGGCGACTCTGTCGTTTCATCGCGACAGAGTTGGCCAACTTGTCCCCAACAACCAATCAGGAGAATCGGTGACTGACGCTAAACTGACGTCACGGTTCTGTTTTGGTGGAAGCCAAATCTTCAAGCCATATTGCGCCAAGTTGTTGTTTATTGATTTACGAGCACGATATTTTGATTTTCAATCTATTTTTTCGATACTAATATGTTGAAAAGTCGTTTTCTAAACGAAAATTGTTACTTAGAGCCAATTCCACAAAAGATTGATTTCTATATCTCAGGGGGGGAAATCATTTAGCACAGCTTTTAGTTCGATTTTAAGCATAAGAAATTAGCTATTTTTATGGATTTTCTTTCGTGAATGCAATAACTTTATATAGCATTTGCTATACATAAAGTAGATGGGTAAAATCGCCCCTTTTGTTTTAAATGTGAAGGCTAAACTTAATATCAGCTTTAATTTAAAATTCTTAAAAAAAATATATGCAACTTTAAGAAAAAATTCCAACAATTTATAGCCTTCAAAATATCTCTCTGCGCAAGAGTTAATTTAACAATCTAAATGGAAGAATTAAAATTTTCAACCTCTTAATGTTTATTTGTTTTGTTTATAGAATAAGGATTTGAATAGAATGTAATCATCAATGAATTCTGATATATTGTGACAAATTGAGATTGACTGGTAAAATTCTTTTTTAAAGTGAGCAATCTGTATCAAATTGTAACATTATTTTTTACATATTTTTCACAATTGTTTTCCTTTTTAATGTCACCACTAAAGGATTATATGTAAAAGAAAGGAAAAAGCTTCCATAACCAAACCCCAAGACTAATTTTTTTTTAATAACATATACATCAATGGATCATATACATCACTAAACAATAGTGTGAAAGAAAGAAAAATAATAATTCTAGGATAAATCCTACAAGTGCGATAAAATATTACTCAAATCAATCCAAAAATCCGATTTTTTATAAATTGTCGCCTACTGTAGAGATACCGTTTTAGTCGTGACAGTCGGAAAAGAGAAATCTTCCTCTACTTTGGCAACCCCTTAACAAGTTTTTGGGGGACGTAATTGGGGGGAGGAAGTTGGGTTGGTGGTTGGCGTTGGTGAAAAACCGCTCGTGTGATACCCCCTTAAGAGTGTATCCCATGATTTTTCACAGATTGGTATCTTCCCCTAGCAGATAATATATTTTTTTGTGGTTCCGACTCAAAATAATCTCCATAAATATGTGACGCCAGTGTTTTCCTTACGTGCTAAATTTAGACCCCCGGGGAATGGGTCTTGGTGACGAGTTCTTGTTACTTTAAGCGATAATGGCCCTCTCTTTTTTTAATCAGACGAAAGGGTTTTTAAGAAAATTAATTAGTTAAGAAGATCTTTAAATCTAGCCTGGGTGCTCTGAAAATATTTAAGTTACGCCTGAATTAGCCAATTTATAGTGCAAGGTTCATAAAGTAAGCAGGGCCGTTGCGTGGGTGGCGGTTATTCAGGGAATTGCGACTCACAGTCCACGTTGTGTGTCTGAAAAATTTAGCATAAAAGTTAAGTTTATCAAGAATAATTAAAGGAGTTTGAAAAAATAATATTTTTGCTAAGATAAACAAGGTCCTTAAATAAGACAATTATATTGTTTTATATATATATTTTTTTTAAGTAGGGGAAATTTCAATGCCAACACCTAACTTTTCCAGCCAAGGAATGTTCAAAATCGCAAATACGTCGAAGGCTTTCCAAATTTAGTGAACTGTCTCTGGCGGCATCTTTGAAGTAAGCTACTCAAATAAACAAAAGTACCTCGTAAAGTGAGGGTCGTGAACTTTGCTAAAAAAATCTGTCAAATTACATTACTTTGGAGTTTAAAAAAATCCATGTAAACTTTTGATTTCGTAAAAATTTGATTTTGTCGGAATTTGATTTTTGATAAGATTTTTTTTATTTTCCAATAATATTTAATGCAAATATGTGTGGTGATAAATTGTGGGATGATTTATTCATCTTAATTACTATAACTAAATAATTATTTGCATGTCATATATTTGCAGGAATAAAGTTCGACGTCTTATCGTGCCAAACATACAAGCTGTCCAAAGCCAGATATACTGTAACGAACGACGCCCTGTCGGAATTTCACAGAAAGAAAGTCGCTCAGGCAGTAAGTTTTGTTTACCAAGAAGCTATTTATTCGCCATAACAAGCAGTCATTGGGAATAACTTAAAAAAAACTCGAAAATAAATTCGATGTAAAGAGGAAACCACTAAAGCAAAGCCACTTTCGACATAAAAATTGCAATACGGAGAAATGTTTCATACGACCAGAATAAAACGTCGGAATAAAAATTTTCGAACGAAATTACATCTAAACTACGTTATTTTCATCCCAAACTAACAATGACGTCCTATTTTTAGACGGTAACCAAAAAGGCTAAATTAAATTTATTTGTATAAAAGATGTCATTTTTATCATTTTTTTTTTACAAAACAACTCGTTTTTTGTAATGGTGTTTTATTCTGTGTGCTGTTATGTTGTCTTTTATTATAAGTGAATGCGAAAATAATGATAAATTACATAATTTATTAAAATTAGAATTTCATTTCAATCATGAGGAGGCCCTTTTATTAAAACTATGGTTGAATTTTTCTCAAAATGCAAAAAAAATGCGAAAAGAAAAACGTTTTCACTTAAATTTGAAAGCATAATTCCCAAGATTTTCAACACTAAAAAATTCCGAATTAGCCCTTTCAGCCCCAAAATGCCATTCGGCATCATCATGTTTCTGAGCGTAATTTTTAAAAAAAATAAGTCTGACATCTATTGGGATTAATAAAAAATATTTTATAGAAGAAAAAAGTTTGAAGAATCGAATGATGTACTTTTTGATATCATAAATGGCTGTATCTCAGAAAAAAAATATAAAATTCTGATACCAAATTGTCATTGGGACTGTAAGGGTTAGTTAAATTTATGTTTGTAAATGAAGTGTCCTTCACACACAGTTGATTGTGAAAGAGGATTTAGCTCTTTGAATTTAAACAAAATAGATACTATAAGAAACCGGTTGTCTATTTTTATTGTAAATAACATCCTTTTGACAAATGTAGAATGGGACAGAGGGTTCGATTTCAAAGATGCATTCAAATAATGAACACATTTAAAAGATAGAAAAATTGTAAATTGTATGATAAAGTATTTTAATAAATAAAACTGCTCTTTTATAATGTAATTTGAGTTATGGTAGCCTTGTATTTAAAATACTTCTGTGTTTGTTGAGGGTAAGTATATAACAAATTTTATACATGTAAATATTTAATTTAAAATGCGTTTTTCGTTCATTTAAAGAATTTTTCAATTTTTCTAAAGATTTTGCCAAAAACAAAATTTTATCACTTTCACTTTTTTTTTACTAAAGAGGAAAATTTCAACTTTAACACTGGAAATTCCAGACAAAATTCTGTGTGTCCTGGTAACGCATTTTATTATTTTAGTCTACCATTTTTTTAATTATAACTTTTGTAATCGAAAGAAGAGAGGGGATTGTTTAACTTCCTCTTAAACAAAATCAAGGATCATTTGAGCTCTAAATACGCGTGGAATCTTGTTCAAATTAATTGGGCATTGATCCAAAGATGAAGCTGAAAGGTCCAAAAATAAAACCCTAGGAACATACTAGTTGGACAGCCTGGCTGTCACTCTGAAATATATCAAAAACATTTACTGAACATAAAGTGAAAATGCGTGCCATGGTTGTTTTTCATTTCTGTACGTTACGTTCTTGGGTACAAAACTATATAAAAAAAAACATTTTTTACTTATCAAACAAAAAAAAAATCCAAAAATTTTCAAACTCTATTTTGATTTTATCCTATCTGATTTTTGGCAAACTATTTATTTGCAATATAGGTATACAATTGGAGATAATTACAAGCAGGCATAGCCCCCTAGTTGTAATTCATTATTATTGTTGTTGTTGTTGTTAATAAAAAATAAAGTACAATAAGCTTTTAAAAATTATTCATCAAATTCAGAATTTGAAAAAATTATGCATTTACCTATTTTGCGCTTCTTGAAAGGACTATTTTTAACTTAATTTAACTTAATAAGAGATGACTAAATAACCATCATACCAAAAAAGGTTAAGGTTAATTTTAATCATGTTGATATTATTGAAACATTAGGAATAATTGTGCTCTCATAATTGTCTATAGTTAATCTTTGTGTTTTTTACAGACCACTCAGAGACTAATGAATATCTACACTTCGGACATGGAGAAGAAGTTAAAGAAACAGGATTCAAAAGAAATCAAACAGCATCCGCCTCGGATGCCATCCTAGCAAAGAATTTTTTTCTTATAATAAAATTATATCGATAAAATAAAGCATGATTGTCACTATTTCTGTTCTTTTGTGTATCGATTTTTTAATATCAATAACAGGTAGTTATAATTTAAGTAATTTTCTAATGACTCTAAAATGAGTCAAAATTAGACAGGCTCAGTCGGAAATTGGATTTTGTTTCGCTGAGATAGATGGGCTGCAGCAACGGAATGAAGTAAAAAAGAAAATCTGCAATTGTAAGATTGTACACTACTCAAAACAATTAGGAGAGCGCGTCATTCAAAACCTTTCACACAATGATTCAATTTGGAATCATCCGCTGGCTATTTTTTTTTTTTTTTTTTTGTCACTAAGCTCACACTTATTTCAAATAAGTTTTACCAAATTCTCCATACATTTTCTATAAAGTTATATTTTCTTTTTGTGTCTTTAGATAAAAGAATCGTGTCTTTTGAACAATTAAATAATGTTGTTTGAATTAAATAAAAATGTGAAAAACATGGTAAAATAAAACTCAGTCTAAAACAATTTTGTTAAATAAATCGACTTTAAATCCTTCATGCTTGCATTTTTGGATGTTAAAATACTAATTTTCAATATTTTTAACAAATTAAATTTTGACAAAATTACTGTTATAAATTTTTAAAAGTTATGATCCAATTTTTTTATTAAATTTGTGTTTAAAAAAAATATTTTTTCCCCAGTTTTTGCCATTTCATTCAGGATGCATAATGAATCGATTTCACAAATTCTAGATTTTTAGAATGAAAAATCAAAAGTTTGTAATAAAAGGGTTAACGAAAGTACGCAAAGTGCTCCCCCATTGTTTTGAGCAGTGTAGCAGTAGTATTCTTAGAAAAATCCGCTCCTAAATCTGATAGAGCGATCATTGTTAAAAATGCGATTTTATTTTTCAAAAAAAAAATAATTCATTCAAAAATAGCTTGGTACACCTTAGGTTTTTGTCTTTACATGTTCCTCTATTATCAATCTATAATATACATTTTTTTCAGATTTTTTAAAATATTGCACGATAGCTAAAAAAAAATTCTTAAAGCCTGATTTTTTGCTCTAAAATCCATAGATTTAGGAATAGCATGCCCATCGATTGCGCAATCCTGTACAACGCAATGCAAACTGCGTGATTGCGTGAGGAATCCACATTTCGCCGTTTTCGCAATGCATCACAGTATATTGGTTCACAAAAATGGTTTTGCCGAAGAGTTCATACTATAAAAACTGCATTTTTAACTTGCTTCTTTTATGAATATATACCTCATGCCTTACAGAAATTATCAATACGCATGCAGCTATAAAATTATGCTAGCGAAACTTGTAAAAAGTTTTAATTAGTTAATATTGAATATACATTTTTTATTAGGTCGAATTATCTCATGGTGCCATCTGGTGGCGCATGGCATGCCATGTGCTAGAGCTTGCGAACTGCCTTACGGGATACTGGTTAACAAATGGCTTCACCTTTCCCCCTAGGGGCAGATCTGCTAACTTTCTAAATCTATGCTAAAATCCTTTAGTCCGAAAGAAATTCTCCCAGATTGAATTTCCCCGCCTTTGTTAGGAGTGCCACCTGCCGAGTAAGTAGTGCGAAAAGTCAGGTTTTAAGAATATTTTATTTTTTTAAAACTATCATCCAATATTTTCAAAAATATGAAAAAATTATATATTGTATATTGATGTCAGAGGAACATGTTTAGTTCGGACTCTCGGCTCGTGAGTTCTTCGTTTTCCTGTTCTTAGACCAGCCGGTTCGCCTGGCTCTTATGAACCCTATTAACGTTTCGCCCCATTTTGGGACTATTTCGATGTGTAGTAAGGACGCTCCGCGTCGAGGCTACAAAGATCAATGTCGATCTCCGATCTCCGAACATGTAGAGACAGAAACTTAAGGTGTACCAAGCGATTTTGGTATTAAAAAAATGTTTTGGAAAATAAAATCACATTTTTAACAATGATCACTTGATCAGATTTATAAGCGGATTTTTATGAGAATACTACTCAATGATATCTAAAAACTCATGGGCAGTTTTTTGGATTTATCAAATATATTCAGGGAATAATCAATTTAAAAAGAAAAAAAACTTTAATTTTTTACTCAAAAATGCGTCATATTTTCGAGCTGAAACTTGGCTGAGAAGTTGTCCATAATGAGGTATTTTCAGAAAAAAAATTAGCCCGATTGGAATGGGAGCATTTTTCACCGTCTTATCTGGCGAAGGCCTTTATATCTCGAAATATTTGTATTTTTTAGAAGTTTATTAATTTTTAATTCATTAAATTAAATTTATACATTTTGCAACTTTTTAAATACAGTATGGCAGCAACTAACGGAAGCCATTATTACATTAAACATATTGTCCGATGATATAATTTAATGAAAATTATATTTTTTGCTTTCACTAATAACCGGAGTCACATTGTGCCATTCATTAATTTCAAAAGGGATTTTTTAAGTTTTTTTTATTCAAATTCGAAATCAAGATTTAATTGCCATCACCTTTTAATAGAAACCTTTTAAAACCACGCTTTAATATACATCATTTGGATAGCAAGATAAATATATTCTGTTAAAAGATCATTATCTGCAAAATGTCCTTTTTTTTGAATGACCAGATAACGCTGTAAAATTTATTACATGCTTTAGCTTTATACTTATGAACTAAAAGATAACCCAAGTTCTTTCCACTTCTACTCCATTATTTTTTGCAAACTTGTTTAAATTACGATGTCGCTTATTCAACTTAACGACATCTAATTGAGGAAGCAAAAGTTCTCAGTCTTGTAAAGCAAATCAAAAGATACTGAAATAAAAATGTATTTCCACCCACGTCTTTCATCATCACCGTCAGGTAAAGCGGATTTAATTCTTTTATGGTTGCTTTTGATTTGTTAATTTTTTTTTTATGATTCTCTGTTAAAAATTAAATATTTTTAAAGTTTTGTAATGACAAATGACAGTGATTGCGCCCTCTAGAAGGGAGAGTGTAGGCTTTATAGCCCATTACCCAGCTCGCCAGAAGAGACAGTCACAAGAGACACACAAAGAAGGACGACACAAACACCTAGACAAATAACAAAATTTATTGACAAGCACATACATCCATGCCTTTACCGGGATTCGAACCCGAGTCCAGCAGCTCCAAAGGCTAGAACACTAACCACTGTGCCGGCGGGCCAGCTTAAGTTTTGTAAAGTGAAAGAAAAATTGCTGATAATAAATGACACTCTCAAATTAGATTCAGTAGGCTTAAAAATTAAGTTTTTGGGAGGCAACATAAATGGTGATTGAAATTAGAATATTCCTCGAGCAACCACTTGGTGAATTAATGTCAAATGGGAATGGAGCACAAATCATAGCACCGATCGAAAGAAACAGAAACGAAAACTGGAAGAAATACGTCATCTGAAAGAAGCAAATAAAATAATATCTAAAATCTTTTTTTTTATTTCATTTTCAAATGAATTAAAATCTGTATTCAATCGGCACCATTATAAACTATTCATTCCGAAACTCTTACAATAATAATCTAAAAGAAAATTTTGCTAACTCATTGTTTGATGACTTTACAAAGCAAACCAAAAGAGCAATGAGTTTACCTATAAGTTACGTAAGTTGGCATCAGTTTTGACGTTCTTCGTTTCGTCTGCAAAAATTTGAAAGCTTTTCTCAGGTACGTCATTTTATATTTATACGTCAAAATAAAAGGTAATACTTGCCTTTAGTCTGTTAAATATTAAGTTTTTGGAATGTATTTTATTTCAAAACTTAATTATGTATGTGCATAAGACAAAATCTGACTTATAGTTTTTTTTCTAAGCTGTTGTTTAATAAGGAAGCTTTTGTTGTTACCATGACAAAATAATAAATATAAATTTACATAATGCTAATTAAGTTATTTTAGGTAATTCGAGACGTTGATACGAAAATCAATTTATTATTTCTCGAAATTGAGAGATTCTCTAATTTCACCTTTGTTTTTTTTCGTACTAATTTTCATTTATTACTGTAGTTTCGCCTTTGTTCCGAGAGTTAATAGTAATGATTTTATTTATATTTCCACAGTTATGAATGATACAGCACGCTCTATTCTTCATACTCTAGATGTTTCAAAGGATGATTCCGTTATATCAGGTAAAATCATAAAATAATCGTTAAAATATATATATATATATCGAATTAATTTCATTCAGTTTTAAGATGAGCCACTTTTTTTTTAAATTTCACAATAGAAGAATGTGTGCTCAACATTTTTGTAATTAATTGAAACATGTAAATCTATAATAATAAAAGAAAGAGTCTGTCTGTGTGTATGTATGTATGTCTGTGGATCGCAAAACACCTACTTAGAATGCTCTAAAAAATTCGAAATTTTTAATATAGATTCCTTTTAATACCTACGTGTGCACCTGAGGCTTAGTTTTTTCATATTTGTTCGATTTTTAGAGAAAATTCGAAATAACTGGAAAAAAATACACCACTTTCGCTCAAATCCGATAGCTTTTTTTCTTTCGCGTTGTCATTGGCTTAAGAAATTAAATTAAGCTCAAAATAATTCAAATTTGAAATGTTTATTTTATTCTTTTGCCATTATATTTAGAAACTACATTATTTATTTAAAAAATAATTTATTCAAGGATATCGCGGTAGGTCTGTTTATGATTATTTAATGTCTTCATTTTTTCGCCAAATGCATTGCCAAACTTGCTAAAATGTTACCTAAAAAAGCGCCAGATGGGTAAAATTTATTTTGTTTAAATAATTAATCTGGTTGGTTTCTCCAAGATCATCGTGATTGACCTGAAAATGTCAGGGTTTGTAGCTATATCTATATTTTCTCGCCAAATTATTACCAAAAATGTGCCACTGACCTAAGAGTTTTTTTTTTTTTGGTTTTTTTTCTGGCTGTTACCAAGTCATCGTGTTCTAGAGCTGTACCAAACTATCAAAGACTGTTGAATCTTCATTTTTGCGCCAAATATGTTATCAGAATGACGGAAGGAGTGCAAACATTTTGTATCCTCAAGTTCTTCTACATTAATGTTCGAATCTGACAAACCACTGGTTTTGCTAAATTTCAGGTAGTCAATCTTATTGAAGCAGAGAACAACTTTTCAATATTCTTTACGACACCCATTTTCCATTAAGTTAACGGGTTCCCAGCAAGGCGGGACCATACTGCTAGTTAAATATATTTTGCAAACATAAATTTAGAAAGATGGAGAATAAATATTTTTACATTCTGGAATATACATTGCATTTTGCTAAAAAGCTACAGTAACTTTAGTTGCTCAGCTGAATCTATCGTATATTTGTCCTTCTTCCCTTTTTTTAAGAATTTCCATTTTTAGTTAGTTTCTTTCTGAAAATTTTTGGTTACATGAACTATCAATGGCAAACATTACTGTTTGACAATTGGGATTTTTAACGGCTTGTTTCTAAGAAAGTTCTGTAATGTATTTGTTGTAATAAAAAACAAATATGTTACAGAACTTTCTTAGAAACAAGCCGTTAATCCGTCTATCTTATTTATTCTACTTTTTTTGTTGTTGATATTTTATGATGCAGTTTCTTGTACATATTTCATTAAATGTTTGAAACTATAGTATTAATCATATTAACTCAGTGCCCAATCTTCCATAAGGCCTAGGGTACCTCGAATTGTAGGGCCTTTACAATTTTAATTTCTTTCATACCTACTGAAAGTTGTGGTTCCCAAATTTCAGTAAATTTCAAATTTTTTTAGACCCTATTTTGTTATTATCTTGACTTTGACCTAATGTGATTGTTTTGATGGATAGTGTAAGCAATGCTGAAAAAAGGTAGAAAAAATGTTGTCAAAGATAACATAGAAAGAAATTGTGCATTGGCCAGCTAGCACTATCATTACAAACAATCATACATACGATTTTCGGTAAAGAATCCTCCAAAATTTGGGATTCTTTGGAGCCCAGTTGGTTAGGCACTCCCCTAGCATGCTAAAAGTCCCAGGTTTCGGTCCGGGCATCGGCAAAATAACTGCCAACTTTATAAACGTCCCGTTCAGCCAAAGATGTTCTCCAGTGTAAGGGAGTCTACGTTAAATATCCTTCCTGCGAACAATGTCGCCCTCTTTGGGCGCCTATTCAGGTGTCGGCTCGTCACTTGACTGTGGTTCTAAAATACAAAGCCCGTCGCCAATAGCCCTGGTGTAGCTCTAGTGCGACAATAATTCAAACCTAACCTAACCTCCAAAATTGGTTGCTCTTATGGTCTGAGTTTTCTTAGATCAGGCCCTGTATTGCTTTACTTATAATCGGACAATTCAGATTCGTCCCTAACGTAGGGCCTGACCATGACAAGTTAAGGTCCTACGACTAGAGACATTTGAGAGCCCTTTTCCTAACGATATTGAATAATTTTATACATACTGCAAAGTCATAAACTTTGAAAATCATCAAATATATTTTTTAAAAACAACAATAATAGTTGCAGGAAACTTAAAATACCTGACTAATTTGAGTTTAGTTAGTCATAAAAGGAAACACAGTTGTGAGGAGTGAAAAAAATTTTTTTATAGGTTTATAGCCATTTTTAGCCCATTGGCAATGGTCATTGCTTGCCTTGAGGTTCTCAATATAGTAAATTAACTCTAAAATTAAAATGTCACTCCATTTGTACCCAGGTGAGTCTGGCGATGACGGTGTCAGAGATTTCAAGAAGTTGGACATAACAACCCCTGATGATGACGAAGATTATGCAGAGGCAGCTAAAACCATCATACACCACTCTCATGAAAATGCCATGGCCAACGAAATTTCAGCTCCATACGAGCTGCCTCATTTCCCTATAGAAGTGCATGAGTCTAGAAGAGCTATTCAGAAGAAACTATGTCCTAGGTAATGAACTAATTTACTATATAATTCAATTGGAGTTTGGGTTTGTTTGTAATTAGATTTACAGTTTTGTTTATCCTGTTATATGTTGGTAAGGTTATGTTATATGTAACATAACCTGTTATATGTTGGTAAGGTGGTCTGTTATAATTCTAAAAAAATTATTTGTTGAGGTCTTGTAAGGTGGTCTGTTTTGTTTGTAGAAGATTCAATACCATAAAACTTTTTAATATTCGAGTTCATAATACTGAATTTTTGGCTTTGATATTAGGTGTTATAGTTCATATGATACATACCTATTATTAAACTGAAAAATATTTTAAAAATTAGTCTTATGTAATATATAATAGTTTATTGTATACAGTTTCTTGTGCTGGACTGATAAGAGGGTAAGGGGGGGGGGAGTATGCAGATTTCTACTGACCTTTAATTATCCTATAATAACATTCCTTCAAAGTGGAAGATAACCAGTTTGTTCAAGCCTTAGAAATTTGAACTTAGGAGATTTTTAATCCCGTAAAAAAACAAGAATATTTTACTTAATGTATACTTTTATAAAAAAAATATTGTTTGTGTTAAGTGATATGAAACTGGCAAAAAAATTATATTTCTATGTTTTCTTCAAGATTTTACTTAAATTGTATTAATATTGTACCATTATGTCTTTTATGGCATTTTTCATTACTTGCAGTAATTCTTTTAGTACCTTAGCAAATATTTTACTATTAATTCAAAGCTTAATATAACAGGAAAGTAAACTTAGCATTAAGCAAAGTACCTGTTAAGCGAGGTTTCACTATTAACTATTATATATAAAGATGTTTAATTTTTCTATTTAGAGTACAGAAAGATTTTGAAGACAAGAAAAGCCATATAGGAACTGAACTAGAGGATGATATTTTATCACAAATCAACGAATTTGATTATGTTCCACACTATCAAAGAGTTAATGTCAGTGGAGAAGATACATCAGGGGTGAGCAAATATCTAATTTCTTGCAATGTATTTCACTTTTTTCAATTTGAAAAAGTTATATTAATGATACCATTTCTTTTCCACAAATAATTCTGAACAATATCATACTTCAAAAAATCCCAAATTTTATGGTTTAAGTTTTTAAATGTAATTTAAAAAAGATGGTATGCAATTGAATCATGATTAATGCAATATGTTTGGGAAATGTATTATGAGAAGTCCATTAAATTTTATTTAAAGATTGTAGGATGATAGTTTACTGTTTCCAGAAACAAATTGCCAGGTATCTGATGACAATACTTTTTCTCTGAAATCATAATTCTAACCTGCTTAATCCTTCGTTTTAAAACCTACAATCACATATTTATAAATGAGTCGTAACATAACAAGTAATGTAATTGAACTTGAGCAAATGTATCATTTGCTTAATTAGCTTGTGCCTTTGCAATATGTCGCTTCTTTAATTCTGTCTCTGAACATTAGGTCCCCTTGGAAGATCTAAAGCAAGCTGCTCAGCTGATCCAGGAAGCACTTAAATTAAGGCAGTTTTACATGCACTATGCCAAACAGTCATTTCCTACTGTGACGAGCCGATTTCTCAAGCCACAAAACACAGAGCAAGCGACCACGCCTGGGGAATGCCCTTATGACATTCATGTGGATGGTAATGTTACTTTAGTTACCTTTTTACTATTTATAACAAAACTTTTATAATTGATTGAAAAATATTGACCTTAGGAATATGACTTAATTCCTCCCAGACTTATTATTGATAGAGTAAGGCAAAAATAAGTTTTGATTGGTGGGAAGAGTGGTTTAAATTACATTATAAAAATAATTAAATTGTTGAAGTAAACATGCTTGAATAATATTTTTGCAGCTACATACAAGTTAAATAGACCATCTGCTTAAATCTGATTCTGAGCAGCTTACAAGCTTCCATTCTGGAAGCAGAATCTTCTCTTGGCACTATTAATCTGGGGTATAAAATTTTTAATTTAACAAGTAATTTTTGAAATTAAATTCATAATCCCAGTAATCATCAAAAATCTGTTTTAGAATATTTGTTTATTCAAATCATCCTTAAAAGTAAAATCCACAAAATATTTGAGTCAATAATTTAATTTATTATTATCTTACCGACTGGGATCCCCAGCCCCAAAGTACAAATGAATACTACTATACTTATAATTCACTTTTAGACATTTTTTATTGCCTTCAAACATCACACTTTTCAATTCTAGAAAAAGACCCCTGGAACCGAGAACTCCCAGAAGACCTAAACTACATTCTCAACACTGAAGACGGCGTCATTCAAGTGTACAGAACCAAAGAAGACGTCGAAGATGGCAGACGTCTCGATTACCCCTTCCCCCCACTTGCCACTTTTGTTGCAGATATGAACCTAATCTGTGCCATGATAACAGACGGGCCTCTGTAAGTAGTTTCGACTTAAAACGTCATTTAGAATCTCTTAGGGATTAAATGTGTTGTAGATTTTATCTTTTTTAGTTTGTTTTGACAGGTCTTTTATTCTTCTCTGAATGTGTTAAGAGCATTTTAAAGGCTTGTGAGTATTATTTTGTTGTTTTGGAAATATTTTTGTTATTTTCAAAAAAATCTTGATTTTGTGCACAAGAAAAAGAATTTGAAATTCATTAGGGTTTTTTTTTTTTTGTGGCCTTATAATATTTTAATGCAAATAACTATTATACGATTGTTATTCAATGATATTTAATTTAAAGTGGGAATTGTATTAGATTCTGGAATCAATTCAAATAAGAATAAATCAAATACTGTCGTTTATAAACTTTGCCTTATTATTACGCCGATTTCATTTTATGCATAACATTAAGGTTGACTGTGAGTTGGTTGACCTTATTTTTAGTGGACCATTTATATTTCCTTGCAAAAGAAATAACATACATGCTATCTATCCTCTGTTACTTTCAAAACCAATTGAAGATGTATATATATGTTTAGCTTCGAATTTTTTCTCCAATTTTTACCGACGGATTTTTATTTTACTTTAGTTAGTTTTTTAAAATAGTCGTAAATAATTCAATATAAAAAATATTTATAATGAGTAAAATAAGTTAGATTTACATAGTAAAGTTTTCCATTTTAATTGAATTCCATCTACAACACTGATACAAAATTCAACTTTATCTTACAAGGGTGGATATAGAATCAGATAAAGGGAAGGATAATTTTGTTTAAAAAAGTAATTATTCAACTGTTGGATTTTGTGCCGAAATCCTTTGCAATTGCAATATGAAAAGTCCCTTTTCTGTATTTATAAAATAATAAATAATTCTAAAATATTTTACTCAAAATGTGTTTAAGTGAATTACACTAGAGTGCACTGGTATGTTATTAAGTCTAATAGAAAGTCTAAAGCTAAATAAGTTTGTTATATGTTACTTCCTTTAGCTACTTAGTCACCACCTGTTAGAATTTTAAAATGCATATTTTCTATCTAGGAAGTCTTTTTGCTACAGACGTCTGAGTTACCTCTACTTGAAATACCAACTTCATGTGTTGCTCAATGAAATGACTGAGCTTACCGCACAGAAAGCAGTACCTCACAGAGATTTTTACAACATAAGAAAGGTATTTTTTCTGTAAATGTTTTTTAAAAAAGTAGTGTTCTGTTTGTGCTTCCTTTTATGCTACCTATTTTCTTAATTTTTCGAGGGAGAGCAAGATTGATTATTACAAACTAAATTCTACTTAGTTTTGTCACTTTTTCCAACATAAAATGCTACTAAAACTAAAGACAATCATCCTCATTATTTTTTTGCCTTTTTACTTTTCTCCAAACAATCTATATACATAAAAGGCGACTTCCGTTTATCTGTTTGTTTATATACGACACAAGATCTAAAGAACCACGCAACAGATCGTCACGAAATTTGGCACAAAAATTCATCTCATTACCGGAACAAACAAATGCTAAGAATTTTTCGAATCAGACCATTCCTTCTATCGTTTTCAAACATTTTTATGTCTAACATTCAATGCATTGAAGTCCTTGGAGGTTTATTGCTCCTTCAACTGCACGTTTTCACAGATTGTTTATTTAGTTTTATTTTACACATTTTCTTAAAACGATTTATAAGTATATTTCGCTGATTAAACTTTAAAGAAATGTTCAAAAAGATGAACTTTCATTTTCAACAGCATTAATCATCAGCATTATCACTAGGGATATGATTTTAAATTTTACTCCGGTATTTGAAATTTTAAATAACCGTGAGATTGTAACAATCATTTATGTTTCCTAAAAAGGCTTTTGCCTGCATGACTAAAAAATAGGATTGTTAAGTTCTATTTTCACCTCTATCCGTGCAGCGTCAGGTATAACAGCTAGTAAAACATAAACTATTTGAAGTGCTCTAAGTACACTGCTCAAAACAATTAGGGGAGCACATGTTTTAAACCCTTTCGCTCCCAATAATTCCTTTGGGAATCATCAGCTTGTGATTTTTTTCTGACTAAGTTAAATTCGCCACTTATGTATCGTTAGATACATCGTTAGATGGAAGAATAACGTATTTTGAAGAATTTAATATTTTTTTATATTAATAAAAATATGAAAAAAAATATGGTAAAATAAATTTCACTTCAAAACAGTTTTAGAAAATAAATTGACCCTAAATTTTTCATACTTGCATTTTTTAGATGTTTAAAAATATATTTCAACTATTTTTAACAAAAAAGTTTTGAAAATTTTTTTGTTATAATTTATTAAAAAGTTATTATTCCATTTCCCCCTTTTAAATTTAAGTATTAAAAACTTAAGATTTTTTTCTCGTGTTTTTTACTATTTCCTTTCGAATGCATAGTGAACTTATTTAAAAAAATTTTAGATTTATAGCGCAAAAATTAAAAATTTGGGAGTGAAGTTAAAGTTGGAATTAAAAAGTGCTCCCCTAATTGTTTTGAGAAGTGTATTTCAAGGCTCCTTATTATTTCTGCAATATTGGTAGCCGCCTACATTAAACTGCAGATTGACTTTTAATTGTAGGTGGACACTCACGTGCATGCAGCCTCATGTATGAACCAGAAACACTTGCTTCGTTTCATAAAAAGAACCATGAAGAAATGTGCTGACGAAGTGGTCAGTGTGTCTGGAGACAAGAGTCTTACTCTAACACAGGTAAGTTGATATTGCTTGCCTCTTTGGTGTGGTTTTGAACATTAGTATGTGAAAATCTGCTTATTTATAGTGTTAATAGCGAGCTTCCATAAATGATACTATACATTTAGCGAGAACAGGGTTGGACCTAATATCCCCAAATCTCACGTAGACAGGGGAGGGAGAGATTCTTGTCATGGTATTACACAGTTTTTCCTAACAAAAAATATCATTGTAAAGTTGCCAGAAAGCAGTTAAATTCTAGTAAATATTTTCTCAACTTAAATGTGACAAAATCGTGAAGATAACAAAGAAAAAGCGTGATAATATTTATGTGGCTTTACGAACCTATTTCAGTTCATTCCACAGGTTTATCTGGAACCCTAGTTAATAATAATTTTAAAGGTTTTTCTCGTACATGCAAATTTTTACTCGCCAGACACTAAAAATGTATTTTTAATAATGCTTAAAAAATTTATTCTAAATTTTTATCCATTTCATACTGATTTTGGATCTATAAAAATCTTTTGCAATTTTTATCCACTATATAATAATTTTTTACGAATGAATTTACCAAAGTTATATTTAGTTTTTCAACTGTTGCATTATACTCAATTTGTCTATATACAAGAAGTTTCACTTTATACTTAGATGAGGCGACTAAAACTTCAGATTGATTATAACTTATATCCCACAGCCTGATATAATACCTTTGTTAAAAGCATGTCTAAATCAAAATTTTAAAAAATGCCTACTAATCTAAGATTTTTATACAGAATTCATTCTATTTTGTTTTACTACTATACAATTAAAGCTTTTTATGCTTGTGTGTTCAGTTTTTTTAATGTAAATTATTAACAAATTATTATTAAAATATTTTTTGTGGAACTTTGATGTGCTTTAACTTCGCTGCTTTTTTTATTAAAAAAAATCTTTCTTATTTTAACTGCTTTTTATTTGTTTGTGTGCATATTTGTTGTTTGGGCATTATTCAATGAATTAAGTAATTAATTTTTATTGTGTACTGTATTACTATTTTAATGCATCATAATCCTTTCAAATAATTTCAAGCAAATAATAACATTTCAGTTAAAATTTTGGTTAAATATGTCGTAAAGAATAAAATCTTTAAATAAATCAGTTTGTAGAAAGGAATGCAAAATTAAAAAAAAAACTAAAGTTAACACATCAAAAGGTTTCTATACATTTTTATATTAGCACCCAGTCACATGAAGTATTATTTGCAATCTCTTTTGTTATACAATAATCTATGTAACAAATTAAAACCAATTTTAGTTATTCTTACCAAACAGGATTGTGTTATTCAAAATTGCCTTGCTCCTCAAAATATTCTAATCTGAGAACCAGTATGGCTTAAGTGGAATTTTTTTTTATTATTATTTTATTTTATTTTTATTTTTTTTTTTTTTTGTCAAAAGAGAAGTTAGTTATACCCATAAAATGGCTGCCTTGTGACAAATAAGCATATATGTGAGCATCTAAGCTTATTTATTAGCTCTACTAGTTTCAGAAGAAAATGTAATTTTTTATGGTGACATTAGTAATTAATAAATATGGTAACCACATTTTGTTAACATCAATCGACAAAAATATTTTGATACCACTTGAACTATCTATAGAGTAACTTTTTTTTTTTTTTAAATGATTATGTAGTATGGGTATTGTGTTTTTATCCTTCTTTACTAGAAGTAAAGACATTTTCTTTTAGTATTACCTTTTTTTTTTTTTTTTTTTTTTTGAAAAAATAATTATTAAAAGTGGCAGAATGCATATAGGTGCCTAAACTTTTTACAAAGAAAATATGACAGAAAAGATAAAATGTTGTGTTGTTTATTTTTATAAATGTGTGGTACAAATGTTATAAAATAATAAATTTTCTTTATTCCCTGGAGTGGATGATATCTGATAAGATGGTTACAGATTCCATGAATTTTCAAGTAAGGGACAAATTATATTCTCTTTCGTGTGTGGGGTAGAGATGTTGAAATTTTTACTGCTAGCTTTTGTGTGTGAGCTTATGTTTTTTTTAGCAAATTGTGTTCATTTTAGATATGTTTATTTGTTAACGACTATCAAATTAATCATTTTTAAACCTCGTACAGTATTGTCTTGCAGTTTAGAAGAATCAAATTGATTTGAAATTCAGGAATTTTCAGCTTTAAGTGACAGGGTTTTTTTTTAAAGACTTTAAAGGAGTGATTTCTAATAATTCCCCTCTTGTTGGTTTTGGACTGTGAATTATAATTAATAAAGAAACTTTATTAATTTTATAAAAAAAACTTCTTGTATAGTAACAATAGCTCAAGAATTCTTAATCGGTTAAATTCATTACTCAATTTTTATTACAGCCTTATGTAAAAAGACACTACTGTATTCATAGAGTTAAAGACTCTTGCATACAACATTTAAAAAATCACATTTATATATATTTTTTGCATGCCTGTTTTTTTCCTACCTTCTACCCTTTGTTTTCTTAAATTTTTGCACTGGTAATAGTGATAATATTGATTGCATTTTTAATTTTTGCACCTGAACCTAAAATTTATCGTTAAATGTTTAAAACCTAAATTTTATCAGTGAATGCAATCACATTCCTGTAGAATAGATAGTTTTATTTTCGATTTGGTTTAATATCTAAGTCACAGAAGTTAGTTGCCAATGATATTGCACTCAGTATTTTGGAAAATAAATGAAGTTAATCTGTGCAATAAAAGAATAATGAATTATATCAAATTCCTAGATATTTTAACATAGGGAGATATTCTAATACTCTTCTTAAAATTGCCTATAAAAAAGCTATAGCTATATATATTGCAATAAGATTGTATCAATTTGGCAAATATCTTCATAAACTTTAAATGGAAGAATCTGCATGTTTTTTTTGTGTGTGTGTGTGTTTTCAAGTTTATATATAATTTAAAAATTCTATGGTGCTAATAAAACTACTTCAAAAAAAGGAAACATAAGTTTCAGAGCATGTTGTTATTCTTAATTTAAATGCACTGAAAAAAATTTTTATTATCATCATAAAGCTCAATATTATCTTAAGGGAGGCTTGGTCGAGTTTTTACTAATTTATTTCGAAATATTGTTAATCGCATTATAACAAATAAAACTTTTCTTGACACAGAATAAAGTGGTTATGAAAATGTTCTTTCACTTAATACAAAATCAATTTTCAATAATTAAAATTGTTAATATAAAATAATAATTTAAAATAGTAGTTAATAATTAAAATTTTCAATAATACAAATTTCATTCAAAAATTTTACTTTTGTCATTGATATTGTGGTTTAAAAGAGCCACAATACAAAGAGTTTAGTCCAAAATGTAGTTTAAGCATAAATTAGTATAACCAACGAAATGGTTTGCTTGAAAACTACTTCATCATTCTAATATACCTATCCCAATTCTATTTCTTTATTTTGTGTCAGTTGTTCAGATAATGTTTATTCTAATTGACTTGCCATTTCTTGTAAATTATACAGCTTAGTGTTTTTAGTTGTTCGTGGGTTCAAATCTAAATCTAAACTACCATCCATTCCAACTTTTTTTGTTGATTTAAAGATTGAAAAATATTAAATGATTTTAAGTTGTTTTTTAATGAATGATGTTTGTACTACTTTTTTAGTTTTCTAAAAGAATAGGAAGTCACTTAAATTTAAAGTTTTGATAATTGCAAATGCACTGTGCACCTAGTTGCATCTGCTACTTATTTTTTTTACATATTTACAGATTTTGCTTGGGTTAAAATTATTCTAACACATTTCATTCACTTTTGTGTCTGTCATATTGTAGTTTCATTTTGCATCAAAATAATTTTTATTGAATAGATTGTGTTTACTATATGGTATTGTATTCTGTATGGCTGAAGAGGAAAATATTGGTCAAATATAAACAGTGCATAAATACCCACTGTAATCAAAAATAATCTCTAGTATACTATTATACCAAAACCGAGCTTAAGTTTGCAGCAGAGAAATGTACTGAGCGGAGGAAACTGGGTAAACAACCCGGCTGGTGCCGCAATTTCACGAACTCTGATTGGCTGCTCCTTTTGACCATTCGTGCGCC
This sequence comes from Hylyphantes graminicola, assembly GCA_023701765.1. NCBI lineage: Eukaryota > Metazoa > Arthropoda > Arachnida > Araneae > Linyphiidae > Hylyphantes > Hylyphantes graminicola. The sequence continues at coordinate 25,535,253 of CM043120.1, read as the reverse complement.
TTGTTATGTCAAAATCGAAGGAAAAAAGTAATTAAAATAACACTCTAACTGAAGCTTAACTTATAAAAATAATAAATTTATGTCTTGAAATAACAAATCAATTTGTTTATTGAATGTGAAATACCTTTTTGTATTCGATTCTCGCACTCAAAAATGAGAACTATTTACCCTTTTTCTCGTAAAACATTTGTATACTGCAAACATAAGGTTGGTTTTCAATATAGTACAGGGTTATCAAAAAGAAAGGATACCCTCATATGACTTACCTAGTTAACATTACTGTACAAGGGTCCTTTTAGGGTTGCACAGAAGCCATTAGTTCTATATGAAAGATCTAGTTGTATTAAAACTCGTGTTCTTTAAAGCATATTTGAGATATGGGATCTGGACCATTCATTGGTGAATTTTGACTATAGTATCTATAATAATAAAAGAAAGAGTCTGTCTGTCTGTCTGTGTGTATGTCTGTGGATCACAAAAGACCTACTTAGACTGCTCTAAAAAATTCGAAATTTTTAATATAGATTCCTTTTAATACCTACGTGTGCACCTGAGTCTTAGTTTTTTCATATTTGATTGTGATTTTTAATTAATATAATTAGTTTAAAAAAAACGTCATCCACGTGGGATTGCGGGACCATAACAGGGCTTGAAAATACATGGACCGGGCCGAAACTGGGGCTTGCCGCCATCCTCTATTAGTTTAATTGATTGAGTTTGGCTGAGATATGCGCTCGCCCTAAGGCTGCCTCATCCTCTGTTTCATTCTCTATTAGTGTTTGCTTTTTTAAGTTCGCATGCGCCAA